>CM076580.1:557452463-557839468 GCA_034641835.2 Pinus albicaulis | reverse complement strand
GGTTTCCCCTGCATGGGCAGCTCCTTTTTGTTTTTTTGTTGCAAAATGTTGTTGATCCTAGAGACAGCCTTGATTTGTGAAAGACAAGTGCCTAGGACATCTTATACAGCAAGGAGCATATGATATAATATGGGAAGTTATCAGAAAAAGGCTCTCATGCTATCTTTTGTTAACAGGAAGGTAAATTTGAATGGGACCAAAACTTTCAGAAATTTGACACAGAGAAAGCAATATTGCAGAGGCAAGGTGTGAAACTCTAATACAAATGTATCAGACAGTTCAAAGGCAACTTACTGTAAAGAGGGCTAGGTTCTAAAATACCTCACAGAGATGAATAATCAAAAGGTGTTTATTGCGTATGAAAGATTGAGATAATATTAACTGTCATTGGAATGATATCCAAAGACAAATATCAAACATGTAATGGGCTTACAAAATTAAGAATCCATACATGACAATAACGTTTTAAAAATAACATCCCATAGAAGCTAATATAGTAGAAGTATGGTCAAAGTGGAAAATGAAACTGTATATCACGCTTGAGCCATATTTAAAGTGCTTGACAGGTTCTAGCATGAGTATCAATTAGGATAAATTCATACCAAAAACCAGTGAGCCACTCGCATTCCATAACATGATACAAGCAAAATGGATGAAAACGAGATGAACAATTAAACTATCACATATAGGGGAGAGTTACAGACTGTGAAGCACAAAGACCAGAATCCTCGTTAAAAATGGAACTCCTCATCACTGAAATCCAACGGGCTCTTTTCATTCATATAAAAGTTCCAAAAAATGCATACAAAATTCTCTCACAGCGTTTTTTTCTGAAAATATGGAACCCTATACAATCTGTTCTTGGGGATTTTTATAGGAGAAAAACGAGTCACAGGAGTGGATGATGAACATTAAATTGATTCATTAAGACAGCATGGAGGAAGCGTACACGCCCCTACTGCTTAATGGCACTGCATTGCTATATTTACTTCATAGTATGGCTAATGGGTCTTTAGCAGGTCGATATCTGACCTCTGATGTTTCGTGAAGTCCTTCTCGCTGCTTGGAACTCTGTGTTGGCCTTCTGGAAATGGTGAACTGGATAGAAAGTCCGCGGGCCTCCATACTCCATAACTGTTGGTTCTGACAGTCTTTAAGAAGCTTCTATCAGTGTAATTAACTGTTTCTGGGCTCGAGGAGGCATGGAGGCTTTAATGGGAAGATGTACTGTCTGGAGAAAGATGTCCCGCTGATATTAAACACAGATATGGTCGTTTCGTGTGCTCTTTAGTCTTCTAATTGTGCCTTCTTCTTTTGGATGCGGGGTTAAGCGTTAATTATTCAATCACAAGCTTAAACCCCTGTAATCCTCGCTGCTGATACACTCTGCCGCTACTGTAGTGGCACCTCGGTATTTTGAAACACAGTGACTGTGATCACGGCAGCAGAGTGAAATTTCCACTTTGTAAACCCTGCAATCAATGAAATAAACCAATTATAAAACCAGGGAGATGGCAGAAGAATGCTTTGGAGGCCGGCGGAATGGTGACGTAATGGTGGAGAAATAATGTTTAGTGTAAAACCCAGAGTTTTAAGGTTCAGGCGATTTACAAAGAAATGGATCGAATAAATGGAGTTGGGCTTATGATGGTGGGACCCAGCTAGGGCGGAGGGAGATTAGCTATGAGCTGTTGGATCTCAGGAGGAGATCAACGGTGGTGATTAAGCGATGAAGTTAGAGGAGGTTCCGATGAAAGAAAAATGAGTAGAGCGCGATTAGATTCCAGCCGTCGGATCTAAAGGGATGAGCGGCTAAGATCGAATCGGAGGATCGCAATGGAGGGCACAGGGGTGACACATTTAAGAACTTCTGATTGGCGATGGAGCTATTTCAACGCCAATCGTTAGATCGCGAAAGGTATCGACGGCGGAGATTAAATTGGCAGGGGGAGAGATGGAGGTCTAGAAGCGGAGCGGGAGAAATGAGGGTCATCGGATCTAAGGGAACGAATGGTAGGGATGTAATTGGGTATCGGCAATCGAAGGATCGCAATCGGGGTAACACAAAAGGGCGCTTTACGAAATCTTCGATTGGCAATGGGGTTGCAATGCGATTAGTGCCCAACCGTCGGATTTCTTTAAGATCAACGGTGGAGACTATTTCGAAGGCTGAAAAATCAAACACTATAGCATCGGAAGCTTGTGGTTTAACAAAGAAACGCGTTCGTATAAATGTTCCGATTGCAATTAGCGCCACAGGCCTTAAGCACTCGATTCTGAGCGCGAGGCATATGGGGAAGTGGTTAAGGGGCTGGCCTAAAAAGTGGAAAGTGGGTTTTTGGCCTATTTTAATGCATTTTGAGGCCAAGGGAGGCATTCGGTAAAGGGAATAAGGGGTTTTAAGCCAAACAAAGGTAATTTGAAAGGCTTAAAAGGGAATGTGGGATGATTTAAAGGGTAAGTGGGGAAATTAGAAGGGGAGAAAAGGGGATGAAAACAGAGGTTTAAAAGGGATGAAGTAAGAGGGGAAAATGAGGTCTTTCGGGCATTTTCTTCACAAACAGAGAGGCTTTAAAACTGGAAACAGAAGTAAGGATTTATCAAAGGGCAAGGCACAAGGAGGCTTCGAGGATGATGTGTTTTCAGAGGAAATGCATTCCTTGAAGGCTCAAACACAATTTAGCCCATTGTTTGGACATGTGCTTAGTTATTCAACCACGTGACATTAGCTTAGCATCGTTTCTCTCCAGCCATCATTTAAACTTTTCACCACGAGTCATGACATTCAATACTTGGCTACTCAGGGTTATCTTTAAAAATGATTAATGTTAACCATATGATCAACACAAATTATGCCATTGATACAGGCTTGAACTGCAAGGCCAGAGCCTCCATGTATATTATGTTTAACTAATAGAATTTAATCTTACTTAGAAAAAAAACTATGTATATATCATATAAAGTAATTGAAAATAAAATATTTCAATATTTATATTGATTAAAATATTTCAATGTCAATTATGTATATGTTATATACAGTAATTTACTCTTATAGCTAAAATATTTGATGTAATCTAACTTTTTGAGGTTGACATTTTTTAAGTTGTATTTTTAAATCCAAAATCTAATTTAAAAATGTTAGATTTGTAAATTTAACTTATATAATTTACACTATTTGAATATCTAATAAATTTTTCAAAACTTAAAATTCATAATTTAAATAATAATAAATTACAATTTCACAAACCATGACCAAAACATTTTATTAGAATCAAAAATATTATATAATTCTTTATATACTCGTCATAAAATTAATACATAATAATAAACCAGAATAAATTCATCTATTAAACTTCAAATCATATCTTCTATTATACGACTTTAATTCAAATTTTACTGTTTAAGTCGTACAATATGAATTTTCCAATTACAGTGGATTAAAGTCAGTCATGAAATTCCGCGTAAAGAGATATTGAGTTCAAATGAAATTTCCTAGTTGGTTCCGATTCCACTTTCACAAGTTGAAAATGTGAGCTCGACCTGACTTGCGAACGCTGTTCCGCAGCCACATTTAACTGAAAGGATATTTCCTAGTGAGTTCCGTGGTTTGACAAGATGAATTGCGAAAGCGATTTCGGAACCACCTTTCCTCTAATGGATATTCGACTTGACTTGAGAAAGCGCTAAAGCAAATACATTTCACTTTTCAACTCACCATTGTTTTCCTCGTTGGCTCTACTAATCCATAATACATTACATTTCAAGAGTCTCTGGTTGGAGATAAATAAGGGAGTAGCGCAGATTCAGAATAACTTCAATTGCAGAATGGGCCCTTCTAGAGTGTGGCATTGCAATATCATTTTGTTCACTGCAGCATCCAAAGTATTTGTCTCCTCTGTTTTCTTACTATCAACGTTAGCATTAGCCGCAGTAGATGACTTCGCCGGTGCCACCGAATGCAATCACACATTTCGCATCGTCAATAGTGGTGGTCGGGAAATAAACTTGGAGATGTTCGGAATTCATCTCGAAAATGTTGGCAAGACAGGCTACAATATTTGGAGACCTTAATGCCTCCACTTGTCAAGCGTGTGTTGCAAAAGCTGCAAAAATTCTGGGAGTCTGTGACAGTTATTCTGGTAGCATTTATCTGATGAAAGGATGTTTTTTTCAGATATGAAACATACAGCTTGTATTCAAAATTATCAGATATATCACTCGACCTTTGTGATTTGAAATTATGAAGTGCATATATATATATATGGCTACTAATTATGATTGTTAATGTAGTTGGGCATTTTACTATTTCAACAACAACCTATTTTTAGTTTAAAACTATTTAATCACTAGTTTATGTGAATGTGAATGTATAAACAACTTTCAAGGAATTGGCTCAAATGGTTATTGCTAGTTTATTAAGAATTTGACTAGTTTTATGTTGATAAATGCTTAGTTTTAATTCCCTTAAATAAAGTATAATAGTTTACAAATTTACTAAAGAGGTCATTTATGAATATGAAGAAGTATCTTTTGGATTTCTCATCAAGGTTTTTTTTGGGTAAAAATATCTTTGGGTTTACAAAGAATACTTCTTCATATATGGATGAGATAGACTAGTGCACGTAACCCAAGAAGATTTGAACTAAGCAACTATCAATATAAAACTAGCCATATAATATGGGCGTTGAGCCAACCTCTTGCTCGGTATATATATAAAGAATGGGAGCAGAGTCTCACCAATGTTGATAAGAGTTTTGTTAGTATTATGTTAATATATATCTTGCTCCAAATTCCATATATCCCATAATTATGGATATATGGGGAAACCCAAAAAATGACTACAAGTTCTATATATCCCCATATTCATGGATATATGGGAAACCCAACAAATGATTCCCACATTCATAGATGAGATTCCTAATAAACATGTCAAGGCATATTTTGAGCAATAAAGACTCTCCTGCCTTAGATGGTTCTTCTTTTCCCGTGACCTGAGGATTTTCTTCCTTTTCTTCAGCTACATTCACATTCCGTTGATTTTTTGGTTTGTTATGAGGACAGTCCCATGATCCGTGTCCCCATTCTCCACATGTATAGCACTGAATTTCTCTTCCTCAGCCTATGCCTCTATGTGCAAATCTTCCTCTACCAAAGTCTCCTCTCTGTGGCGGTCTACTACTCGAACCTCTCGTTTCATTCTGAGAGTGTTGAAATCTTGATCTGAACGTTCCTCTTCCTCTTGTTGGACTTTTACCTCTATTTCTCTGACTTTGCTTCCTCAAAATTTTCTCCTCTGCCTTCAAAGCTGCTTGGTAGGCATCCTCAATTGTCTTCAGACTCAACAAACCGATTTCATCCTGTATGTCATACCTTAAACCATTGATGTATCTAGCTATTTTCTCCATATCATCTTCAGCATGTCCTGCTCTAATGCTCAGCTTGTAAAAATCCTCTGTATACTCCTTGACAGTCATTCATTTTTGTCTCAAATTCTGCAATTGCTTGAAAAGATTAAATTGATATTCCTTTGGCATAAACTTATTCTTCAACTTCCTTATCATTTTATCCCACTGCTTGATCTTAGGCTTTCCTTTTATAACTCTAGATGTTTGTAGTTCATCCCACCATATAGATGCATGGCCCTTCAATTTGGTAGTTGCATACTTTACCTTCTTCTTATATTCAATCTCTTCCAAGTCGAAATACTTATCCATTGAACTGATCCAATCCATTAGCTCGTCCACATTAAGGTTCCCCTCGTATGAAAGAATCTCCATTCTCGGTTTCCCACTAACCCTTGCCAATTTCTTGAAAACTTTAGCTGCCTCGTCTTCTATTGATTCTTCTTCCTTAGAAGTTTCCTCTGATGCGCTGACATATCCTTCATCAGGTGCTTTCCTCTGAGAAATCTCTACTGTCTCCATTCTTGTACGAAGATGTCGAATCTCGTCTAGAAAAATTACATTAGCTTCTAGCCTTCCCCGACCTATGTCGGCTCCTCTCCTGGGTGACATATTTGCTCCAACCTTCGAGAACAGAACTCAACGTCTGCTCTGATACCAAATGATGCAGAAAAGCTGCAAAATAATCAAAATACGCGCGGAATCAACAAACCGTTACTTTAACACAAGTCTCACATAAACCCAAATCACTTACATACATACAGAACTTCTTTCTGGAGGGTCCCACAACAGTATAAACCAATCAGGACTCAATCACACTTCGCACACAATATGATTTACCTTCCCCACAAATTCATACTTTTAACAATTTAACAAATTTGTGATTTTGCGACTTTGCACTTCGCACATTTTATAATTTAACTTAGTGTTTAACCCTTATTCCTTGTGATTTGCGATAATGCATCGTGCCAACACGTGGCCCTTCTCCACTTCACATTGCATACAAAATCACTTACCATGCGATGCCTTAACACTAAACTCTAAAAAAAATTATTTGTGAAATCGCTCTCAGTGCGCTTTGATCTCTATCATTGGTCTTTGTTGGATTTGACAACCCACACATGTCTCTTTTCCAATCTACTTCGCATCGCAAGGTAAATAACTTATCTTGAGAAATATTAACCACAAACACTAAATCCTGCATTGTGCGAAGTCTTCAAGGTTGTGATGTGATTTCCACCATTGATCTGTGTAAGATCTAACAGTCCTCGTTGCTGCTTGCAAATTTGATTGGCCTTATGTTGTGCGATTAATATGGTATTCAACAGAGAAATGAACAACTGACAGTTTAAAACAGATAGCCCAATTAAAATACAAATCACTTGGAATTAAATCAGAAATGAAATTACACAGAGCCAAGCCCTTGGGTGGCTGGATTTTACAGTTCTTTTTCTCACTGTTCACTCCTCTCTCACTCTTCTCTCACACCTATTTCACACCTATTTCACACCTATTCCACTCTACCCTCTCACACCTATTCACGCACACACACACAGATATATACCTGAAAGCGGTTCTTCTCGTCTTTTATTAGATTTTTTTTTGAACCACTCTAACAAAAAAATGCTACCCTATCCTCATGGTCTAGTCTATTGGCTTAATCTCCTCGCAGGAAGAAACCAATTTGCTATTTTATTCCTAATTAATTTAGCAAATCAAAACAGAGTAACTCTTCTCATTTAAAACGAAGTAAAATATTAATAACCAATGTTTATCCACCTCTTGTTAGCCACAACATGTGAACACACAATCACATTGCTAGCTAAATCCAGATGCTTCTGCATCACATTGACTGGCCTTAACTCTATTAAGATTTTTTATATGGTGGAGTGTTGCCCTTAAACATGTTATTACTAGGTTTGGAAATCTAAATATTTTATATACTTTTTTTTTTTAATTTATTTAATTATATTTTTTCATTTAGTATGGTTTTTTATTTTAATTAAAGAAACCCTATGGTTATTTATCTTAATAAAAAATAATATAGAGATGATGTAAATAGTGTCACAAAAATGGAGTTGAATAGAATTCAGTAAAAAAAATAAAAAACTAGTATGGGAGAATGAATATTACATGAGTAACATGGAAGGCCTCATGTCAAACTACTTGATTATCATAGTTAAAATAAAATTGTAAAAATAAGTGATTATCATGGTGAAAATTGCATTGTCAAACTACTTCATTATCATGGTTAAAATAAAGTTGTCAAAATACTTGATTATCATGGTTAAAATTACATTGTCAAACTTCTTGATTAGCATGGTTAAAGTGACGCATCAATTGAATTTTTTTTAGAATTATATGGTATCATTAAGAACAAGTAATGCCCAAAGCAACTTTCATAGGTATGTAGAAGAAGATAATTATATTTATAGAAAAAGGAATCATGATTCATTTCAATTTGTTTTATAATTAGATGGTATCATTAAGAACAAGTAATGCACAAAGAAACTTGCATAGGTATGTAGAAAAATATAATTATATTTATAGAAAAAAAGAATCATGAGTCATTATGCACGTTAGAAATACTTAGGAAGGGAGGGAAGGGGTGGGGAAAGAATCAATATTTCGTGTTGAATCAAATTTTGCTCAGTTTACACTTTTATTTGCAATGTTAATTGAATCATCATTTAATTAACATCAAATTATGTAGTAGATTTAAGCATAAACAGTAAACCATGAGCAGTGATTAATTAGGAATGCAACACATAGGGACACCAGATATTAGGTGGAAAACCCAATTGGGAAAAACCACCACTATTGGTGTCTTTGTCTTCTTCTTATTATTATAAATAAAATCTTCTATTACATATTGCATTGGTGCAAGCTCTTACTAGTGCACAGACTCCTACCTATTGGAGGCTACCACCTCAACTTGTTTCTCTAGCTACTACTAGAAGGAAGCCACCACTCCCTGATCAAATTCTTCATCCACCACCAGAAGGAAGCTACCATTACCTCACTAAAGGCTCCAACACTCAAACCCTTGTGGACCACATTTCAAAATATCTCATGTTGGATTCACTTCACTCAAACACAAATCCTACATGACATGTTTCACCCAGTTTTCAAACAAGACCCATATATAACACTCTACTCGATCTGAATAACAAGATACCAAAACCTTTCTTCAATAAATTTCAGATCAACAATCAAATCCACTGCACAACTAAAAACAAAACTCTCTCTGTAATAACCAAATTAGCTATTAGCAAGCCATAGTTGGTTACATCAACAATCAATCAAAGTCTTTGCTCATACAAGTCATACTCAAACCCATTGTACGATGAATGTCCATGAAACATCAACAAAATGTATTTACAAAAACCCTCTCTCTTAGCCAGGACATCAATGCCAAGCCATAATCAAATCCAGCAGTATCAAAATTTTGACAAACAACAATATTTATTAACCTTCTATCACTCTATCCAACACTTTGACTTCACTCAAACCCAAACATTACATTAGCTCATCAAGACTACATCAAGCAATAATCTACATCTACAAAACCCTAATGGCAGTATACTCATAGCATCAACCCTTCACCATACACATCGCAGCAACATCATGACAACTTCATATACCTTACAACTTCATTGTCAAGAAACCTAGCAACATACAAATAATGAATCCAACATTCACAATATCACGAAGCCCTAGCTCATCAGCATATTGATCTCAACTTCAATCGTAGAAACAAGAAACATACATCATAATGACTCAATACCCTAGCAACATATGACAATATATCTCAATGAACAAGGCATGTAACCATACAAGACTATCCCTATAATAATAATCTTAGCATGCAAACTCTATGACATTTATGCCAAACTTTTCACAACTGAATTATCATACACACAATGTTATGCTTAGTCCCTAATCTGTCTACATACAATATCACTGCAAGATAGAAACGCATGAAATGAAAATCAACAACATGAACATAAAATTCATAGGCAAGTATTTAAACTTTGTCATATAAACGTATCCTAAAGGTGTTGATATCTGAGAGCAATACTTTGTCATTTAACCTCTACCCACTGCTCATTCCCCTATGTCACTGCAGACTCCTCTGGTCTCATTTATATGTGCATTGATAGACTAACATATAAACTCAGTGTGTTCGTTTAGATGCATAGACCCCTACAAGCAAATGATCTTTGAATATATTTCAGCAAAGAACCTCATCACAAAACTCTTTGGCAAGAAGCCACAGAAGCCCACAATTTGATTGTGTGTACATGAACATATCATTAAATACTCAATCATATTTTTGTGGGGTGATATAAGGGTTTCAACTCTGAGGTAGATCTGATTTTATCATTCCTGCAGTTGCATTGAATAATACTAAGGAGCTAAACAACAATTATATAGTGCACACAAGTCTATAGAATCTTCAACAAATATGATGTGCTCATACTAACAAAACCTCCAACAAATTTATATGATACACATATAATAAAATAACCACCAACCAACAATATTATTGATAAAGAACAACTTGTGGTTCAAAAATGTTTAATCAAATCAAGACCATGTTTACTCACCACATATCAAAGAACAAACCAAGCAATGAAGGACTATGACCCAATTCCTTCGGATCTCTCATTAAGTAGTTAGATATGGGCCCCCTCCTTGCGCCCTAGTGCAATCACTTATTCCAAATCATAACTCATACAGGATGCACACATAGATTGATCAAAATCCTTGCCTTTTTATAGTTTTTCTTCCTTAAAATTACCATGAAAAAATCCAAGTATTTTGTTGTTGGTAATGTTGACCATATCAACTATACGTTAGTCATCCTTACACACATGAATTATTTAAGAAATTCAATGATTTTTCCCTTGGGTTTTTTATTTTCGTCCCCTCCAATCACTGTCACACCCTTTATACTCGGGAATTGTGTTAGAATGTGGGTCACATTCTCTAAAGGACACATTATAATGCATTGTGTTTACTTAGATAGTCATGTTATCAGGATCCTCTACCTAAAACTCTATCAGATTACTTCAACGCCTCACTAGGCTCCAACTCGCTAGATTCATATGCATCCTCCAACAGTTCCTTTTCAAGTATCACAGCTTGATTGACTTGACTTGTTAACATTCCCCTGGAAAAACATCACATCCTAATTGACTTGTTGACAATGATGGTAGCCATGTTGCTAACATTCTCCCTATTTGGCATTGATGTCAACTTCCTGCATCAAATCCTTCTCAACTCATAGCAATGCTAACATTAGAATACTCCCCCTAAAATGATAAACATCATGCTAACTACACACCTAATACAAATCAATCTTCTGATAGAAGTTGATGTTTCTCCTACAAAATAAGCATGTGAAACAAAGAACTCGGTTGCATAACATGTCTCTAATCAACACCATAACATTTCATGGTGACCATGCTCCCCCTAAGCATATAATGGGGCTGTAAGCATACTCTCTTTTCTATTGTACCAACACTTTTTATTCTTTGTAATAAGCGTACTAGCTAAGTGCAAGAGACTAACCAATTTGTCACTAACGGTGTACAATGATGTGTAATACAAGTACAGGGCTCCCTAGAGAAAATACATGGTTGTATATGAATTATATATGACTCTTCTATAAACATGCCTATCGCTAATCAATGGCTCATGATTACATGGACCAAAATTATATCATTCCACGAAGGTGATCCAATATAAAAATGAGACAATGGGTTATGTCAATGATATACAAGGCAAGACTTTTACATATAATATCCCATGCATAGTTCAACTTAACACACCTCTACAATACATGTTGGGCATAGTGTCTTTCTATGAAAAATGCACCAAAAGATGAAACAGTAATGATGCATGGCTTATACAAATGCACACACATATGTTCTCCTCTATGCATGCTCATCATAATGATATGAGGAAAATACATGGCATCCATGACCAATAATATGTTCTCTATGTAGCAGCAATGAAAGTATAATACCATGGCACATGTTAACACATATCTACTTTCAACACCTCAGCCATAATCTAAAATTTCAACAACAACATAAATGTGTTTTCAACGAAATCTCTCTACAACATCTAAAGTCCTCACATGCCATTAAATATAGCGGCAAATAAAACTGATTAGTAGCATATCAAATACCAATCAACACCAACAATTATCTCTCAATAGAAAAGTTGTGGCAAGAGCACAAGACACCCACTATTTTCCACATATATATCAACAAAATGATAATCTAAACTAGTAGAAACAACACAAATATCATGACACAATGGGAGTGGCATATAAATAGTCCTCATTAATAAAATCATTATATCATGAGGAGTCTCATAGAAGTATCCTTCTATAAAACCAACTCTCTCTCCGAGAAACAAATAAACATGTCACAACAGCATCACAACATTAATATCTCAAACATCATCAATGCATAGCCAAATAAGTAACACATCCAAGAGGAAATCTAAGCACCAACAACAGTAACATAAAATTTTGTAACAAAGCATTGGCAGGAACTCATGACAACATCATAATCAAGATCAAGATACTCTCTCCATGTATATTAAAGGCCACAATCCCCAAGTAGTAGAAGAACAGCATAGGTAACATACACGCTCTCTAATCCAACTCGCTCTAGCTCATAAGCCATATAAATGAAAAAAATCCCAAAGTAGCATAAACCAAACATCTAAATATATAAAACATGAGCAACAATTTTCCATGCAAGCATATAAACACATAAAAAAATAACTTTGAATAATCATGTGGCAGCAACAACAACTCCTTAACAATAAAGAGCAAGTACATTTGAGCCAATAAGTACATGATTAGCTCCCGCATCATGAACATAATGCCAATAATATTTTGGTCTGTTGGAAGCAAGAATGCTCCCACTGAATGTGTGATCTTCCTTCACTTCTTCACATTCCTCTCTTTGAAGTGTTCAAGCTCTATGAACTAATCACAATGTTCTGGACAAACTCACCACTAGTAGCATAAATTTGACAATATATGATCAGCAATAAAAAGTAGTCATCATAGAGTTATATTTTCATAAACTATAGTAAACCAACACTCTCCCACAATCTTATCACAATCCTTTACTGCATATATCTGATAGTAAAGTATGCAAAATAAATTGTCTTCAAAAAACCATGATGAAACACATCACAACTGGATCAAATTAGCCCCTTGACCATGCACATAAGAACAAACATTTGGTTGACATGTCTTCAAAAATATCACTAGAAACTCAACGTACAGTTGCTCCAACGTTATCAATAACAAATATCGCTAATCCAACTAATGTCAAACTGAAAATAAGAATAGCTAAGAAATAAAACCAATACTTTAAGCCTCATGTAGCCTCCTCTGAGCCCATGTATCACCTTTCTAAAACATAGAAATTTCCATATACAGTCTTTCCGATATGACTACACCTATGATGCAGCCATATGCTCCCCCGGACATCATGTAGGCCTCATTTTTTTGTGGGGGTCTCTTGTTTCTCCTTTCTCCTCCAAACTTTGATAAGTTGATGTTTGACATGTGCAACACCTCTCTTCTTGTGTGGTTGGCCTTGTATGGTTTTCTCCCTTTGGATGGATTTCCTCTAACACATGGGCAACTTGCAATCTTTGGCCTTCCGGCCAATGTTGTTACACATGTAGCACTTTATGTGACAATGATACAAAGGAATAGGCTTATATCTCCTATCGATTTTCCTTTGATTCTTTGCATGCATCCTACATTTAATGGCTCTATGTCCAAGAAAATTGCATGAGAAATAGTAGCCATAAAAATAACAATTAAACCTCATTATTGATGATCTTTGTGATGGGGGAAATCTTCCTTGCATAATTTGCTTGAGGATGATTTTCACTTTGTTGTTTCTTTTTTTGAAAGGACTTGATCTCTTTGTTTCTACAATCTTTTGCAACATGTCCAAGTTTTTGACAATTGAAACAATTCACATCTTTCATTATGGGTACAATGGATTTTCTTGGAGAATGCACTTTTCTTGGCTCTTCTTTTTTTTGTTGATCTTGCTGATGGTTCTCCTTTTTCGCACCACAACTAGTAGCTCCATTATTTTCTAATGTGCTTCTAGTTGCTTGAGCATTTGATTTGATCCTTTATAATTCTTCCCTTGCAGATTATACTTCAGCTCCCAATTTTCCACAACAACTTAGATACTTTCTCTAAGATTCTTGATTTTTGAATCCTTGATTCTTCATGATTCTTCCAGCATAATTTTAAAACTAATGATTTCTTCTTTATAGCCACATTCCTTTTCATCAAAAAATCACAATAAATTTAGCAAGTCTTCATTTTTAATTGTGAGCCTTCTAATCTCTGCTTCGTGGGCCACTATCTTGCATTGCTCTTCACCTTTTGAATCTAATTTCTCTGCAAAAGGATTACCTCCATTTTTTTCTGAAAGGTTCATCTTAATCGCTTGGTTACCATATTCTAATCCATCAATCTCAAGAGTCTCATAATCACTACATGTGCAAGGAAATGGGCAATAAAATGTAAGATGCCCTTCATGTCTTTAACTAAAAAAAGTGTAGCACCTAGTAATTCTTGATGACTATCTTCACCATTCTTGATCAGCGAAACCAAGGGTTCTTCAGAATCTGAAATTTTCCTCGCTTTTTTGTTGCTCTTCTTCTCTTGAGACATCTTATTCTTGTTCTTGGCCATGGTTTGTGATCTACTCTCGAGCGATTAAGCTTCACTAGATATAACTTGGCTCTGATACCAATTGTTAGAAATACTAAGAGGAGCGGGGGGGAGGGGATATCAGTATTTCATGTAAGATCAAGTTTTTCTCATTTTATATTTTTATTTTCAATGTTAATTGAACCATAATTTAATGAACAACAAATTATTCATTTGATTCAATCGTAATTAGTAACCATTGGTAGCATTTAACCATAAAGACATGCAAACGATAAGAATGCAACACATCAACACATAGGGACATTGAATATTAGGTGGTAAAACCCAAATAAGAAAAACCATCGTTGTTATTGTCTATGTTTTATTCTTATTATTATAAAGGAAACCTTCTATTACATCTTGCACTGTCACAGAATTTTACTAGTGTGCAGGATCCTACCTATTGGAGGCTACCACCTCCTCTTATTTCTTAAGCTAGCACTGGAACGAAGCCACCACTCCTTGATCAAATTCTCTGACCACCACCGAAAGCGATCTATCACTCCCTCACTGAAGGCTCCAACCCTTAGAGTCTTGTGGACCACCTTTCAAAATATTTCACACTAGATTCACCTGACTCAAACACAAAGCCTACAAGACATGTTTCATCCAATTTTCAAACTCCACCCACATATAACACCCTTCCCTATTTGAATAACAAGATACCAAAACATATGTTATCAACAATCAAATACGTTTCACAACTAACAACAAACCTCTTTGCAATAACCAAATTAGTTATTGGAAAGTCATAGCCACATACATCAACAATCAATCAAATTATTTGATCATACAAGTCATGCTCAAGCCCAACGTAAGATAAACGTCCATGAACCATCAACAACATTTAATTACAAAACCCCTCTCTCTTATCCAAGGCATCAATGCCAAACCATAATCAAATCCAACAACATCAAATTTCTAACAAACAATAGCATTTATTAACCTTCTATCACTCTGGCCAACACTGTGACTTCACTGAAACCCAGACATTACATTAGCTCATCAAGGAAATACATCAACCAATAATCAGACTTCAATACATCTACAAAACCCTAATGGCAATATACTCATAGCATCAACCTTTCACCATATAACTTGCAATATCATCATGAAAACTTCATATACCTTACAACTTCATTGTCAAAAAACCTAGCAACATACATAGAATGAACCCAACATTCATATTGTCACAAAGCCTTAGCTCATCAACATATTGATCTCAAATTCAATTGCAACAGCAAGCAACATACATCATAATGTCTCAATACCCTAGCAACATATGACAATGTATCTCAATAAACAAGGCATGTAACCATACAAGAGTGTCCCTACAATAAGCATATTAGCATGCAGACTCTCTAACATATTTGTCAAAATTTTCACAATTGAATCATTATAGAAACAAAGTTTCGCTGAGTCCCTAATCTGTCTGCATGCAATGTCTATGCAATATAGAAGCTCATCAAATGACAAGAAATAACATGAACATCAAATTCATAAGAAAGCATTTAAACTTTGACATATAAACTTGTGTCCTCAAGGTGTTGATCTCTAAGAGCAATACTCTGACATTTAACATTCGCATATTGTGAATGGGCCTATGTCATTGCACACTCCTCTGGTCTTGCTTATTTTTGAATTGATAGATTAATAGATAGACTCTGTGCACTCATTTAGATGTGTAGGCCCATGTAAACATATGATCTTTGTACATATTTCTGCAAATAACCTCAATAGAAAACTCTTTGGTAAGAAACTATAGAAGCCCACAATTTGATTTTGTATATTTCTGTGGGGAAATCTAAGGGTTTCAACACTAAGGTAGATGTAATTTTTTCATTCCTACATTCACATTAAATAATACTAAGGAGCTAAACAACAGTTATATGGTGTGCACAAGTCTACAGAGCCTTCAACAATTATGATGTGCTCATATTAAGAAAACCTCCAACAAATTTATAAGATACTCATATAATAAAAGGAACACCAACCAATAGTTTGATCGTTCAAGAACAACGAGGGGTTCAAAAAGGTTTCATCAAATCATGACCATGTTCAGTCACCACATATCAAAGAACAAACCAAGCAATGAAGAACTCTAACCAAATTTCCTTCAGATCTCTCAATAGGTAGATAGATCTAGGCCTCCTACTTGTGCCCTGGTGAAATCAATTGTTCGAGATCATAACTCTAGAAGAATGCACACATAGATTGATCAGAATCCTTGCCTTTTATAGCTTTTCTTCCTTAATATTACCATGGGAAAATCCAAGGAGTTTGTTGCTGGTAATGTTGATCGTATCAAATAGACGTTAATCATCCTTGCGTGCACAAATTCCATGGGAAATTTAATGGTTTTTCCATTGGATTTTTTGTTTTCAACCCTTTCAATTATTGTCATGCCCTTTATTCTTGCGAACCACGCTATAACACGGGTCATATTCTCTATGGTACGTGTTATAATGTGTTGTTTTTACTTAGACAATCACGTTATCCGAATCCTCTACCATATTTCTTAAGCACTTCACTGGGCATCTTCAAGCCTATCCAACCTCTTCTGCAAGCATCAAAACATCATCACAAGACTCCAACTTGTCAGTTTCCTCTACATCCTCCAGCGATTTCCTCTATAAGTATCACAACTTTATTGCCTTGACTTGTTGACATTCCTCTATAAGCATCACATCTTGATTGACTTGTTAACATTGATGTTGACTTGTTGACATCAATGCCAACCATGCTACCAATGATGCCCAAGTTCATTCATGAAAAAAAATATCCTAGCTTATTATGATGGTAGAGCTTCTCATTAGTGTAAAATCAGGCATAATGTGGTATTGTTAGAATCATTATTGAAGTATTGTTTTTAAAGGAATTTACAATTACAAGTTACAAAAAAAAAAAAAAAAATCATTTAAAATGTTATGGGGATTCCAAAACCTTCTAAATAGTGTGAGGAAAGTACATACAAAATAAGGATAATTAAAGCAATTTTTTATAATAAGTAGAACAACCTTTCCTCTATGGGTTTCTCATGGCTCCTCTATTTAATCTTCTATCTCAAGTTGATATTTTTTTGAAAAACATTTTGACCATTTCTAATACAAATATTACCAATAGTTTTATAATATCGAGTGGAAGTGGTTCTCAAATATTTTGATTCAAAGTTACATTATTTGTGGGAATAATAACCTATTGAAAATACTATCTCTTGTGATCTGAATTACACTCCTAAATTTCCAATTTGATGATACATTCTTCATAAAATAGAATGCCTCATTGATAAACAAGTGAAATAAATAACAAAGTTACTTACACCTACCTATTAATGTAATAAGTGTATGTAATCCAAGTGATAGGATTATCAATTTCAAAGAAAACATGCAATTATTAATAAATACCCACATTCTCTCAAACAATTGCCTTCTCAAAATTTTGTATAGTTATGGCTTAATATAGATATGGCACCTGCAAAAAGTGTAACTCCCTATATGATATGGTTTTGACAATTAAACACACTTAGATTTGTTAAAGGAAAATCTAACTTCTTAGAACAACACTATATATGTATCACTATAAGTATATTTATTTAATTTTTTCAGCCTTAATAAGATGTTGTTATTAAGATTGTGTAATATTATCCAATACTATGTGTCGATGCTCCTTAGGATATTTTTTTCCCCATGGATCAGTATACCCCTAATAGTTCCCCATGAGGTTTGAACTTAAAATCCAATGGGAACTAAACTCCACACAAATCAACTTTCAACTCCTGGATTAAATACATTTAATATTGGATATAAAAAACATCTTAGAAGAAAACAATCTCATAGTTTATATACATTTAACATTATATATAAAGAAAGTCTTTAAAGAAAATGAACTTTATTATTAATCTTCTCTACATTATACATATTATAATTTTTTTTGGATATATATATAAATAACAATTGTAATCATATTTTTTTAATATTTAATTGTCATTTTATTAATTTACATATAATATTTATTTCATAATTTTATATTAGTAAAATAGTATATTTAATTAAATTAGTAAAAAAATAATTATCAAGAATTAAATAAACATTTAAACTATGTTTCACTAGTTGTGCGGACAAGGGGACAAGGGGTATGGGGGAAGAGTTTCTAGGACGACTAGAGCGCCCCCCCCCCCCGCCCCCCAAATTTTCAAGGGATGGTAAGTGTGACAACTAAATCTTATATTTATTAAAAAAAAGAATTAGTAATTCAACATAAACATGAACAATAAATTAAAATATAAGAATTAGAACTATTACTAATTTTGAAATTCAAATTACAAAATAAAATACTAAAGGCTAATACTATCTAATCATCATTGTGCATCACAAAAAAAATCTCGTTATCATTGCCCATTGTCAATCATTCTCTGATGCATGATGAATCATTTCAAAATTTAAATAATAGCTAAACTTTAAAGACTAAAAGTAAAATTTAATAAAACTATAAACATGAACAAGTCATTAAAATATAATTATAAATCTCAAATTAAGAGTCTAGAAATTAACAAACTTGTGGGACCTATCATCGGTGTAATGTATATCATAGTCATTCAAAATCACTATATTTACAGAGCACACAGTATTACCATCCTGTATATTTACCTTAAAACATTAAGTGTTAAAGATGAGCTAGTCATTGTAATGTTTATTTCAAAAGTAACAAATGTTATGTACAAAAGTACTAATGTCATAAAGTAAAATAAATTATATATAATAAATGATGTTTATGTTAATGTATCCAAGGAATTAGTTGATTGGTTCCTAAAATGAATAATGCAACTTGCTACGTATATAGACAACCCCACTTGTAATTTAGTAGCACATTGATATATCATCTAGCCTCTCCTGCTTGTCTCTTGCATATATTTAACATGGTATTAAAGTCATGGTGATTGTGGCATAAGGAAATTTCAAATATTCATGACAAGAAAAGGTTTGTCACAGAGATGGAGAAAGTGACAAGTTCAAATTGAAGGCAAATTAATTCATGGAGTATAATGATTGTAAACTATAAACATGAATGAGTCATTAAAATTTAATTATAAATGTAAAATTAAGAGTCTCAGACTTTGCCCTGTCACTTGACGCTTACATCACCTGCAACCTTCGTTCAAGTTCTCTCAGCTATATTTACCTTCGCTGTCGTGAATGGAGTTATATTTTCCGTGTTTACCTTCGTCCATCATCTCAGACTTCACTCAAATATTAACTGCAACCCTCACAACTTGTGTTTACCTGTAACCTTCGCTCAAGCTCAACGTTTACCTGCAACCTTCTCAACCTGTGTTTGCCTTTTCTATCGAGTCTTTGTAGCAATGTTTACCTTCGTCGTCATCATGTAGTGTAGTGTGTAGTATGTGATAGGTTTACTTTAATGTGTATGTGGAAATTTTAGTTTAGTCGAGAGGTTTAGGTTGTGATAGGGTTTAGGTTTCAAAATTTGTTTTTAATTTTTTTTGACTTTAAAGTCTAGAACTTAGGTTTTTAAATTTAATTTTTTTAAAGTTTAATGTGCATGATATCGAGGGACATCCTAAAGTCCCCAATTTTTCAGAGGATGACCTGGAAGTCCCTGATGGAGTGTCCTCGGCCAAATGGGGAAGTTTTTGACGATTTCCAAAGTACCTGAATCATCAAGATGAAGAAAACACCATGACAAGTCCCCATGCAACTAGATTTTAAATATTATAATTTAATTGATGTCAAAAAAACACCACCTTGTCCTAAGATAATTGCATGAATTTGAAGAATACACACACACACACACACATATATATAGACACACACACACACATACACACACATATGTACAAACTCACACACGCATATATATATATATATATATATATATATATATATATATATATATATATATATATATGAATCAACAAAAGCAAATAGTTGATTTTAAAATAAATGCAATGTGTAAAGTAATAAAAAAGTAAAATAAAGAGACAATAACATGCTCCTCTTTAGTCCATATTCCATAAACAAATTGTTATGCAACCAACTCACAAAATAGAAGAAAAGATAAACCACTATGTAGAAATCAGCCCTAGTTTTCCATGTTTCGTGCTTAAATAAGGTTATAGGTGACAAGCTCTTAGTTCAAACAATATTAACAAAACCTGACGAAAAAGGAAAAATCATATTGGAACCTCAAGTTTTCACAGAAACAAGAACTCGACATCTACGAAATCAATCAATTTCAGAATATCTCATCAAGTGGAAGAACTTACCCGTTGAAGATACGACATGGGAGGATGAGAATTTTATACAGAAGCATCAAAAACTACTCAAGCATTAAGGACAACACTTGTTTGAAGGAGAGGGGCATGTTAGGTCCCCATAATACTAGTGTAGCCCCATTATTGTTATTGTTATTCCCATGTAGTCCCCATATTGTTATTATTGTGCCCCATAGGTGTAGGCCCATCATTGCTATTTTTGTGCCCATGTGGTCCCCATATTGTTATATTGTGACCCCTTAGACTCCTATACATAGAATGTAGGTTTTGTAATTTTTATCATCCAAGAATTTTTCATTTATGTAATATAAAGGAGTTTTTCCCCTCGAAGAGGCTAATTTCTAAGTCGTGATCTATCTTTTTGTCTATTTTGTGACCTAGTTGCAAAACACAAATTATTCTAGTTATGGAAACACCTATCTATTATACAGACTTGCTTCAAATGCAATTTTTTAGCTCACAGTTCCAATGTTCATGGTTTCACCGAAGGTACGTCAAGGTTTCATGAGCATGAGCATTTCATATGGAACATTGACATACTTTTAGCAAAAACATGTGCATGAGGAGTCATACCTGGCAACTCACATTTAAGGAAACTCTATATAATGGATAGGCGTTGCCTTCTAGTGATTGCTTGTTCCAAGTCCTAGATGACCTGCTTAAATTTTATATTTGGTTGAGATGATTAAAGCTAGGTGTATAAGTTTCAACTTAATGTCAGCACAACTCACTTGTCCAAGTTGGTATGTACCAGCTTACTAGACATTATGGCCAACGATCAATTCCCGTAAGTTTATTCCATTGTTGGTACTCAAAAAAAATTTCATTTAGGAACAAAATAATACCAATGTTGAATGATAGAAACTTAATTAGATAGCCGCTTCAAAGCCGCCAGTGGCATTTGTGGTTATGTTGGAACTTGGAATGGAACAAGGGAGGGTGAGGGAGCTCCCTTGAATGATAATCTGATTTTCAGGTAATTATTAGGTTCGTGTTTGGGAGAAATATCTAAATTTCTCAGGAGTTAAGTCTATCCTCCATACAAACTTGCCTTAAATGCAAGTTGTTAAGTATGATCTCTCATGCTCATGTTTCCACCAAAGGTATTTCAAATTTTCATATGCAATGTGTGTTCATGGAGAATAGATGTTTCCCAAAAGGTAGTGGATGTGCAACTTTTTCAACTCCCATAAATGAGACGTGATTTCTTTTTCTTCGTGTATGTACTAATTGATATCATTGGAAGTTAGGCCTTCCATAAATGTTGTTGAGTTGAAGAGACCTTTCAACTATCCACACCTTATCTTTTTCCATCCCAATTTCCATGTCCAATCATTCAAAGGAGAGGAAAGGTTGTTCAATTGACACTAGACTAAGTTTGCAATTCCTTCCCCTGCACACATAATAATGTAAGATTATTTTAAATCTTCACATTTAATACAACTAGCAGCAACCTCAAATTAAATCTATCACATATCCAGTTGCTATTCACCCCTATTAACTAGGCTAAGTTTACAAGTCTTTTCTTGGACCTGATGTGAAATTTGCAACTTTAAAAAAATCAAATAATAAAATAATATAAGATATAAAATAAATAATAAAATAATTTAATATAAGAATTTAAATAATTAGTATGGTATAAAGTAAAAATATTCTTTAAGATATAAATACAAAGTGAAATTGCAAAAGTTATTACTAATTACAATATAAATTTTAAATTTTAAGTTTTTTAATTTAACAAATGCATTTTAAAAGAGATAAAAATAGTTATTTAATATCAAATAAATGGAAAAATATTTTTAAATGATTAAATATTTAATTTAATATGTATATGTTTAAAATGATTATAAAACCATAATAAAATTATTATATTTAAAATAATATGAGCAATTTTTACAATATAGTTATCGATGATAAACACAATAATTTTTTTTTCTAAAATCACAATTCTCATGGATGTTATAATCTTACAACAATATCAACATTTTATTATTGTGATCTAATTAAAACATTAATGGTTTATATTTCTCTCATTTACATTCACTTCAAAATAAAACATCCAAAAAATAATAATTGAGAAAATATTTACTTCAAAATAAAGCATCTGATAATATAATAAACCATAAAATGGTGCTAAGATTAATCACTTTTTAAAGTTAAAATCATATTTCGTGGACAACATAGTTATACAATATTTCTAAATCATTAATCCTCTATGTTTCAAAAATTATTAATTTTTTATGTGACTAGTTACTTTAATATTTCTAAATCATTAACCCTTTCTCTTTCTAAAACTATCTTTCTTTTATTTTGCGGGTTCCTACAGACCATCAAACGAATTTTCAACAGCTATATCCAAATCAAAACTAAATTATAAATTTCTAATTTTACAAATTGCTACTAAAAATTTCAACTTGTCAAACAAAATTGGACGTGGAGGCTTTGGTACGGTATATAAGGTAATGCTCACATTTATCATATACTATTGATTTTTTTTAAGTTTTTTATTCTTATGGATAAATTTACAGTATGATTGAACAATTTAAGTTGAAAATGTTGGTAAGTTTTCAATTCTTATGGATAAATTTACATTATGATTAACAATTTAAGTTGGAAATATTGGTAGGGAGCTTATAAGGTAATTCCCACATTTACATTATATTATTATGTTTTAAAGTTCTTAATTCTTATGGATGAATTTACATGATCATTGAACAATATAAGTTCTACGAGATCGTAAGGAAATTGTTGTGAAGAGACTATCTACCAATAGAGAACAATAACAATAGAGAACAAAGTGTAAGAGATTTTTTCAATGAAGTGAATTTGATAAGTCATGTGCAACATACAAATCTTTTCAAACTACTTGGGTGTAGTGTGGATGGCCTAGATAGACTCTTGGTCTATGAATATCTTGTAAACAAAAGTCTTATAACTTCTTATTTGGTAATCTTTCTTAACTCTATAAATTTACTTTGATTACAATCAATGTTCATGTCTAACATTATTTTACCATATTATATTTAGGTTATTTGTGAAAGAAATTTACTTTTGAACACATCAAAACATGGGAAAGTTGTTGGATTGGCAGAGGAGGTTTGAGATTATATTAGGAACAGCTAGTGGGTTAGCTTATCTTCACCAAGAATCAGATATACGCATCATCCATAGAGACATAAAAGCCAACAATATTCTACTAGACCAACATTTCAAGACTAAAATTGCAGATTTTGGGTTGGTTAGATATTTTGCTAAAGATAAAACTCATCTTAGCACAACAATTGTTGGAACTAGGTGAGAATAACCTAAATTAATTACCCAAAAAAAAGCTTTTATTATAAAGTGTGGCTAATTCTTATTGTTGGTTTGGCAAAGGTTATATGGCTCCAGAATATCTTGTACATGGCCATTTGACAGAAAAAGTTGACATATATGCCTTTGGGGTGCTAGTTCTTGAGATTATTAGTGGAAAAAAGAATTCAACCCCTATGCATGTTAATGACATGCCATATCTCTTGAATGTGGTAATGACCTAACCTCATTATGCATGATCTTGGTTTCATCTTAATAAAATGTTGTGATAATATTCAAAGCAATAATATATTTATGATGCAGGTTTGGAACCATTATCTCTCTAGCACCATTTCAAACATAATAAATACCAACATCGAAGAAAACTTGATGGAGGAGGTAGTATGAGTTGTTCAGATAGCTCTCCTTTGCATGCAGCCTTCTACAACACTACATCCTTCTATGTCTAAATTTATCATGTTCCTCACTAGCAAAGACATTAATATTCTAGGAGCTACTGAACCCCCATTTATAAATGTCATCCATTCAGAGTCAAATTCTTGTGCTACATCAAACTGTTCACAATCAAATAATTATGATCCCTTATCAAATATTGGTTCCCCCCCCCCCCTGCCACAACAATATAATTGAACACCATTTCAACAAGCTCTTTTGGGCCGAGCTAAGGGGAAATTTTTTTCAAAGATTGGATATCCGCTCATCCCACATGGTTGTTGGGAGTGATTAACCTTATTTAGATAAAATATGTACATTTTATTTTATTTTTTACATTTTACTTTAATTTTAACAATTTATGATGAAACTTTTATTAAAATGGAATCAAGAAATTTCTTTTGAGAATTCATTGAAAGGTAATGTTTTTTACATGCAATCTATGGATCTAATGTGGTCACAATAATCAAAACAACTCTTATATTATTCTTATGAAATTGGAAGTTATCTTATAAGAATGGATTGGAAGAACCATTATTTTTATGTATAATCTATCGATCTAATGTGAGTAATTCAAATCACAATAAACAAAATAATAATGCCACTTATGTCATAGTGGAATTCGTTATTATTTTATGAAAAATGGATTGTAGAGCACAATTTTACATCCAATCTATGGACATAATGTGATCAATTTAAACCACAACAATTACAACATTGTTAGACTATGAGAATGTTGTTGAATAAGAATATACAATGAGAATTTTGTTGAATAATAATATTCATATTTATCTGTAATCTACAATAAATACAATTCTTTGACTTAATCTAATGTGGATCATCAAATTTAAACTATGATAAAATATCACAAGATAAAAATCATCCACATTTGCGTAAATACATTCATAAATAAAATAAGAAATATTATATGAAATGAGGGAAAAAACTTGAAGATGAAATTTCTAAAACCCACTCTGCAAGTGGAAACATAAAAAGTGAAATAAATCATTTGGTAGATACATGAAATTAGAAATGTCAGAACCTTTGTTTGCTACATGGACTAGTTCAAAGAGAAGTTGAACTAAATAGGAGCAACCAAAAAGAAGCAATATTTCAATTGATTTAAAAATTTACAAGTGAATATTCCTAACTATTATATCAAGGCACTCTCCATTGAGCACCAATCTAATTAAAGCTACAAATCTATGTGCTAACTACACTATCATAGATATTAATACTATAACCTATTGTGTCAACTAATTTTCTTATTTTTGTTCTTTCCACTCATCCACCAAGAATACCTCTAATTTGTGCTAATATGTGCATCATCTTGGGCATATATGCTTGGCCAATTATTTAAATAGAATGAAAAGGATAAATTGAAATAAATCTTACATTCATCCTTGAAATGAAGATCACTAATTCTCTGCAATCAAGTCATTTCCAAGTAATAAATATTTAAGGGTTAAATTTCACCATGGGCTAATTTTCTAATTTTTTCCAAAAGAAATGACAATTAACATTTTTTTTCAATGACAATTTGCCATATTTTTGTAGGAAAATCATAAAAATTGTCAAAAAAAAACATATAAAATCCTTAAAACTTTGAATATTTTTAAAAAATATAGCCATCAATTTTGTAGTTGGCATATTAAGAGTTATTAGGATTCACCCAAGTTTCTAAAATTTAAGATAAGAATGGATTTTAAATAATATTACTCCCACATAAAGGTTAGCAATATAAACCTAACGAGTCATATTCACTAGTGCATATTGTTCTAAAGAATTCCCCTGGCTCTATTCCTTTCCATTCATCCTCTATGAGAATAGTCAAACAAATAAACCATAAACAACAGCTAAATTATGAAAAACATGTCCGCAATAATGGTAACAACAACATATAAGACCATAAAAAAACTACAAAAGAAGAAGAACATAATGCAAATTTAATTATGCTAAATGCTTCCCATCCCCCTTAAAAGAAGCATAACCCTCAGTGTGCCAATATTTATCAAAATAAATTGAGAAACGCCCTTTATGGAATCCTTTATTTCCTAGGTAGGATCATAAGGTTTGTATTGCTTCTATTGAACCTTCACCCGAGGGAAAGCTTGATTGTGAAGCATTTTGAACTTCATGTTAAAGGTTGGATGTAGGTGTTATCTTAAATATATTTCGGTTCTACTTGAATAAGTGACCAATCAAGAAGATGAGGATCATGCACATGTTTGTTTAATAGGAAATGCTAGGTCTATTGTAGAATTTACTTGGCAACTCTTATAGTTGCATATTTAGGTCCCAAGGATAATATGTACTTGTTACCCACCCAACTGAAAAACCCTTGGAGAAAACTTGTATCCTATTTGATCAACTTTCTAGCCAACAATCCTATGATGATATAAAAATAGTTATGCCTCATAGCTCTCTACATATGCCCTAGTTAGTGCTTTCCATCATCTAGCTTACTTATTGAATGACGATGTCTCACTATTATAAGGTACACTAACCATTTATGCAATCATGTGCTTTTATTTAATGTTAGAGACATTCTAGTATGAATCACAAGTTAAGATGGATGATTGATTGCCCTTGATTGTATCCTTGTTCCCATACTTCACCTTGGTGGTTATTCCTTGCCTCTAGCCAATATAACCTTCTTTAACGCCTTTTTTTAGAGGAAGAAAATACCAACATTTTTCATTAAAAATGAAAAATGTTTACATATATCTGTATAAAAACATCCATGTGCAATGATTACATCAACAAAAAGGAGTGGCAATTTTGAATTGTATTTACACAATACATACAGAGATTGCTCCTATAATAGTTCAAAAAACTAATGATCATAACTCCCAAAAATTTATCTATAAAAACTTACATTGCTATTTGCTTGTTAATGACACATGCCCTCTGTCCACCAACACTTCTTCCTTTGAGTTCCTCTAAAAACATAAATCATTTTTGTTGACCTACACCCCTCTTTGATAAAACATTTGCATCCTTGTTTAATTCTAGGTATACATGGAAGGTGATATTATTGAAAGATGATGCCAAGGTCTTGACCCTCTACTTCCAATTGTGGATAGGTGTTACCTCAAGTGTCGCCTTATCATTTACCCAATCAATGAAAATTCTATAATCTCCAAACACTATTAAAGAGGAAACCTTTTGCCTATTTTCAAAGAATAATATGCACTGTAGAGCAATTAATTTTGCACAATATTTGTACCTTTTCACTATCCCATAAAATTTTGTAACCGTGATTCTCTGATAAAAATATAATTCCTCCACTCCCATAGTATGACAATTCTGAAGCCCCATCAAAATAAGTGTTTGGAAAAGAATTAGCAAGTTCATGGCACTGGATCCTCCTAGTAATTTTATGTTTCTTCTCTATACCAGACTCTGTGAACTAAGAAACTACTTGCGCATGCTATAGCTCAAGAAGCCACCTCGTAGGGTCAAGAAGAAAAATACATCTTTTCTAAGTCATAGGATCAATTTGCGACTGGTGAAACATCAAAACAAGTGTATTGAGGGATCAACACTCCTTCCTAGTGGTAGGGACCGAAACAAAAGGCCTAGCAATGCTCTGTCCTAGTGTTGGGGACCAAAACAAAAGGCCATCAACACCCTCTCTACATTATAGCTTCAAAATAGTGTGGGAATTCAACTAGATAAGTTTAGATTCAATTGAAATTAACAAGTATAGTTAAAATAAAATTGTTGATTAACATAATGATTGATTTGGTCTCCTTTAATCATCACCTTGATACGGTCAAGAGAGTATCTAGGTGCAATGAAGGCCAATCATAAGGAAATCTATAAAAGTGGAGCTCTTCACTAGTCATATGGAAGAAGAAAGGAACTTATGCTAGAATGTTGTTAGAGTTGTGACCGTGATAAATTTGTGCTTCCACACCAGTGAGCATAGAGGTTAGGGATCAGATCAAGGGCAGAGGCTTAGAGAAATCACCAATGTACTCCAGTTCAATTAAAGAGAAATAGTAACGAAGATTTTCCCCATTCGTCTCTCATGTTTCTTTGTTATGTTATATGATTGATTTACTATGTTGCACTAATATTGTTTTGTTGGAAGATCGTATTGGTTTCTTTCTCTATGTGTAGGTGATCTAGGAGATCCAAGATCAAATATCTCAGAGGAGATATTCCTAGAGCTCACATCGCCAAATAGAGTTAAGGATCTAGTGTTAAAATGTTATGAAACCAGCTCCAAAAATAGAAGAAAAGAGAGATCAACACCTTAGAAATAAGCCACTTCGAGGGGGAAACCTCCTTTACATTACATAAATGAACAATTCTTGGATGATACAAATGAAAAAACCTCTTTCTATATATAGGAGTCCATGGGGTCACAACATAATCGTAGCCGACCTAACAATAATAATGTAAGGGCACAATAATAACAATATGGGGGTTAGAGGGGTACAACAATAACAATAAGGGGGCTACACTAACAACAATAAGAGACTACACTAGTAATATAGGAACCTAACATGCCCCTCTCCTTCAAAAAAGTGGTGTCCTCAATGCTTGAGTAACTCTAGATGCTTCTGTATAAAATTCTTATCCTTCCATGTAGAATCTTCAGTGGGTAAGTTCTTCCACTTGATGAGATAATCTGAAATTGATCGATTGCGTAGTTGTCGAGTTCTTGTTTCTGTGACTGCTTCAGGTTCCAATAAGCTTTTCCCTTCCTCATCAAGTTTTGGAAATATTGTTTTCACTAGAATTTTTTCACCTATAACCTTCTTTAAGTATGAAACATGGAAATTTGGATGCACTCACGAAGAAGTAGGAAGCTCCAACTTGTATTCCATAGTACCAATATTTTGCAACACCTTGTAAGGACCATAGTACTTTGGCGATAATTTACTATCCTTCTTAGCTTGCTTGAGGGACATTTGTTTGTATGGTTGTATCAGTAAAAATACCAAATCTCCTACATAAAAACTTCTCTCACTGCGATGTTGATTTGCCTGTTGTTTCATTCGATTTTGTGCCAAATTTAGGTTATCCTTTAATATTTGGAGAACTTGTTATTGATGCTCGATGTGATCTTCCACTGCTTTAACCTTAGAATTTTCTCTTAAATATGATGTTATGGATGGTGGATAATATCCTTAAAGTGCCATAAATGGGATCATTTTTGCTGCAGTATGGAAGGAAGTGTTATACCACCATTTAGCTAGAGGTAACCACTTGATCCATTGTGTTTGTTTATCAGATACAAAAAAACGAAGATATCCTTCCAAAAATTTGTTCACTATCTGAGTTTGGCCATCGGATTGAGTATGATAAGATGAACTATGAGCTAGTTGAGTACCCAAACAAGAAAATAATTACGTCCAAAAATTTCTAGTAAAAATGGGATCTATGTTGCTTACAATAATGTTTGGGTTTCCATGTAGCTTTCGAAATGTTTCCATAAATGAAGTAGCAACTTTACTTGCTTTAAATGGATGAGATAATGCACAAAAGTGTGCATACTTGGTAATTCTATCAACTATCGCCATGATGACACTCTTTCCTTCAGACTGTGATAAAATCACCTGTGATAAAATCCATTGAAATCTCATCCCAACGTTGACTTGGAAAGGATAAAGGTTGTAGAAGACATGGGGTCTTAATTGTCTCAACTTTATTTTCCTGGAAAACAAAGCATTCTGCCACAAAAGTTTTAATATCATATTTAAGGCCATCCCAAAGTTATAAGTGATCTTTGTACCATAAGGAATTATTTTTCCAACTAAATGTATTAGATGTACTACGATATTGCTGCAACTTTTGAATGAGCGTACACACTTCTTCGTCCTTCTTCCATTTATCCCTTGCTTCAGTTATCCAATCTGGTTGGATAATAGAAATGGCACAAAGCAATGCTTCCACCTCTTCATCCTTTCTTGAGAGTGCATCTGCAACAACATTTAGCTTCCCTTTTTTGTATATGATTTCAAAGTCATAACCAACATCTTTGTGACCCATTTTTGTTACTCTTCTGAAGATGGTCTTTGTTCCAAAAAGTGTTTAAGACTATCATGATCATTTTTGACCTTGAAGTGTCTTCCCATTAGGTAAGGTCACCATTTCTTTAGTGCATGTAGTATTGCCAACATTCCTTCTCGTAAATATCTTTCTATAAATACTTTCCTTTGATTGCACAACTTTCAAAAGAAATGGGTCTTCCTTCTTGCATTAAAACAACACCAATTCCATTTCCTGAGGCATCACATTCCACAATAAAGGTTTTTGTGAAGTTTGGCGTAGCTAATAATGGTGTTAGCCACATTGCCTCTTTAAGATGTTCAAAGGCCTTAGTTGCTTCAGGAGTCCATGAAAATGTAACTTTCTTCAATAATGTTGTTAGAGGTGTTGCTACTCTACCATAATTCTTAACAAGATTATGATAATACCTTTTTAACCCGATAAATCCTCGCAATTACTTTATGGGTGTGGGGACTTTCCATTCCTTAATGCATTTAATTTTTTTAGGGTCTACCTTAACACCCTCATGAGATACAATATGACCCAGATATTCCATCTCTTGTACTCCAAAGAAAAATTTGGAGGTTTTTGCATATAATTTTTTCTCCTCCAATAGTTTGAGCACCCTATCAAGGTGTTGAACATGATTCGTCCAAGACCTATTGTAGATTAGTATATCATCCAAAAATACCAACACAAATTTTTTAAGGAAGGGTTTGAAAATGGAATTCATCAACCCTTGAAATGTATAAGGTACATTGGTAAGGCCAAAAAGAATGATAAAAAATTCATAATGACCCTCATGAGTTTGAAATGTTGTTTTCGGAATATTTCAGTCTTCATTATAATTTCATGATATCCTGAACGAAGATCCAACTTGGTAAAATAAATTGCTCCATGTAATTCATCCAATAATTCATCAATCACAGGAATAGGAAATTTATCTTTACTATTGAGCTTATTGAGCTCCCCATTAGGGGAATTTTGAGGTCTAAAATGGGCATCCTAAGGAAATTATAAAATAATAGTGGAAAAAATCAAATAAGATTTGATGACATCATCAAATTTTAGAGGGAAAATGAAAAAACTATTTTTTCAACTCATATTTTCAACTTATCTCCCAAAGTTTTTACTCAAATTTCGAGTGGGAGTACTCGTTGAATGCAAAATTTAATTCCCCATCCAAGGAGTATCCATGTTGCATACTTTCGATGGGTCCTACTACATGAAAAATGAGAAATACATAAAAAAACGTGATTACAATCACGTTTTTTATGTATTTCTCATTTTTCGTGTAGTAGAGTTCATCGAAAGTATGCAACATGGGTACTCCTTGGATGAGGAATTAAATTTTGCATCCAATGAGTACTCCCACTCGAAATTTGAGTAAAAAATTTGGGAGATAAGTTGAAAATACGAGTTGAAAAATTAGTTTTATTATTTTATTATTTTTTAATATTTTTACCCTTTTATTTAAAAAAAGGTAAATCATCCCCCATGGTTGACATCATGATCTTGAATCCTATTGGTTGTTATAAAGTTTATTTTTGTTGTACATTTTTCTTAGGAGGCCATTTTAGACCTCAAAATTCCCTTAATGCTATAATCTGGACACACACGCCATGATCCATCCTTCTTGTGCACCAATACTACTGGAGCAGAGAAATAAATTTGACTAGGTTGAATTATACTAGCCTTTAAAATTTCTGCAATCATGCATTCAATTTCTCTCTTTTGGACATAAGGATATCTGTAAGGCCTGATGTTTGGAGGAACACTTCCTGGAATCAAATTAATAGCATGATCATGATCACAAATAGGTGGGAGTCCTTTGGGAGTTTCAAACACTTTGGAATGATTATCTAAGATTTTTTGGAGATCTGGAGAAATAGATGATTTTGATGTTGGAACTTCTAGTGAGCATAATTTTGCAATTACGCCTCGTTGTTCTTTCTTCAAAGGCTTTGTCATGACATTAGAGTTTATTATCTTTCCTGGCTTCCCTGCGATACCCTGTAATTCAACTTCCTTTCCTTCCAAAAAAAATTTCAAGAAAATTTCTTGAAAAGTAAAAGCTACCGTCCCCAAAGATTGTAACCATTGTACTCCTAGTACAACATCAGTACCTCCCATTGGAATTGAAATAATTAGACTATTCAATACATATGCCCCCATGGTCAGCTTGATATTATGCCATTTTCCAGAGCAATTGATAGTTCCTCCATTTTCAACCATCATTTGACATTCTGGTGTTGGGTATAGGAAGCAATTCAATTCCTTGGCTACCTTAAAATGAATAAAATTATGGGTACTACCCGAATCAATCAACACTATTACCTTTTTCTTCTTGATATGTCCTTCTACCTTGAGAGTTTGAGAAGTGGTAATTCCTGCCAATGCATTACAGGATATGGTCAGACTCATTTATTCTTTATCTAGGGATGGTTCCTGGTGTATATCCTCTTATTTTGAAGTTTCTTATTCATTTTCTTCCTCCTCTTCACAATCTGTGTAAAATAATTTCTTCTCAGCACACTTATGACCTTTAGTGTATTTTCTATCACAACTGTAGCAAAGCCCTTTTGCTCTTTTTTCTTCCAATTTTTGTGGTGTCAACCTTGTAGGTTGTGGAAGTCTAGGAGTAGCAACACTTCCATATTTATAGATGTGAGTGGTAGGCTTCCTTGTAACCATAATTTTACATTCAAATTTTCTTGCCAACCTGAATGCCTTCTCCAATGAATTAGGTTCCCAAAGGTGAACCTCATGTTGGATTTTATCCTTTAAAGTCCCTATGAAGACATCAATCATGTGTTCCTCTAGAATATCAGTTACCCTTATATTCAATTTTTGGAAGTCCTCAATGTGCTCCACCACTGAACCCTTTTGTTTGAGATTTGTCAATTGGCTAAAGAAGGTGTTTCTCTTTGTGTCCTCATAATGTGCTATCATTTCCTCTATAAAAATTGACCAAGTGACAATTTTTTTACGGGAGCAAAGCCGTAGATACCATACAAATGTATTTTGTTCTAAATGTAAAGTTGCAATGCGTACCTTTTCTATGTTTTGCACATTATTGAGATCAAAATATTGCTCCATCTGTAGTATCCATGTTACGGGATCCTTGCCATAAAACTTCCTCATATCGATCTTTGGAATATGGTGGGTCTTCCATCCAACATTAAAGTTTATGAAGTCATCATTAAAATTTATTTTGCTCTCATCATGAGTTTCCTCTTCCATATTTTCACCATTAGGAATCATTTCTTGTATCAAATTTGTCAAACCTTCCTTCAAACCTTCCATTTTTTCTTCCGTACCATTCTTCAAACAATCCATCTTAGCTTACATCCCTTTCATAAAACCATACATATTAGCTTCCACACCTTTCTTCAAACCATCCATATTAGCTTCCATTCCCTTCTTCAAACCATCTATCTTAGCTTCCATGCCTTTATTCAAACTTCCATTTCATTTTTTGTTTCTCTTTGCGAGAGAGAATTTTGGTGCACTTGCTCTTGTAATTTCTATATATCATGTTGCATTTCTTCATCTTCATGACTCATAGTAGAGTATTCTGAGGGCTTAACGGGTGTTGAATTTTTTTAGGGGCCATTTTAGAACCCAATACTGATATCTATGCTTCAATATTCCCTTGGAATCACTTCAAATTAATTTTTCAAACAAGACTTATGCAATTTGAAAGAAAAAAAATACACACTTTTTTCTTTCTTTTGAGGAGCTCGATATTGAAAGTGAATTATATCTATGAATTTGGATCCTCAATATATGACATTTTTTCCTGTAGTAGCCCTCTGAATCTTCTTTCAAATGCCACAGGTCTAACCTGATTTGGATGCTTCACGAAAAAGTTATGACTAATCTCCCACAATGACATAATTATGGACTGGTTCAGTAGAGCAAACTTGTATGGCGTACCACATGTAATTTTTTCCTCTTTCGGCCCTGAAATTGATACAGAGGAAACTAAAGTTTGTGTACTTTTATCCACATTTTACAAAATTCCAATATGATGCTCAGAGAGAGAGTTATGATGATTTTCCCAAGGTCACCTCTTTTAGATGAAATTCGGGAGCTTGCAAGAACCTTAACTTCCACAGATCATATCTTCGACAATATTGTGAACCAAGATCTACAATATTTGCACGAATTTCCTTGGCATTTCAACTTCGTGTGATAAAAATTTCAGCTTATAAAACTTCATAGAAAATAATTTATAGCGAAAATTCCATAATGACCTGTTTGGAGCGACGAAACCCTAGAATCCAAAGCTCTGATACCAAATGTTATGAAACCAGCTCCAAAAATAGAAGAAAAGAGAGATCAAAACCTTATAAATAAGCCACTTTGAGGGGGCAACCTCCTTTACATTACATGAATAAACAATTCTTGGATGAAACAAATGGAAAAACCTCCTTCTATATAGAGGAGTCCATGGGGTCACAACATAATCCTAGCCGACCTAACAATAATAATGCAAGGGCACAATAATAAAAATATGGGGGTTACAAGGGTACAAAAATAACAATAATGTGGCTGCACTAACAACAATAAGGGACTACAATAGTAATATAGGGACCTAACATAAAAGGTATAACTATTTTTTTCTTATGAATCTAAAAGATCTTGGGATTTTCTAGCTTCTTTTGTCACACTTCTTCATTCACACACACCATCTAGACAAGCTCTAGGCAAATCTGGTTGGGATTAAGGTAGCCTACTACTGCAGGTGAAATGACCTCTTAAACAAAAATGGACACCATACTAGTGAAATCCCAGTAAGTAAATTTCTTTAGCTATTGTACTTCATTTTTCTTGGGGCTTTTTAGTTTCCTTGGTGTTTTCCAGTGGTCAATAGTCATCTACAAAGCTTGGTTTCGAAACCCAAATCCTAAAACCTCCTAGATCTAAGTTTTCTCCCTATGTTTTGCACCTACATTTCAGTCCAAGGTGTTGATATCCCTTTGTTTTGTTTTGCATAACTATTGAGGAGTGTTGAGAGCCTCTCTATTTTGGTCAATTCTTTTATGATAGAGCGTTAAAAGAATTTTTATTTGGAAATTGAGGGATTAAGCCCATATATGGAAAGGGTTTTTTGTATCCCTACAAGCCCTACTGGGTGTCGTTTCAAATATAAAGTTTTTTTACTTTGGTCATTGCTTTTTTGTTGAGTTTACATGAAATTTTGTGGACTTAGTTACCTGATTAGGGTTTGATCATAGTTCCTGGGCTTTGATTCTTTTCAAGAACATTAATGTTCAGATACCTCTTTGGTATCATTGTATTGATAGCCCTGCACTGATTTGTGCTTAGCCCTGCACTGATTTATGCTTATAGCTTGATTTCTTGATTGAAAACTCATTTTTCAAATCTTAGTTCATTCTTGTGGGTAGATCTAGGGTTTTTGGTTTTGGGTAGTTTTTATTTGTTTCATTTTGCTTCTTTTGATTCCATATTTACAGTTGATTTTCTGATTTGACTATTCGGATCTCAGTGATAAATAAGAGATATGTGAGGGACATGTGAATGGTTTCATTATAAAAATAAAAAATCTCTTACTTTCTCTAGGTATAATCTGTAGAAATTTGAATAACTGTTAAATTATTCACCGAGATTACCCTGATCACACACTATTTGAGATTCATGCATAATACATAACCTCTTCTACCTTTGATCATCAATTTGCGGAATTAAAAACAATCACATGTGCACATTGAAACATTAATCAATCACACATATCAACACAGTATGTAATGGGGAAAGCTTACAGCTGAAAACCCCCAACTATCTGTATATTATAATGATAGAGAACATGTAACAATCATAGTACAAAATCCTCACAAGCTCTCAGCACTATCTCCAATTGTTACACACTACACAAGCTCGCATCTAGCAAAACACATGCTCCAATCGCTCCAATTCGTTAGTTTATCTCTACCGTGCAATCCTCGATGAATAATGGCTCGACCGAGTTCAAATCCACCTGCATGCACCGCACAATCCTCATTGGCATCTCTATCAATGTGTGGTGCCAGTGAATGCACCCGCATAGTCACAATCGATAGTCACACTTGCTCTTTCACCTAACTCTCCACCGGTCTCCACCGAAACCGTCCCATGCATCAAGTTAAATGATGTATTCTTTAGTTGATTTATGAGTTAATAATTAGTGAATTAATTAATAATTAATTCACACCACTCTCACTAGTGTATCAATCAAGCTAGACTAGATACAACTAGCTCAACTATGTTTAATCGAGTTAAATTGAACACAACTCCATTAACTCCTCAATCAACTCCACCAAACTCCGTCACCCGAGTTCTAACTGAAGTCTCCATGCAATAGCTCCACTAAACCCCTAGGAATAGCGTAATTCCTTCTGTCAGCTGCATGTGCCACATCTGTGCACTTAACTGAAGTGCTCCAAGAGGATAAGATAATGTTTAGAGTCCAAATATTATTAAGAGCTAATAATATTCGACATATCTATTTTTAGACTGGCAATCTAAAAATAGATTCCACCCAGTATGTGTAAAAATAGAATTCCATCTATTTTTTCCGACTTGACCAACCATCCACAAATAGCATCCTGCAACTCATAGAACATGATCCATATGTCCAAAAATAGACTTTGCACCAGAAATAGCCTGCGGGCCCACTTAGTGAAGGCGACTTCTTTCCACTAAGCTCATCATCTTGTTGCATTCTCAACACTCCCTCTTAACAAGATATGGATTGTCTGCAACTCCTATCCTGCCTCTGTGGTATTCGAATTTTCTCCTAGTGAGTGCCTTCGTCAAGATATCAGCATCTTGATCCTCCGTAGGAATGTATGAAAGTAACATGATCTTCCGTTGCACACAATCTCTGATATGATGATACCGGATGTCAATGTGTTTGGATCTATCATGAAATACTGGATTAACCGAGAGTTTGATGCAACTCTGATTATCACAATAAATAACAGTAGGATCCAAGTGTGAACCGAACAACTCGACCAGGATCTTCCTCATCCATATAGCCTCGCATGCAGCCAAACTCACTTCCATATACTCGGCCTCTGCTGAACTGAGTGCCACGGATCTCTGCTTCCTGCTGTACCAAGAAACTGTTGTCGACCTGATACTGAAAATCCCTCCAGATGTGCTCTTTCTATCCGTTGGGCTCCCTGCCCAATCTGCATCCGTGAAGCCACATAGCCTCACCTCATCTGACTGTCTGTACCACAATCCATATCCCGATGTGCCTCTAAGATATCTCAATACATGCTTTCCTGCCTTCCAGTAGAGCTTGGTAGGCTTAACCATAGCTTGTGAAAGTTGGTTAACATCATAGCATATGTCGGGTCGTGTATTGACCAGATACATAAGCGACCCCACCAACTGTCGATAAACAGTGGCATCCACTACCTCCACCGAAGTAGCATCCTCCTTCCTCCAACCACCAAGAAGAGGAGTATCAACAAGCTTGCAGCCATGCATGTTGAACTTCTCCAGTATCTCCCGGGCATACTTACCCTGAGAAACAAACATTCCATCACTGCGCTGCCAAATTTCCAATCCCAGGAAATAATGAAGGAGGCCCAAGTCCTTCATCTAAAACTCTTTTGCAAGATCCTCCTTGCATGAGAGTATCAACAGCTCATCACCTGTCAAAATCAAATCATCTACATAAAGTACAATGATCAGCAACTTACCCTCCACCACTATCTGGTATAGGTTAGGATCCGCCTCACTCTTGGAGAATCCAAGTCCAGTGAAATAACTGTCTATCCATGTGTACAAAGCACGAGGTGCTTGTTTAAACCCATACAACACTCTCTTGAGCCTGCACACAGGCGACTCACTGCTGAAGATCTCGAAACCTTCGGGCTACTCTATGTACACCTCCTCCTCAATGACTCCATTGAGGAACGTAGTCTTCACATCCATCTAATGAATGTGCCACCCCATCTGCGCTGAGAGAGCAAGAATCGTTCGTATGGAAGAATACCTTGCGACAGGTGCAAAGGTCTCCTCATAATCGATCCCCTTAATTTGTGAAAAGCCTCGGGCAAAAAATCTTGCCTTGTACTTCTCCACACTCTCGTCAGCTGCCTGCTTCACTTTGTAGATCCATCTCGAACCCACCATTGATTTCCCTTCCGGCCTTGGGACAATGTCCCATGCACTGTTTCTGACAATCGAATCATACTCTTCCACCATGGCATCTACCAATGCGGGATCCTCCACAGCTTCCTCGAAAGAGGATGGCTTTATCACGATACATTTTCTCACAAGAGCCATGTATCCAATGTATCGATCATGTGATTGTCTCTATCTGTGCTGTGCTATAGTTGGTCCTACAACCTTCTCTGCATCTTGAGCCAGCCGCTCAGCTTCTGTAGTGCGCTTCCGCCCTCTGATGGTTGGCGCTGCATGAGTGGTCTCTTCCACTCCATGAACCTCATCTTGTGGTTGATCCACATCCTGAGACTCATCCTTATGAACTAATAGCTCCTCATCTGCATGCAAGTGTGGCTCCCTCTCAAGCGAACACTTCATGGCTTTCTCCTCCTGAAATTTGATATCCCGTCGCACAACAGTCTTGCGACTGTCTGGAAAATACACACGATAGTTGTGGGGCGTATCAGTGTACCCCACAAATATCCCAACCTCCGCGGTCGGCTCCAGCTTCTTCCTAGCATCCTTCGTCACATGAATGTAAACAGGTGAACCAAAAATCCTCAAATGGGAAATATCAGGCCTCTTACCAGAAAATGCCTCCTTGGGTGTACTCATGCCAAGTATCCTGTGAGGACAACGGTTCTGCACATATACTGCAGTATTGCATGCCTCCGCCCACAAGTGAATGGGTAGGCCTTGATCATGCAACATCGCCCGTGCAGCACCCACGATCGTTCTGTTCTTCCGCTCAGCAACCCCGTTCTGCTGTGGGTTATGAGGTGCTATGAGCTCTCTTCGAATTCCTTCTGCGCTACAAAAGTCCTTGAATTCGCCAGAGATGAATTCACCACCATTGTCACTCCTAAGAGCCTTCACCTTCTTCCCCGATTCTTTCTCAACCAGTGCCTTGAACTCACAGAACTTTGAGTATGTCTCGCTCTTCTTCTGCATGAAGAAGATCCAGCACTTCCGAGAAAAATCATCAAAAAGGATCACATAGTACCTGTGCTTTGCTGTCGAAGCTACTAAGAAAGGTCCACACACGTCTGTGTGAATTCTCTCAAGGAAGCCCAGTAGAAATCTGCTGCAGTATCTTCAAAGCTCCATGGTGAAGGTGGCCCAATCTCCGATGCCACAATTCACCATCATCCCGGCTCACCACTCCTTCTGCCTTGCCTGCTATCTACCTGCAATTGATAAAGGTTCTTAACTCAAACCCCTATCCTCCGGGTCTCACTAGTTGCCTTACTACGCAGGAAATCCTTTCCTTCGCTAAAGACAACATCATATCCCTTGTCTTCTAACTTCGCCACAGAGATAAGATTCTTCTTCAATCCTGGAACATGCATCACATCCTTCAATACAAAGGGTTTACCAGAATCCCTCTCAAAGGAAATGGTACCGATACAGGTCGCACTGTATCTACCATCATCTCCCATCTCGATGTGCACTCCAAGATCTTTCTCATACAGATCAGTAAACAAATCTCGATCTCCTGTCATGTGAAAAGACGCACCACTGTCCAGAAACCACACTAAACCCATCACACTTGAGACAAAGCATGCGATCAGCAAAAAATCCAACTCAAACTACGAGGCTAAGGCTTCTCCAGCTGCAGATCCAACAGCCTGCTTATTTTTCTTCTTCTGCAGACAATTTGTGGCATAATGTCCATGTTGGTGACAGTGAAAGCAGTTCACCTTGGACATGTCCTGCTTCTTGCCTTTCGCACCGGATTGGGAAGCTTTCTTGTTCTTCCCCTTATTTTCTTTGGTAGCCAAAGTGAAATTCTCTTCATCATAGTTATTTGATGAAGATCTGTCCCTGGTAATTCACCTTATCTCCTCTTGCACAAGATCTGACCAAAGTCGCTCCCATCCTGGCAATTTCTCCCGACCATTGACAGAGTCCTGATAGGAATGCCAACTCTTCGCAAGCCCAAGGAGAGCCAAGCTCACCAAGTCCTCATCATCTACAGTCAACCCCACACTTCCAAGCTCATCCCTACATTGGGCAAACTTCGTGAGGTAGTTGGGCATACTGTCGCCTTCTCCATCTTTATGTTTCTGAGTTTATCCTTGAGCGCCAACTTCCTCTAGTCGCTCTTGCTTTGGAATAAATCTGTCAAGGCTTTCCAAATCAATAATGGAGAAGCCTTACCATGAAGGCTGTACACTATGTGATCCTTCACGCCCTCCAACAGAATCCTTCGAAACTTTGTTGTCTTCTTTTGCCATGCGTCAAGTGCGGCAGCATCGCTAGAAGCAGGTTTTGGAATTTCTGCATCTATGAACTCCTTCAACCCGTTGTCATCTAACACTGCATCCATCTTGTCTTTCCATGCAATATAATTATAGCTTCCCTCAAGGGCATACTCCAATCAAAATCCGTTGAAAGACATCTCAACTTCGACACCAAGAAAACACTGCTACAAATTCGAATTCCACCAGCACAAAACTCAACCGCTTCAATGTTTTGCAATTGCTCCAATGATCAATATAGCTCCGATACCATGTAGAAATTTGAATAAATATTAAATTATTCACCGATATTATCCTTATCACACACTATTTGAGCTTCATGCATAATACATAATCTCTTCTACCATTGATCATTAATTGTGGAAATATAAACAATCGCATGCGCCCATTAAAACCATAAACAATCACACATATAAACATAGTATTTATGGGAAAGCTTAAAGCTGAAAACCCCCAAATATATGTATATTATAATGATAGAGATCATGTAACAATAATTTTACAAACTCCTCACAAGCTCTCAGTACAATATCCAATTGTTACACACTACACAAGCTCAGATCTAGCAAAACACATGCTCCAATCTGCTCCACCTGTTAGCCTATCTCTACTGCGCAATCCCTGATGAATAATGGCTCTGAATGAGTTTGAATCTACCTGGTATGCACTTCGAAATCCTCATTTGCATCTCTATCAATGTGTGGTGCTAACTCATGCGCTAGTATAGTCATAACTGATAGTCACACTTGCTCTTTCACCTACCTCTCCACTGGTCTCCACTAAAACTGTCCATGCACTGAAGTTAACTGATGTATTATTTAGTTGATTTATGAGTTAATAATTAGTGAATTAATTAATAATTAATTCACACCACCCTCACTAGTGTATCAATCAGTTAGACTAGCTACAACTATCTCAACTATGTTTAACTGAGTTAAACTAAACACAACTCCATTAACTCCTCAATCAACTCCACCAAACTCTGTCACCTGAGTTCTAACTGAAGTCTCCATGCAATAGCTCCACTAAACCCTCAAGAATAGCGTAATTCCTTCTGTCAGCTACACGTGCCACATCTGTGCACTTAACTGAAGTTCTCCAAAAGGATAAGATAATGTTTAGAGTCCAAATATTATTAAGAGCTAATAATATTCAACATATCTATTTTTAGACTGACAATCTAAAAATAGATTCCGCCCAGTATGTCTAAAAATAGAAGTCCATCTATTTTTTCCGACTTGACCAACCATCCAAAAATAGCATCCTATAACTCATAGAACATGATCCATATGTCTAAAAATAGACTTTGCGCTAGAAATAGCCTGCGGGCCCACTTAGTGAAGGCGACTTCTTTCCACTAAGCTCATCATCTTGTTGCATTCTCAACATAATCCATTGAAACTAAAATTTTTCATTTGCATATCTTTGCATGAGTTTCTTTGGATCAATTGAATCATAACATCATTTAAGTTTCACCCATCACCCTTGACTTAACAGACATCCATTAAAATTAATGCACTCAATAAAATTAATTCAAAAATTTTCTATTTACATGATAACAAATCAACATTAGATAGGCTAGGGTCTTGGGATAGGGGAGTGAGGTTAACTTCCCCAAGACTACAAAACAAACATAGAATATTTAAATAGGGTGTGTAAATCCACTTCCAATGGCACGGTCTAGCAAGCCCTTCTAACACAAGAGTTAAGCACTAGGCTACATTAGGACCTTCAAAGTGACCTCCCAACTCTGTTTGGAACCAATGGTTGTTATTACCAGGAACTACATTGTATTTGTGGGGCTCTCCTTTGGGAGGCTTTCAACATGATACCCTGTCTTTGTGTGTATTTCTAGATGACGACTGTCCCCCCCAGGACGTGTTGTTTTTGTTGGAGACCTTAGTGGCATTTATTAGGATATTGTCACAAGTGACGCAAGGGGGACAGTCCTTGTTGTACCCCAGGATAATTTTAGGAAGACTCACTCAACCCTCCTTGGGAGGTGAACCAGAACTCATGAGAGCACTTGGTCCCTAATTCTATTGTTAAGAAGGTACTTATTATAATTGTCCCAACCATTTCCTCATAGTTGACCCATGCATTTATTAAACAGGCTCCAACGCAATAAGCTCTCACCAGCGATGTTGCCTCGGCAAGAGGTATATTGATCTCAAATTTGTCACTTATGATACTTTCCTATATTTGGAATAGACCTTTGTTAATCACTTTCAATTACCTGTTAGAATGAGGCTAGTATGTATATCCTCACTACCTTTTGTCAAGATAACTCCACCCACATTTCTGATCATATTCATGAGTGGAGGAGATGACAAGATTTGCTCCTCTCCAAGCTTCCCGATGAAGTGCATCATGAGTGGTTTATTAAATATTTACTACCTGGTATCATTGAAGATGTGGCAAAGGATGGAGCCCAAACCAAAGAGCAAGCGATATTGCATGCCCACCAACTCGACTTGATCTACTCTCAGTCAGGCACCTTGTATCAACACATCCCAAATTCTCCTCAACCATCAACTAGTCCTTTAACACAAAAACCCTAAACCCAGGTAAATGGAATCACAGGCTTCGTATCATCTGGAAACATAGGACAACTACCCTCTCATATGGGCCAATTGAAAATATCTTCTAGTGATATAGTTCTTCATCCTACTATTCAAGCTCCTCATGTCCATGTTCCCACCTTCAAGGTGAATTATGTTCAATCTGCCTCAAATAATAATCCTCAAAAACCAGAAGGTAAAAAGGAAAATAATAAGTTTGATACTTCATCTAAGGAATAAGGGGCATCACAAACCCCAAAATAACACTAGGAGGGGCGCAGAAGAGAAGAAGAAGAATAAAAATCGCTTTCCCTGCAAGATTTGCAATGATGATCATCTTACTCATGAGTGCCCCTGAATGGAATAGATTCTGTTGTGGTTCCTGTGATTTGGCAGATTTGGCAATACCAAATTACAAAAAAACATCAAACCACTTTGGGATCTCAGGATCTAGCCATCCTAGATCCAGAGAGGGATATCTCTATATATGTAAAGAATGATATATCTTTAAGGTCAAATTAAGATATTAGTTTAGGTAGAGAAGCTATGATTCCAACTGTTTAATCTGGTCTCATGGAGGAATAAGGGTAGAATTAGATTAGTTTTTACTTTCAATAAAAAAAAAAATAATGATGAAGAAGGTTTGCAAGTCTAAATGCACCTTGAAGAAAAAATGTTAGGACAGTAGGATTCATTAATGGAAACAGCAGTGAAGATAATTCTGAAGGATATAAAACACATGGAGGCTTAAAGAATTGTAGATTTACAAAGGAAATTTTTCTCTTGAAGGCTCAGAAACATATTTAGCCACCTACAATGCTCCGCTGATTTGATCTAGACCATTGAATCCACAAGAACCAACAGCTAGGATTCAATCGCGCTCCGCCCATAGTCCTCTGACATCACACCCGCTGATTCAATCTTGACTGTTGATCTCCCCTCTTATCCAACAACCAGCGCTTAATCACACATCATAAAAAACCAAAACCCCTGTGCTTCATCCCTAGCCTAATACCATAAACTGAACCTAAAGATATATCATTCTTTACATATATAGAGAGATCCCTCTCTGGATCCAGGAAGGCTAGATCCTGAGATCCCAAAGTGGTTTGATGTTGTCTTGTCTTTTGGTCTTGCCAATCTGGCCAAAACACAGGAACCCCAACAGATTCATCGATATTTCTTGTGACAACTTGTTCACAACTAGTTGTATTGTTGTATACATTTCCATCCCAGCAACACAACATGGTTGCAAATCCCCCACCACCTCAGTAAGGGAGGAGTGGGGGAAATTCTTCTAATGCCTCACCTTCAACATGATATCTTTATGGTTATGTCAGACATCCATTTACAAACCAGAGCTCATAATTAGGAGAATTCTGAGAGTGGCACTTCTACCTCTGATCATGTAAACCAACATCCATAATATGTTCAACCTCATTTCTAAAATTCATCACTGAACATTATGTTGCGCTCACTTAAGGGTGCCCTTGGAAAGACTAAGCATAATCCCACTGTGAAGGCCACAAACAAGTATAGTATTGTCAAGGATCTAGCCCAAGCTCCTGTTGTTATGTCTACATTAGAAGTGTTGCAAAGTTTCCTAATGCAACACAAGGAACTATTGTCTAGTATCAATGCGGTGGATTCCCCAGACTCAAACATAATGGCCTTCGATCCATCTCTTTGGAAACATCATCGTTTACATCATCTGGCCTTCCAACTAATGTTCCACATTTTTGGAAAATGCATTTATAAGAGATTTTCTGACAAGGGAGCATCGATTAGTATAATGTCATCGAAGTGTTGAAATGTTCTCGATTCTCCCACCTTGTCTGCACCTAAATCATCCTTGAAGGCCTTTGATGGGCACAACTTATAGCCTCAAGGGGTGTTTTTAGCTTTACCCATAGACCTAGGAAGTAAAATGATCTTTGTTGAGGTCAAGGTCATCGATGCATTGTTAGATGATAACCTCCTCCTTGGGAGAAGTTGGTTTTACACTATTTCTTAGGACCCCAACTCTTCAAAACCTACGGACAACTTTCTCTTAAATCCTAGCACACTTGTGCCTCCTATTTCTTAGGACACAGTTCCTACGCTCCACAGCCAAGGCTCTCTCTCACAAACTCGTAGGCTTTGTCTTATCACAAACCTTTGTGCACAAAACAATTGAATTTACTTTTTTCTTAGTCCTTCCTTTATAGATTTGATCAATGCTAAATTGAGCTGCTTCAAATTTAGAACCTGAGTTGTGATAGAGAGTTAACTGAGTTTTATTTGCTCTCCTTCCAATAATCATTGTGGTTGTTAACTCGTGCTCTCCCCAATCAACACTCGAGATTTAACTCGTTCTTCCTTCAATCAATACTGTCAACTAACTCACTCTAACTATACTACTAATTTCCATCTCGTTTTGTAGTCAAACTGATGAAGGCTTCCACTTAACTAAAGCTCCAACTCTACACATGCTAACTTGATGAATCATGATTATCCAATAAACTGGAAATAACTCATCCTAAATAAAATCTAACTTGTGAGGACAATTTTAGGTCATCGTTGGCTAAGGCACAAGTGAGAAGACCTTGCTCACTACATTTTAAACACTCTCTCTTAGCAACAAAGGTACTTCTAAAAGAACCTCATCCACCTATATTTTTCTTCAACATTACCACATTATTTTCTATTGCAGTTGCTCCCTCTGAACTAGAAGACTTCTCTACTTTTTTTTGTGGAATCTGATCTAAAGACTTGTTCCTTCAAACCATGCTATGTGAGTCTATCACCTCAATAATAAGTGCCATGCACCTTATGTATCTCAGTGGTTGCTTATTTTGGCTTAAGGTTGTACTAGGAGGTCCAACTCTCTTCTGATTCTTCCTAAACAACTATTTTTCCCACTTGACTCAAACTATCCCTATATTAGGATTCAATGAACGAGAGGTTGCCTCCTCCACTCACCCTAGGTTCTCCTCGTCATCTTGCTTGTTGGCCCAACTGCCAATGAGTCCAGTCTAAAACTGAGATATTGGCTGAGGCACTATCTTGAGTAGCTTCTTCTTAGGTACTCTAACTTGATCTTTCTCTAAGGAATCCCTTAAATCTCTTCTCTCCTGAACCATCACTTCTCTACTCTATGCACTTCCTGCCTCGCTGCTCAAGGTTGCGCCTGTCACTACCTTGAACTTGTGGATATTCTTCATCCTCACACATATCTCCTTCTTAAATCCAAAAGCTAAATGTTGTAGGTAAGCCTTACCTCTATTGAATATGACATCATAACCCTTGTCCTCAAGGGTGGAAACTGAAACAAGGTTCTTCTTCAAACCTGGAACATAAATTACATCTTTGAGATGGAGTGGATTACGTGTCTCCCTCTAAAAACTAACAATACCAACTCCTCTAGTCACATACATGCCATCATATCCTAGCTCAATTTGAAATTGCATATCCTTCTTCAAGTGGCTAAAATACTTCTTGTTCCCAATCATGTGGAAGGATGCTCTTGAATCAATATTCCATACATTTTTATTTTTTGAGCTTTCCATGCAAGCTATCAATGAGAAATATTTCTTGAACTAGGCATAAAATGCAACTACCTCCACTGATGTAGTTACATGATCCTTACTGGACTCCTTCCACTTATTGGCATAGTGCCCAAACTCATGGAAATGGAAGCACTTGGTATTGCTCAAATCCTTCTTCTTCTTCTCGACCTTTTGACTAGACTCAACCTATCCTTGGCCCTTCATTCCCTTGGCTTTACCTTTTCTTTCCCAGGAAAATTTCTCGTCGTCCTCTACTAGAAATCCTCTACCAACTCTTATTCCTCTTTGGATTTCTTCTTGAATGAAATCACTCCATAACCTTTTCCAACTAAGAATATTCTCTCTACCACTTACTACATCTTGTAAACTATACCAAGACTTATGGAGTCCCATAAGCGCAAGAATCACAAAGTATTTTTCTACTACCATATCGCTCACAACACCTAGCTCATCCTGAAATTGAGCTAACTTTGAAATATATGTAATGATGGGCTCTCCTTTGCTCATCCAAATATTTCTTAGCTTCTCCTTGAGAGTAATCTTTCTGGCATCACTAGAACCCTTATACAAATTTATGATGCCTTTAGACATCTCATATGTTATTCTTCTCATGGAGATGATGGATAATATGGTCTCTGATCCCTTCAAAGATGATCATCCTAGCCTTGGTATCATTCTTTGATCCATATTGGATCATATATTTTTTTAGATCCATCTCGATGCATTCGGAGTGGAAAATGTGGAGGAATTAGCTCATGGCATCATTTTTATCACGGGACCCAGTTGGAAAAACGGGGTATGCAACCTTCTGAGAGAGATTTGAGGCATCAAACAACATTTTTTGGGGGTAAAAACTTGTCCCTTTAGATCCACACCTTTTCATATTATTCTAAAAACAAGGACCTTTCCAATGGCGCAAGAATCATGTCAACCATAGTCCATATGCGAAAGTTATTCCACTTAGAAGTTGATCTTCCTGTTTTCACCAACATGGTTTAAGAGGATGTTGTGTCAACACCCATTATTCATGGAAAAGGGCCTAGCCACATGATTGTGATGTAAAATACTTTAAAAGAGTCTATATTGTAACTTTAGTTAAGAGTTGAGGTAGTAAAACTTAACCACTAGTAGGGTATCGGGTTGTGTTATAACCAAGCCACAAAGAGGAATGAGCATTCCATTCTTTTGAGAGAATTTTTTCCATAGCCTAGAGATATAGGAGGTAGAGCATACAGAGATGAATTTTTCACTGTAGCAACTCACAGGCCACACTTATTTGTACATGAAACCATATTTCCAGATACAAAAAGAGAGCGAAGCGGCCTCACCTTCTAGCTAGGTTTTCTCTCAAAAGGGTTTCCCAAAGCATATTTTATGTCTTATGTGTGTGTGTGTGTGTGTGAGCTATTATTTCATCATTCTCTATTGTTTCATAATTTCCGTTCACATGCATGCACTAATTACAGTAAAATATACAAATCTATAAATCTAATAAAACTGTAAAATTGTAATAGTGTAGAATTTCTGAGTTTTAATATAATATTATCAGATTTGTTGTGGCAAATTATCCTGAGGAATATCCACGGTAGTTTACAGATCATTATTGTTTTGTTGGGCCAATTGTTGGGCATCTATAGGTGGCACTATTTGTTTCTTAACAAACTCTAGCACCCATTTATCTTCCAACACCACTGATATTTTCTCCTTCCATGCATAAACATTTTAGTCTCCCTCTAAACTGTGATCTGACCTTAGTCCTAGGAATGCCATACGATTATCAAAAGAACTACTTTTCTCTCAAACTCTAGCACAAGCGTTCTACTTGATTTTTGTTATCCACTAATTGTTCTATCTAGTGCTATTATTTATATTGATCTCTACTCTGATACCATGTTAAATTTATCTAAAACTCTGCAACTACTTAGATGAATAACTGAAAATTGAAAACTAGTTAACTTTCACCAGGATGAAGAGTCCCTTAAGAACTTATAAGCAACGGTATAAAAACAAAGATAAAAACACATCACACAAATATTGACACACTTGTTTTCTCAATAAACCCACCAAGGAAAACCTGCTTGCTTGATGTGGCTATCTTATTGATTTTTCTTGAGCACTAGGATCGATTACAAAGTAATATGTCTCTCTCTTGAGAAAGCGTTCTCCTTCTCACACAAATATCAGCTTGATAAAATTGATCTTGGCCTTCTTGATCAGTACTTGATCTCGATTCTCGCACACAATTCTTCCTTTGTTGCCTCCTTGACTTTCTCTACAAAAATTGCTCTCTTTCATGAACTAGAAGCCTACCAAATCCTTACAAAAATCTCATATTTCCTTACACAATTGTAAGCCCTATTTATTAGGATCCCAACTCCTCAAAACCTACGCACAACCTGCTCATAAATCCTAGCACACTTATGCCTCCTATTTCTTAGAACACAATTTCTATGCTCCACAACCAATGCTCTCTCTCACAAACTCGTGAGTTCTATCTTGTCACAAACCTTTGTGCAAAAAACAATTAAATTTCATGTGCCTTCATCCTTCCTTTATAGATTTGATCCATACTAAATTGGGCTAGTTCAAATTTGGAACCCGAGTTGTGACAACAAGTTAACTGAGAGTTTTACTCACTCTCCTTCCAATCATCACTACAGTTGCTAACACATGCTCTCTCCAATCAACACTAGAAATCTAACTCCCTCTTCCTTCAATAAATACTAAAGACTAACTCGCTCTAACTAAACTGCTAATTTCCACCTCATTTTGTAATCAAACTGATGAAGACTTACATTTAACTAAAGCTCCAACTCTATGCATGCTAACTTGATGATTATTTCAATAAAGTAGAAATAAATAATCCTAACTAAAGTCTAAATCATGAAGACAACTCAAGGTCTTCACTAGCTAAGGCACAAGCTAGAAGACCTTGCTGGCTACATTTTCAACGAAAACAAGCAGTTGTCATGTTTTCTATTAGGATCGAAAGTTTAGTTTTCTAAATCCATACCACAAGGAAACACTTAGAATTTTTAGTTGTAGATCTAGGTATACTTTGTTATAGGTTGGTAGACAATATTTATTTTGTTCGTGTTTAAAAACCCAAACAAAACTTTGATGTATATTTTCTAGGAGCTCTACTGTAGTTTTATAATATAATTTCTCCCAATTATAGTTTAAAACATAGTAGACACAAAATGAATGGAAATTTTTAATGCCCATACAACAGTTCAAATTTTTTAAAAAATCTGCAGCTACTTTTGATTCAAATTTATGATTGAAAGAACTGCAATGTTACCTGCCTATACTTTACCACACCACTAATAGACAATTTCCAGTCAAATTCCTTTTGTCCAATCTCAACATCTAGCTCATAGAGTTCATAAAAAGTACCCTTTGCAGCAACACATTGAAGAAATAAAGTAAGAAAAATTAGGATGTTTATGTAGGTGCAATTGCAGATTGATCAATGGAAGTAGCAATGACGATGTGTACCACTTTATTAATTGCAATTTACTTGCTTAAAAACAAATTCCACATGACAATATGAAATTTCGTGAAGCAAATATATAGTCGCGAATAAAATATCAAATATTTATTGTAAGCAGTGATTTCAAAGTATTTTGTTGCTCAATTAATTTCCCTTGCTTCACTTATCAATCATAGACCTGACTTCCACCCAGAAAAGTTAAACAATATGATATATATTGAAACTACAACTAACTATTATCACCCCCCAATATTCATGGAAAATATCACAATTTCTTATACAACACACTCAAACCATTTAAGGCAAGCAAACATCTTAAAGGAAGTGATGGTGCATGACCATGAACCGCCGAATGGAACAACTCCTACAAAGCCAAGAAATTGCACTGGAAGAATGAATTAATATGGAATAGATGAAAAAATTGGATATAGTCAAATTTGGTCAAGAAACAAATAATAATAATAAAATAAATAAATAATAAAAATAAAAAATAAAAAATAAACTTGATTAAGGAAAGTTTTATTCCAGTCAGACTTTATGCAATTGATATCCTAGGTTAGATATTGAGTCCTGTGAAAAGCAAACACACTTTCTAATCCTCAGAAGCTCTCATAATACTGTGAAAAGAAAACACACTTGCTAATCCTCAGAAGATCTCATAGTAGTTTGAAAAGAAAACACACTTTCTAATCCTCAGAAGCTCTCATAGTACTTTTCAGTTATGGTGAAGGAACGGAAGATACAAGTGGACACTCTTGTAGGTTAACTGAGAGAATCATAATAGTGGTGGGACTCGGGCCTTTCTAAGTGATTGAGATCTATAAATTTTGAAATTTGTTCAAGTAATGATTCAAGGAATTTTAATATTTCATTCATTCACTCTAATTTAGCATGACCTGTGAAAGTAATGCACACAAACTATCGCAGTGATTTTTAGTTAGAAGAGAAGTTATAAGTGAACACTCTTACAGGTTACCTGATAAAATCATAACAGTTGTGCGGCTTGGGCTTTTCTGAATGATTGAGATCCATAAATCATGAGATTTAGTTAAGTGATGATTCATGGATTTTTTAAATTCCATCCATTCACACTAAAAAAAAATTATATAGGAAGAAGAAATAATTATGAGAGGGGGAGTAGAGCATGCTTAGAAAAGATGGTGGCTAAGCCAAACGAGTATCACCAGGGAGTTACAAATAGAAAGAGCTCAGTGGAGCAACTTAATACCTTAGCTCATAGAAGAGGGAGATCATAAGAGGGATAGAGGAGGAGTACACTATCAAAGAGGGAAGAGCTTAGAGAAAATCTCAATAGGAAAAAAGAGGGGATTCAAGAAAAAGAATCTCAAGGAGAGATCAAATCAAAATACCAACAGACAACAAAAAGGAGCCAGATATTCAAGCAAAAGAATAGACATGGACAACAGAGCTGAGAAGAATAATTCAGAACAGAAGATGGTGAACTATAAGGACCATTACCAAGTGCAATAACTTTTTGTTGATGCCCATGAATTTATTGATTTGATGATTAATGAAAAAAAAAATTGAAAGTAGTTTTTATAACTTGAGTGAAATTCCCACTGTAAAATCTGGTCTTTGAAGATGCAATTGGTTATTGTTTCTCTCATTGTGGTGACTATCCATTAGTTTTATATGGATGAGTTTGTTTTCTTCTTAGAAATAGTGTGCATCCTAAATAGGCATCCCATAGTTGCATCGATTTAAATGAAATCAAAGTATCTATTGTGATGTCTAGAAAGCATGGGGTAAAGGTGAGCAACCTTCTACATCAAATGATAAGCACATAATTCCTTGGTAGGAATAACAAACAGAACTTCAATTAAAGATGTTTCACTCTATGAAGGCTACCAACTTTGGAAGTTCTCATGAGAACCTCAAACTTACCACTTTATAAAATAGTATTGTGTCCATATACAGACTTTTTGTTTTCCATTACTGTTTCTGGGATACATACATTTTGTCTAAGACATCTTTGAGAACATGCAAATTCCTCTTATGATACAAAGGATTGCATGGATTTATTAAATTATCATCTCATATAACCAAAGGATCATGAAATCCAAACTTTGATCTTGCTTTTTCCCAAGCTTCTCCCTGCTCTTTTCCATCTTCACCTAAAGCCTCAATTAGTTTTCTTCTTTTGTTTGAGCATGAATCAGATGAAACATTATGTTCCAAATCTTCTTCGTGAATCCTATTTATTTGATGTACCAAGAATTATGTAGCACGTGTAATTGGGTCAAAATTATCAGATGCATCACCATTTTGAATTGCATTTAATTTATCTTCAAATTGTTTCCACAAGGATATGAAACATGTCGTTTGTATAAGAACGAAGCATAAATAACTGTGAGAAGACCTGAGATAATTTTTTATAAGCAATTACATAGCGTGGGTGATCAGGTCCCTTGGATTTCACACTCGGTTATAAGCATCATAAGCATTGGTTCCCGTATTAAGCATGCCCAAACATCTTATCTCAAGTTTTTTATGATATTATTTTTTGACAGATCAAGTTTTAATACCAACCATAAGATCTAATAAACTAACCTGTTAGGTCTCTGTAACAAGCAAGATTGGCAAAGTCCGATCACAGAGTTAACATCATTTCAACCAACTTTGGGATTCTAGGATCTAGCCCTCCTGAATCCGGAGAGGGATCTCTCCAATATGTACAAAGATGGATATTGTCTTTGAAGTTTAGGGTGATGGTATTAGGCTAGTTATGAAGGCCAAAGGTTTTGTTTGGTTTTCTCAGATGGTGGAACATAGTTGCTGTCTGAGGTGGAAAGATCTATATGAAAATAGGTTCAAAGGTGAGAAGTTGCAAGTAAACAAAATAAGCTTTGATTCTAAATAAAGATGATGGCAAGTTTTCAATCCATTGGGCTATGGAGTCATAAGAGAATTTAATTGAAACAACCAGGTTCAAGAGTAATCTACGGGGCAAGTCATCTAGGCCTAAGGATCTCTTTGAAGTTTGATTTATGGAATGGGGTGATACAAAAAGAAAGGGAACTTAACAGATGCAGAACAAAGAGCAGCCCAGGATCTGGTAAGTACTTTGAAACTAGCCAGCCTTTGACCGGGCACTTAAGAAAAACATAGAAGCAAACTAGGATCTGGTAAGTGCTTTGAAACTATCCAGCCTTTGATACACTTCTAAAAGAAAACAGATTAAAAACAAAGGGAAACTTGAAAGGCAACCTTTGGAGCAGAAACTAGTGGGCAGGGCTCACCTTTCTCCTCATCTTAGTTTCTCCTTTACTTAGTTACTTTCCAAGACAATCACCAAGATAACACAGAATGGCCCAAGTTCTGATAAGTACTTTGAAACTAGTCAGCTTTTGACACATCCTAAGGGAAACAGACAAATATTTGAGCAAACAAGAAAGGGACTCAGGGCTAACCTTTGATTTCCTCAATTCATTCCTTACACAACGTATATGAAAGTAACATTCAAAAACAACATTCAACAGTGACGAAAAGATGAGGGAACGCCAGCATCTCTGTACTTAGACTGAATTAAATCATTTCTAAATAACACAATAAGAAGAAAACATTGGGATAAAGATTTTTCAGCCAAAGAAGGTCACTGGTGTACAGCAAACTCTAACAATGTTTAAATTGTTCTTTATAGTAGAAAATGAAACAAATTGAAAACAAAAATAAAATAACAAGTTACAGTGAGAATAACATCACCATCAGCATAGACCAGGATCCCATAAATCAACATGTATTGATTGCTTCAAACCGGTTACAATCTTCACATCCAGTGTTTTAATACATCTCTTCTTCACAACCTAACCTATTGGTCACCAGCAGAGCTCCAAGAGCCCATGAAACCACTATTTACAGTCAAGAGTTTTCCACTCAGAAATAGCTACAGCGCTTCAGCAATTATATTGACAACCAACTAATCCAACCCCTCACTCATCTTCTATTGAGGTATTTATAGAAGGATGAGGAGGTGAGATCTAATTAAAAGATCTCAAACACAATCAATGCAGAATTAATGTATTCCTGACCCTGAGAGGTTCGATGAAGAAATTCTACAGGTGTTACATTGCATTAATGTGTTTATACTTAAGAAGTAAGCTCGAAGAGAGCTTATATTGACCTTTGAGGCTCTGCGTACTGTTAGGGTTACTCTGCAAACATTTTGTCGTTGAAATCTGGTGCAGTAATAACTTCTTTGGTTGTTCGAGGCATAATATCTGATCCTGTTCAATAAATTCATCCTCTGCTTGAGCTTTCTGAGGCAATAGGTGGCACTGTGGTGGTTGAGGAATCAATTCGCCTCGAAGTATGGCGGTGGAGGCGATCTATCTGCCGAACACTTTTAGGTTTTGCTTTAATCCGTGTTCTGAGCCGGGGATTAGGCTTTTTATAACCGTTTTAGCCGTAATCCTCGCCAATCTTCTCACAAATCCACTGCTCTGGTTCATTTTACCTTTAATCCGATACTCTTTCTCTGCTCTGATATTGGCGGCCTTCTTCAAGCTTTGCAGGGACGTGCGGCAACCAAAGCTCATGCAACTTTGTAAATATCTCTGTTCTTCTCCGTATAATCAATTCCCTGGACAAATCGGGGGAATGGGAGTCGTCACCCTCATCCTTTAGATTTCGTAGAATACGAAGAAAAACCTTTGAAAACCTGCAAAAAACAAGAAAAATGAGGAAATCCTGCGTTATATGGACAGACTGCATCGGAGGGCGTGCGAGTGGATGGAGAGATCGGGACCGTTGATCGTATTGCGATCAACGGTTGGGAACAAATCAACCAGTCAACAAAGAGGAAAGTGGACCGTATAATGGAATCGGGAGAGGAGATGTGGACCGTCGATCTACAGAGATCGACGGCGGGGATTGGATTTTAAACGCGCCGGGGCAAAATTAACGGGCGAGCGAATCGGTTAAAGGACGAGCGGGAAAAATGATCGGGGACCGTCGGATGGGAGGGCCCAGATCCGACGGCAGGGGTGAATCCTACTGCGGGGTCATGGGACCATGTTTAACGCGCGGGAGATGGACACGGCACGGTGGTTTTCGGGGTGAGGTGGAGAACACGTGTCAGTCGGCGCGTGGAATCGCTGGCCGACGGCACAAAACCACCTCCGGACGAAAGGTGGTGCGGGCACATACCGGTAGGAAAGGAAAACAGCGTGGCAGAAAAGGGGGAGGGGTCCACCAGATGACGGAACACTCCACACCGTTGATCCATGGGATAGATCGACGGCGGAGCTTTAATATTATTTTCTTTGGTGGAAAAATAAAACAAACCCGTTTTTGCATTTTACAAAGGTTTTCAATGTTTTTTGGGTAATGAATTATTCCCGAGGTTAAGCGCCTGGCGGGTTTAGCACGCGGTTCTGGCGCGGGGATATATGGAAGGAGAAATAGAAAGGGGCTTAGCCTGAGGGGCTAAAGCTTAACACATAGAAACGCATGTTTTTCTATGGTTTTTGAATAAATTTTGCAAGAGGGGAAAGGCTCCGATAGATCAAAAAGTGGGTTTTTGACCTTTAGGAAATGAGATTAATGGAGGGACATGGGATATAAAGGGTTTGATGGGGTTTTTATGGTAGAAAAATAGAGTTGAAGAAACGGAGGAAAGGTGGAAGAAGGGGAGAGGACAAGGAGGGGGATGCAGCAACATTTTGATTAGGATTTTCATGGTATATCAGAGGCAGAGAGGAGGGAGAGTATGCAGAACCAACAGTAGTTCATAACCTTGCCAACAGACTTCAAGTACCAACAATTTTTAGGATTCAAACTTGTTTCTTGAAGGCTGCAAAGAACAATTTAGCCACCAACTGCTATAACTGAAAAATATGGGTGGCTAACAGTGGCTCCACTTGGGGATGGCGTCTTCTTGAAGATGTCAAGAATTCAGACTTGATTTCTCTGGGATGCTGACTGGTGTCTGATGTCTGATCATTTTCTCTTGTTTTTCTTCTGGACCAAGCAAGGTCAGTTATGAAAGAAAACTGAATTACATCAATACAACTTCTACCTACCCCAATCCTACTGATCTAGCATTTTTTCTTCATCAGAGTGCATTTGGATTGGAAAACTCTTAACAAACATTTTATTCTTTTGACAGCAGTAAATCTAATCTACTTCTACTCCTTATTTCTCCCCGAACTCGGATTGAACAGTTGAGTTCAGATATTCCTCTACCTACTCTACTGTTTGTTGGGATTAAACAGTCCAACAAACTTTCATTCTCTAAATTCTACAACAAAAATTTAAAAATAGCTAAGCCAAGATTGAACTGTTTGACTTGCTATGATCTATGGCATAAAGACAAGCGGCACATAGATCATTATTTGCAGAAAATTTAAAATCAAAACAGAAGGCTTAAGATCTGAAAGTTTCTTATTATGGCCTTCTTTTTTCCTTTCAGCTCTGTTTTTGCTTTTTCGTTGAGCTGTGTCTTCCTTTCCTTCTGGTTCAAGTTTTAAGCTGATTAGAACCAGGTCTTCACATTCTTTGACTCAGAATTTAAAATAGCTTTGAGTCTTTGCTTTGGAAACTTTGGTTCAGATTTTGAGTTTGTTTGAACTTTAATTTCTACCCTACCCTATCTACTGATAAGCCAAGATTAAACAGTTTGGCAAATCAAATTTGCTACCCTATCAACAGAAAATTGAAAGCTAATCAGTCAAGATTAAACAGTTTGACCGATTAGAAGTGTGTTTCAAGGAGTGGCATTTAGGCTTGCACACTTTCAGATTCATTTCTCTTTTTGGCATGGGGCCTTGCCTTTCTTGTTTTTCATTTCTGCCCTCTTTTCTTTCTTTGTTTGTTTTTTTTTTTTGTATTTTTTGATTTTTCATAGCTTTAAATGCAAAGATGGATGAAGTATTTACAATGAAAAAAGGTGAAAAGGCTTCAGAACATGAAATAATTTTTAAGAAAGATAATGCTTGAGCATCCTGCCATTGACAGGACCCCCAAACAATTCTGCTCCACTCAATTCTTGTAAGAAAAATGCATTGTTCCCAGCAATTGAATGAATGGAGTAAGGGCCAAGCCATAGATTGTCAAATTTACCATGCTTTCCCTTGTCTTCTCTTTTGGAATCCCACCTTAAAATTTTGTCCCCAACTTTGAAATTACTGGCCTTTGTTCTTCTGTCAAATATCTTCTTAATATTGTCTTGCTTCTGTAATGCTTTTTTGTACACTTCCTCTCTGGTCTGCTGAAGATGAATGGTCTGATTTATTCTTCTGATTATGTCATTTTCTTCAGTCTGGAGCTCTTGAATTATTTTCATAACTGGTACACCAAGACTGCTAGGAAAAATTGCCTCTGTACCATACACAAGCTCGAAAGGTGACATACCAATGGATCTCTTCAGAGTCAGTCTGTCAGCCCACAGTGCATGTACCAGCTTTGTGTGCCAAGACTTCTTATTGTCTTCCAACAGTTTCTTTATTATGTTCACTAAGCTTTTGTTGGAAGACTCTGCAAGACCATTACCTTGAGGGTAATAAGCTATGGAGTGCCCCAATGTTATTTGATACTTATGACAAAATTCAACCATTTTCTTTGACCCAAATGCTGCTGCGTTATCTATGATGATCTTGGTAGGACAGCCAAATCTGGATAGGATGTTGGTTTCTATGAATTTAATGATGACTGAATCATTGGCCTGTCTACAAGGAATGGCTTCTATCCACTTAGTGAAATAGTCTGTGGCAGTAAGGATCCATCGGTGCTGAGGAGAAGATGATGGGTGGATTTCTCCTATGAAGTCGAGTCCCCACTGTTGAAAAGGGGCTTCAACGGTAATTGGATGCAGAGGAAGGGGTAGCAATTTTCTCTTGCCTTCAAACAATTGGCATTTATGGCAAGTAGTTGTCAGTTTGTGCACATCAGGAAAAAGAGTGGGCCAATAGAAACCAGCCCTCAAAATTTTGTTGGCTGTTGACTTCCAGTATAAATGGCCTCCCCACTCTCCTTCATGGAATTCCTGCTTAATTTTTTCTGCATCAAACTCAGGCAAACATTTAAGCAATATACCACTAGCATTCTTCCAATAAAGACATTTATCAATAATGCAATAGTTTACAGCTTTTAACTTTAGGAATCTTGCCTTTGTTTTAGATAAACCACGAGGTGTGTTTAAATTAAGCAAAACATAAACAATATCAGTATACCAAGGAGAATTCGCAAAATAATCTTCAACAATAGGAGTTGAGAATTCTTCCTGGTCATCCAAAGTATTTATCATATTAATATCAAGAAATTCACAATTTGATTCAGCCATTAGCCTGGCCAGACCCTGACCTTTGATAAGCTTTGTGGGTTTAATCTCTAAATCATATTCGAGAATAACAGCAATCCACTTACCTCTCTTACCATCTGGATCCTGGGTTAAAATGTCTTTTACCACTGAATTTGGGACAAAGGCAATGATATGTGAGTGAAGGATGTATACCCTGAAGTCTTTCAAAGCTTTCACCAGGGCAAAAGTCTGTTTTTCCATAATATTATACTTCAAAGGGGCATCCCTCAATGCCTTGCTGAAGAACGCAATGGGCTGCTCTTGTCCTTGTGGGTTTTTCTGTAAAAGGACAGCAGCTATAGTATGTTCTGATGCAAATGAGAAGATATAAAAGTCTTTCGAGAAATCTGGACTTATGAGAACTGGTGTTTTGGTTAATGCTTGTTTAACTAGTTCAAAGGATGTCTTTGCTTCTGCGGTCCATTTCACCCCTTGCTCCCTTTTCAACATGTTTGTGATATTCCTAAGGAGCTCAGCCAAGTTTGGGATGAACCTTCTTAAAAAGTTAATCTTTCCTATGAAAGACTGCAACTCTTTGATATTCCGAGGATGAGAGATTTGCAATATGGCTTCAATCCTCATGGGATCTATCTTTATACCCTGCTCTGAAATGATATGTCCAAGAAGCTTTCCTTCTTGGAGTCCGAATAAGGTTTTCTTGGGGTTCAAAGATATCCCAAACTTTCTGCACTTCTCGAAAACTTTCCTCAAGTGTTCTAAATGTTCTTCATCTGTTTTTGAAAACATAGTTACATCATCAAGATATATAATGATGAAGAAGCCTAATTCCTCCGAGAATGCTATGTCCATGGCTCTTTGAAAGGTTGCTCCCGCATTCATTAAACCAAAAGGCATTTTCACATACATGAAAGTGCCCCACGGCGTAGTAAAGGCTGTCTTTAATTGATCATCAGGGTGAACTAGGATTCGGTTATACCCTGAATAGCCATCTAGCAAAGAAATTCTTTTAGACCCTACCACCCTTTGTAAAATATGATCCATCTTGGGTAAAGGGTAGTTATCCTTTAATGAAGCTTTGTTTAAGTTTCTAAAGTCTATACAAAGCCTGATTTCTCCAGTCTTTTTCCTAACTGACACCAGATTAGATACCCACTCAGAATATCTAATAGGGACAATAATACCAGCATCATGCATTTTCATAATTTCCTTCTTAACCAAAGGCAACTGGACAGGGTTTATTCTGCGCAGTTTTTGTTTGAATGGTTTTTGGTTTTTTTTAAGAGGGATTTTGTGCTGTATTATTTCAGTGTCATAGGACTTGAGATCTTCGTAACTCCATGCAAAAACATCAGAAAATTCTTTAAACAGCTCCAAATATCTAAGTTTAATGTGAGCCGGTAAAGTTCTAGACATTTTAATCAATCTCGGTTTCTCCTCATTGCCTATATTACATTCTTCCACTTCAGTTTCCACAGGTTCCAGTTTTGGTTTGTTGGCCACATCATCAAAATCAAACAGTTCTTCTAGGGGGGCCAAACCCTTGGGCAGACTATCAGTACTAGAATGCAGAGTTTCCATTTCTTCTGTTTGAGGTTTTGGACTTGATTCTGTTTGGTGCGTGGGCATGATAGTCTGAAGGTTTATATCTACCAGCTGTGGAGATGGTTCTTCTTCACCAAGAAAATTTTCTTCACTGCAGTCTGAATCATAATCTGAATCTGAACTATAGGGTTCAAACTCATTTCTGAATTGCATGAAGTCTTCTATTTGTTTATCTCCATCAAATACCTGCCAATACTTCTTGTTATCTGGGATAGCTGGTCTGAATTTTATCTGAGAGGTGTCATCGTACAGCATTGGGCAGGTTCTAGCAGCAAAGGCTAAATTGTGGGCCGCGATGTTTTTCTTCCTTGGGACAAAAGATAAGGTGTACTCCTCAAAAGTTTTCAAAAGATCAATGACATCATTCCTGTAGGCCCTAAGTCTGGGGTGATTTGCATTATACTCCCCATTGACTTGCCTAATGATTAATTCAGAATCCCCATATACATCGATTCTCCTGGCACCTAGTTTTTTTAAAAGATTCAAGCCCAAGAGGAGGGATTCATATTCTGCTATGTTATTGGAACACTGAAAGTTTAGTTTGCATGAAATGCATTCTGTATGATCGTTTTCAGAGTTAGTGATCCAGACACCTGCACCTGCATTTGTTTTGGTGCACGACCCATCAAAATACATAGTCCAGAGAGGCAGATTTTCAGTTTGAGGAATGGAATTTGTATTGTTTGATTCCCCAAATTTTTCATCAGGTTGAGGACTGTCATTCTGACTGTCAAGTTTTGAGCTCACAGGATTGATAACTAGGATTTCCAGATCTGTGTTAAATTTGCTAGGACTTTCAGACACAGTATATTGTTCTGGAAATTCGGCATCATTTTCCTCCTTTTTAACCCCAGCCATGGACTCTTCCGGAATAATTTTTTCAGTGAGCGTTTCATTGTTGAACATGATAAAAGAATCAAGGCTCGTGTTTATAGCATAGAGTGGGGAGTTTTGAGGCCGATCCTGACTTGTCACTGTGTACTGCATGTGTGATTCCCTGTAAAGTCTCCTAGTCTGATTAAAAACAGGGATAGTTGCATAAGTCATATCCATCTGCATGGTTCCCTGCAGTTTAGCACCCCAAGATCTTGATAAAAGCATTCCATACTTTGGGGGAACATCAGCCACAACAACATCCATGACTAAACACTTGGCTGGGATCTGGGCTAAGTTAACACAGAGATCCTTTATCAAACCTAGACATTTAACTCTGCTGGAGTCAAAAGAATATAAATCTTTATAAGGTCTGGTAATTTCAAGACCCAGGCTTTCCATTACAGCTTTTCGCATTAAATTATGGGAAGCGCCTGAGTCATGCATAGCATTGTGCAGAATTTTGTCATGAATGTTTAAGCTTACATAAAAGGGAGGGATAGGACCCTCCTGGAACTTTCCTTCAATCTCGGGACCAGAAATAAGCTCTGGTTGGTCATCATTAAGGTTGAGGGTGTCTTCATTATTTTCTAAGTTCAAAGCCTTCAAAATTTTGGACCTATATACAGGCTGGGCAGACAACTCAGTTAAAGGGACAGAGATTTTGATCTTTGAGATTTCCTGTTCCAGGCTGAAAAGGTTTAGATTCTTCGGAGCATTAACTTCAGCCTTGTTTACTGCCCCTTTATCAGCAATAACAGCTTGCTGATTTGGTTTATCTACAATTGAAGCAGTTATTTTTGCAGGAGCACTAACTGAGGTGCTAGTACTACTAATGTTTGCACTCTGTTTTTCGATGTTTTGAGTGTCTTTCTCTTTATCTTTACCAGAATCAACATCCACCGTTTTGTCCTTTTGTTTGATTGTCTTAGCCTTGGGTGTAGCGCTGTTTTGAGAAGGTTTGTCAGAGGTTTTATTGTTGGGTGTTTGTTGATTAGACCTACTTCTGAGTTCATATTCCCTTAAAGGTTCTATGACAGCGTTCTCCATGTTTTGGTAGTTGTTTTCAGCATCATCTCTTCTGTCGTCATAAGGTGTATAAATACCTTGTTTATTATCATAATGAACCTCAAAGTCATCATCACCTACCCCAAATAAGTTTATATCATCTTCCTCTGTTATTTCATTTGTTTCCTCAACCTCACTTAAAAAGTTCTGATGGAAGGGAGGGATGATCTGCTGATCATCTTCCCTGGGTCTGTTAGGAGGCTGATTTCGTCTAAAATTCTGATTCTGGTTTTGATTTCTGTTTTGAGGAGCATTTTGATTTATACTCGCTTGCGCCCTCTCTAGAATGCTCATTTTCTTCATCATTTCTTCCATCATTCTTTCCATCTTTGAGCTTGAAGTGGAAGGGGTGGATTCCTCTCTAAAAGACACTTTCTTTTCAGCTTTCATCCTTGCTCTTTTCTCCATAAGGTTCACCTCTACGGAAAGGGCACCTCTTTGCATATCTTCAAGGGTTGCAAAGACTCTTTCTCTGAGCGAATATGTCATGTCTGGATCAAACCCTTCAGGAAATTTGTTTAAGGCTGATCCCTGAGGAGGTTTCAGTTCAGGGGAAAGTGCATTATACACACTGTTAAATCTAGTACAATAAGCTTGCACACTTTCCCCGGGGTTCCTATGGAGATTGTTATAGTCAGCAAGGACTTGGAGAGGGTTTTTCCTTACTTCCCATTTGTTTAAAAAAATTTGATGGAAGGCTTGAAGGTCGTTGATACTATGGGGGGTTAATCCTTTAAACCATTTTCTCACATCTCCCCCCAAACTTTGAGCAAACAATCTAATTTTGACAGATTCATTATCAATTTCATTTCTGTCGAAGTAGTCATTCATCTTGTCCACATGTTGAGATGCTGTTGTGGTATTATTAGCATCATATAATGGAATTTTGGACTGATAGTCCTGTGGAAAATTGACTAATGGTACAGGAAGGACTAAGGGAGCATACCATGCTGCCATGATATGTGGTGGGGGTGGGTTTACAAGTGGAGGTGTGGGTTGAAGTGGAGTGGTTTGGACAGTGGATGAAGGATGAACAGAAGTGGATGGAACAGCAGTAGATCTCTGAGCTGATCTTAGGTGAGAGACACCTAAATTATGTAAGAAATGTAAATCAGGTGGTGTTGATTCTCTATTCCCTAGAGTCCCACTGGTTTCGGGAGATAGAAGGGTAGGCTCAGAATCTAATCGATCTAAATCACCAAATGACCTAGTTCTGAACGGATTTAATAGGTCAATTTGTGATCCCTGAAGAGCTGCAAGGTTTTCAGGGACTGAATTGGCTCTTATGAGTGGTCTGAAGATAGTAGAGGATTGTACCCAAGGAGACTTCCTAAGAATTCTTTCTGGGTTGTCCACTATTTTGGGAGGATCTGGGTCAAGATGGGCTCTAGTATGAATCTTTTTAGGAGCCACAATGTTTATGGGGTTAGACCCAATCTAAACAACACAAGTTCAACCAGATATGACAATCTTTAGACGGTTAACTAATCTGTTTTCTCAATTCGAATCCTACAGTCCTTTTGAATGATTTTATAACGACAAGGGTTCTTTCCAGTGGAGTCTTAAGGTCTGTTCAGGATGGTGGAGTCGCCAGGTGGAAGGTTCAGAGTGTTTTCAAAGGAATGCACTGTCCACCACAGTGTTTGTGAATCATTCTTCTTCAAGGATATCACAAAAAACAACAAACTCTAACCAGAGATTGACTGGGAGGGCATTCACTAGATGTGTCACCCCTTAAAAGAGGATGAGATCCAGAGGCTGCCTGGCCCTTTCCAGACTCTGTCTAAGAGTATAGAGTAAAACACATCAAAGTCGTATACAGATATCAAAACTAGTGTTTTACTACCAATCTACAATGTTTTTGGTATTTTCGGAATTGTTTATATTTGTGGTCTCTTGAAAGAATGTCCTAGCTTTTCCTCAAAACTTAGCTACGGTTAAGAAACAAAGACAGTCTACCCTTGTGGCTAAGCTAGCTGATTTTCCAAGGTTAGATAAAGACTTAAAAGAACCCTAGGATTGACCTAGTTTGTCACTGATCCAAACAAGTTTTATCGTGATTACCATTCTTTGGTGGTGCTTGGAAAGGCTGCTTTTTACTCTCAAAATTTTTATATGAGGATCCTGAGGTAAGAGTCCCCAGCGGAGTCGCCAGAAATGTTAGGTCTCTATAACAAGCAAGATTGGCAAAGTCCGATCATAGAGTTAACATCATTTCAACCAACTTTGGGATTCTAGGATCTAGCCCTCCTGAATCCGGAGAGGGATCTCTCCAATATGTACAAAGATGGATATTGTCTTTGAAGTTTGAGGTGATGATATTAGGCTAGTTATGAAGGCCAAGGGTTTTGTTTGGTTTTCTTAGATGGTTGAGCATAGTTGCTGTCTGAGACGGAAAGATATATATGCAAATAGGTTCAAAGGTGAGAAGTTGCAAGTAAACTAAAAAGCTTTGATTTTAAAGAAAGATGATGGCAAGTTTCCAATCCATTGGGCTATGGAGTCATAAGGGAATTTAATTGAAACAACCAGGTTCAAGATTAATCTATGGGGCAAGTCATCTAGGCCTAAGGATCTCTTTGAAGTTTGATTTATGGAATGGGGTGATACAACAAGAAAGGGAAATTTAACAGATGCAGAACAAAGAGCAGCCCAGGATCTGGTAAGTACTTTGAAACTAGCCAGCCTTTGACCAGGCACTTAAGGAAAACATAGAAGCAAACTAGGATCTGGTAAGTACTTTGAAACTATCCAGCCTTTGATACACTTCTAATAGAACACAGATTAAAAACAAAGGGAAACTTGAAGGCAACCTTTGGAGCAGAAACTAGCGGGCAGGGCTCACCTTTCTCCTCATCTTAGTTCTTCTTTACTTAGTTACTTCCGAGACAATCACCAAGATAACACAGAATGGCCCAAGATCTGATAAGTACTTTGAAACTAGTCAGCTTTTGACACATCCTAAGGGAAACAGACAAATAGTTGAGCAAACAAGAAAGGGACTCAGAGCTAACCTTTGATTTCCTCAATTCATTCCTTACACAACATATATGAAAGTAACATTCAAAAACAACATTCAGCAGTGACGAAAAGATGAGGGAACGCCAGCATCTCTGTACTTAGACTGAATTAAATCATTTCTAAATAACACAATAAGAAGAAAACATTGGGATAAAGATTTTTCAGCCAAAGAAGGTCACTGGTGTACAGTAAACTCTAACAATGTTTAAACTGTTCTTTATAGTAGAAAATGAAACAAATTGAAAACAAAAATAAAATAACAAGTTACAGTGAGAATAACATCACCATCAGCATAGACCAGGATCCCATAAATCAACTTGTATTGATTGCTTCAAACCGGTTACAATATTCACATCCAGTGTTTTAATACATCTCTTCTTCACAACCATAACCTATTGGTCACCAGCAGAGCTCCAAGAGCCCATGAAACCACTATTTACAGTCAAGAGTCTCCGACTCAGAAATAGCTACAACGCTTCAGCAATTACATTAACAACCAACTAATCCAACCCCTCACTCATCTTTTATTGAAGTATTTATAGAAGGATGAGGAGGTGAGATCTGTTTTAAAAGATCTCAAACACAATCAATGCAGAATTAATATCTTCCTGACCCCGAGAGGTTCGATGAAGAAATTCTACAGGTGTTATATTGCATTAATGTGTTTATACTCTAAGAAGTAAGCTCGAAGAGAGCTTATATTGACCTTTGAGGCTCTCCGTACTGTTAGGGTTACTCTGCAAACATTCTGTCGTTGAAATCCGGTGCAGTAATAACTTCTTTGGTTGCTCGAGGCATAATATCTGATCCTGTTCAATAAATTCATCCTCTTTTTGAGCTTTCTGAGGCAATAGGTGGCACTGTGGTGGTTGAGGAATCAATTCGCCTCGAAGTATGGCGGTAGAGGCGGTCTGTATGACGAACACTTTTAGGTTTTGCTTTAATCCATGTTCTGAGCCGGGGATTAGGCTTTCGATAACTGTCTTAGCCGTAATCCCCGCCAATCTTCTCACAAAACCACTGATCTGGTTCATTTTATCTTTAACCCGATACTCTTTCTCTTCTCTGATATTGGCGGCCTTCTTAAAGCTTTGCAGGGACGTGCGGCAACCAAAGCTCATGAAACTTTGTAAATATCTCTGTTCTTCTCCGCATGATCAATCCCATGGACAAACTGGGAGGATTGGAGTCGTCACTCTCATCCTCCAAATTTCGTAGAATACGAAGAAAAACCCTTTGAAAACCTGCAAAAAACAAGAAAAATGAGGAAATCCTGTGTTATATGGGCAAACTGCATCGGAGGGCGTGCGGGTGGATGAAGAAATCGAAACCGTCGATCACATCGCGATCAACGGTCGGGAGAAATTTTGAAGAGTCAACGGGACAAAGGTGGACCTTTCAATGGAATCAGGAGAATAAAGGAGAGCCGTCGATCTACGGAGATCGACGGTGGGGATCGGCTATCGAATGCGCAAGAAAAGAATTATCGGGTGGGCGAGTTTGTTAACAGGTGAGCGGGAAAGGCAAATAGGGACCGTCGGATAGGAGGATCTAGATCCGACGGCAGGGATGAATCCCGCTGCGGGGCCACGGGACAAAGCTTAACGCGCGGGGAAAAAACTTGACACGGCGGTTTTGGAGTGAGGTGGAAGACACGTGTCGGCCAGCGGGTGGAATTGCTGGCCTGATGGGGGGAAACCGTTTTAACGCGGAAAGCGGTGCGGGCACAAAACCACGGGTTTTTGGAAACAGGCGCCGGGGACCCGGGGGGGTCCACCAGGGGAAGATTGACTCCGCGCCGTTGATCTGTGGGGCAGATCAACGGCGGAGTTTTAATAATATTTTCTTCGTTGGAAAAATAAAACAAACCCGTTTTCGCATTTTACAAAGGTTTTCAATGTTTTTTTGGGTAATGAATTATTTCCGAGGTTTAAGCGCCTGGCGGGTTTAGCACGCGGTTCTGGCGTGGGGCTATATGGAGGGAGAAACGGAAAGGGGCTTAGCCTGAGGGGCTAAAGCCTAACGCATAGAAACACATGTTTCTATGGTTTTTTGAATAAATTTGCAAAAGAAGAAAGGTCTCGATAGGTGAAAAAGTGGGTTTTCGACCTTGGGGAATGGGATTAATGGAGGAATATGGTATATAAATGGGTTAGATAAGGTTCTTTATGGGGGGAAAAGGGGGAGTTTGAGGAAATGAGGAAAAAGGAAAAAGGGGAGAAGAAAAGGATGAGGATGCAGCAACACTTTGATTAGGATTTTCATGGTATATCAGAGCCAGAAAAGAGAGAGAGTATGTAGAACCAACAGTAATTTGGACTCTTGTCAACAGACTTCAAGTACCAACAATTTTTCGGATTCAAACTTGTTTCTTGAAGGCTGCAAAGAACATTTAGCCACCAACTGCTATAATTGAAAAATATGGGTGGCTAACATAACCCATAGATTAGTTCAACAATTTTTGGAAAATAAAATGGAAAATTGGTACTTGTATTTCAATAAGACAATTTATCAGTAAGTGAAGACTACAATTAAAGATAAAGCCAATTAGAATTAATCAAATTTGTGTTTCTTGAATAACCTTCAAACATTTTGCAAGGTAAATTAAGATTGTTCCTAACAAGGAACCTTATTTACAAGGAAATCCTTTATCTAAAAGAATGGGAGGCGTCACTCTAAGAGAAGACCTCAAACAAATTTACCCTTACCATAATACTCAGAAGAATTTATTTTTGACGAAGACAATAGTCTATGATGGTCTAAGATTGGATGAAAAAATGCCACTCCTAATGCCAACATTGCCCATAACGGTGTGTGTTTCCTCAGGTAAGAGTTCTCTGTGGTGAGGTTGTAACTAATGACCTGAAATTTTGGAATTGATGGCCAAAGTATAGAAAAATCAGTAAGGGACTGGATGCCAAATTCACCATTATAACCAAACAATGTCGAGGTTTATTCCACCAATGCACCCAAGCACTGCCCAATCTAGGCATTGTGGACTCCCTTACTTTCAGGAGCACTAACCAGTGAATGCAATTCCCGGCTCCTTTATCAACATTCATGCACCACAATGAACAAAACAAAAAGAAATGGTTCAAAGTCTTTCATGATGAACCTTTGCTACTTTGCTATTTTGCACAATAACATAAAATATTCCTTAAATTATTTACCTATCGTTTGCATAACCTTCTAGTAAAGACTTATGTTAAGGTTAGAATAAAATGTTGCTAACCAATTTCCATTTCACAAATGATGCTTTATTAAAATTAATTTCAAATTAATTTTTCCAGTCAATAGTACTTAGGAGATCCTCATAGTCCTTCAAAGATGCATTTCTGGTCCTCCCTCTCGATCTTTTCTAGTCTGGAACAATCTATGTTCCCATGTGTCTAATATAGGCAACAACCTCAAGCCTGAGAAGGCATGAGGTTATGGTTGAGTTTATGGTAGAATAATTTAGCTCATAATAGATGTGCGAATCAATAATAGAGGTAAGATGAATGGCAGATACGCATAGAAAAGAAATAAGAAACAAGTGAATTGAATTTGATCTAGTTTAGAAGAAATATTTGCATGATTATTGTACACAATGAAAGATTTAACATAATTCGTTTATAATAACCTAAATTTTTGTTGTGAAAACATATTTCCATATAATTTGATCATATAAGCCAATGGGGAATGGCCCTAAAGTGCAATGTTTGCAGAGATGTTAAAGTATGTTTCGAAGTACTTTATGAATGTTTTGATTTACACTATTATGTGCTGCAAAAGGAATTATGACTTGAATTGTTTTCATGCTCTGGTAATATAAAAAGCCCTTGACCCTTAATCTTGTTAATATCGATAGAAACGTGCACAAATTTCGAAAAATGGCTTGCAAAGGAAAACACAAAGCAATTTTTCTTTAGTTAAGCTACCTGTGCAACATGGCTATTGTTCTGTTTGAAATTGTCAATACTTGTTAACAATATTTTATTCTAATTAATTTTCATGTATCGGATTATAGCTCTTGATCAACTTTAATCTTAGAGGAAAGCTGCAAAAATGCGATAGATAATTTTTAGATGCAAACATAGACGAATTCGTCTTAATTAAATTGTGTCCCTAGTGGGCCATAATTCTGGTTTAGAAAATCAATAATTATTGATTACATAACAGAGAGAACAAGCACGTCTGCATTTGAGTGATCACTTTTATAAGACATTAAGATTTGTAATTTTTGGAAAAAAAAATGGAAGTTTACCACCAAAGGGATAATCTCTTTAATGAAATCTCACAGTAAACACAGAAGATGCCAGTCAAACTCCAAAAACCATATTTGAATAAAAAAAAAAACATCAAAACAAACAAACTTGCAAGAAATCGGGAAAAAATATTTTCACAAGGAAATTTCCAGCACGATTAATCTAATAGTGCACAAATACAGTCATGAAATCTTGTTATTTTCCAGTAATTTTAAGTCATTGTGAAAATTCAAGTTTTTAGACTTTTAGGTCCTTTGGTGGCTATTTCTACGGTTCACCAGCAAGATAAGCACACAAGCTCTTGAGATAAGTAACATTTTATATTTTCTTTGACATACCTTTTCTTGTCTTTGGATGTATTCAGTTCCTTGTACATGAGCATCTGTTGCTGAAGATGACAGGGGGTTCTCCCCTTGGAAAATGACTTCCAGCAAATGGTTACCGCTCCTTCTCTGGAGAAGTCTTAGTCACCAGGACTTCTGACAAACTCTATTTGATGACAGTATAAAATGAATGTGCCTTGGGAAGGGTGAATTTAGACTTCAATTGATAGAATAGAATTTTTTTTTCTTCCTGACTCTTTGAAATTTCTCTGTAGAAACCTGGCTTTGGATTTAAATTGGGATTATGTTTGAGTTTAGACTTGGATAGGAATGAACGCAGGGAAGCCTAGCCCTTCATGGTTGGTTAGGGTTTATGGGGTTTGAATATCAGTACAATGCTGCAATGGAATTCAGATAGCGATTTGATAGCACTCATATAGTGATTTGACAGGCACAGAGAATGAACCAGGTATACAAACAAATTCGAGAAGAATTTGAGCGGGAATGATAAAATAAGAAATAAAAATACATATTTGGACTCACTTTTCTTTGGCAGTATATGAAATATAATAACACTAACAAATCCATGTCTTTTATTCCCTTTGATCTACTTTTGTGCTCACTTGTTCGATATTAACAAATAATATATATTTTGTAATTAAAAATAAAGAGTTATGTTTGCTTCCTCAACTAAGAGCAATATATGAAATATAATAACACTAACAAATCCATGTAAATTTAATAGATGGTAAACTTCGATAGGCTTCAATCCATGATAAACATCAAAATACTTACTTCATGACACATGTCAAATTACTAAATAAAAAACCACATGTCAATACGATTTATGATCTGTAAATAGGCTTTGTTACAATACCATGGTTTATCAATACCACATGGCAAAAAACACCATAACTCATTTCCTATGACAATTGCTGGTATAACATTTTCTTTAATTAATCAAGTTAATTAAAAGGGAAAAAATGGGTGTTGCAGGGTTGAAACAATAACTAAGCTCTCTTGTGGCCCCCTGTGGAAAGAAAACAACAATGTGGGAGAGTGTTGGGTGTCTTTTATATTCTTTCCATGACTAGCTCCATGCAAGAAGTGGGGTGTAAGAGGGGGTAGCTATCCTCCCTATGTTTTGTCGAGTTTGCAGGGCGTTTTAGCTCCCTTGCACGAGGTTTGGGATAGCGCCCTGAAAAAATAATGTTTTTGGACCCTATATTAGGTGGGTGGACCTATATATGGTTTTTTGCATGGGTTTTCACATGAATTAGGGGAATTTTGAAGTCTAAAATGGGCCTCTTAAGGAAATTATAAAATAATAGTGGAAATACTAAAATAATATTAGATTACATCATCAAATTTTAGAGGTAGAAAAGAAAAAAATATTTTCTCAACTCGTATTTTCAACTTATCTCCATATGAATTTACTCAAATTTTGAGTGGAAACACTTGTTGGATGCAAAATGTGATTCCTCATCCAAAGAGTACTCATGTGTCATACTTTTGATGGACCTTGCTACATAAAAAATGAGAAATACATTAAAAATATGATTGCAATCACGTTTTTTCATGTATTTCTCATTTTTCGTGTAGCAGGGTCCATCAAAAGTATGCACCAGGGTCCTTGGATGAAGTATTAAATTTTGCATCCAACGAATACTCCGACTTGAAATTTTAGTAAAACCTTAGGGAGATAAGTTGAAAAATAGTTTTATTTTTTTATTAATTTTTAATCTTTTTACTTTTTTACTCAAAAAAAGGTGAATCATAACCCATGGTTGACATCATCATCTTGAATCATATTGGTTCTTATAAAGTTTACTTTGGTTGTAAATTTTTCATAGGAGGCCCATTTTAGACCTCAAAATTTCTCTAATGAGTTTTGAGCATGATTCTTTTCTGCCCATGGTATTTGGTAGATCCGGTCAAGGGAACTACGGCTATATTCTAATCCTAAGTTAATGGATTGGGGTTTATGGATGCTTCAGCATGTGTAAATATGTGTTGTAACATTGAAAGGAATAAAATTAAAAATCAATCTGTTAGTCTTGATTTTAGGATCCAGGAGAAAATCTCTTTGAGTATTTGTTTTATCTTTTATTATCTCACTATTGTTTATTTTATGTTTTAAGAATTCATTTGCAGATAATTTATGTACATGATTAAAACCTACATTTTGTATATCATGTAGTACAAGCTTCATATTCAATTTGTAAGTTGATTTATCCTAACATGTTTCTCAAGTAAGAAACATAAATATATGTGCACCATTTTTGTCACGGCTTTGCATTAGAAGGTGTGGAAATAACTTAGGCATACTTCATGACCTATTTAAAGAGTATCTTTCCAGTAAAATGGTAAGTAGTTGTGTGTTGGTATGATGCCCTTAATATGTTAGGGTTTAAATCATATATTGCAATCCATGTTTCTATTAAAATATTCAACATAAATCAAAAGAAGATTGTCTAATCTTGATGTTTGTGCTCAGTAGTTTTCCAGGGTATGTGTGTGTACCTAGAGATTTCATTATGTCTGCTTGTTGGAATGACAACGGTTTCAATGTGTATGATTATTGGAATGATTGATTTTTGAGAGGTTAATTTCCTCTCAAACTAATTGTAAAGTGGTGCTTTATGCACATAATGAGTTGAATTCTCTTTGGTTATTGTTTGATATGGAATAGCATTGTTGATCCACAATGACTCAAGATTTGCTAGATTTAAAAATTATTTTCATTTATCTTTTATTAATGGTATGATTGTTTTCATGTATTCCTTTAACAAAGCAATATAGAAGATTTTCTAAATCAGACCCTTTACAATGAACCCTAAACACTAATCTTTATAAGGATTTTATTTCTATCTACAAGTACACTTGATTTGTCAGATCTTAAGATTATATGTGTTTTCAAGTACACTTGATTTGTCAGATCTTAAGATTATATGTGTTTTCAAGTACACTTGATTTGTCAAATATTAACATTGTATCTATTAGGGCTTATAGCAAACATAATTCCACTATTGTTAAATGTATTACAAGTGACTAATAGTATCATATGTCTTATGGAATTGAAATCATGTTTGTAATTATACTTTATAGTAAAGCTTTAGTTCTCCTGGATCCCTTCGAGGAGATTCCAAGGAGAGTCACAGCAAGCTCAAGAAATTTTCTTTGAGTTACTCAAGAGTAGTCTCGACAAATACTTCCTAGAGTTTTCCCTAGCATTCGTCGAGCTGACTCTTGAAATCTAATTTTGGCTAGTTTCAATGTCTAAATTCAATGATATAAAATAATAGAGAAAAAACATAAATAAATCTTTGATATCTAATTTTGGTTGGTCATAGTGTATAAGTTCGACTAACCATACTGTGTGCAGTTGTGTCTGCAAATTAAATGTAAGATAATCATATTTTCTCTCTAAATTTTCATGTTATAAAATGTAAATCTCAATCAAATATAATTAGTCACAGGTGAAGTTAGGTATTTTCATACAAATTGTTTAAATTTTTTGGGCATATACTACGTTGTGAGTTGGAAAAGAGAAAAAATTGTGGGCTCTTTCAAGAAGCAATTGATAGAGATTAAACCTATGAGCTAGCTAAGCCAACAAGTTGTTTGAACTTGGAGCCTAGTGCCCACTACTGTTGATATGGAGAAGAATCAATGGTTGATTCTATCTATGATTCCATCCATATGAAGGCCTCATCATGCTTAGTAACATTGCACGCTTTCCCCGCCACTAGTTCAGGTTCCTATTCTAGTTAATGCTAAAGCAACTATGAAGGACCCATTTTGGTAAACATGTCCCTTTGAGTACTTGCTGCCTTAACACTCCCATCAGAAAGAACTCATGTATGTTAAATATCTGACACTTGACTTCCCACTTGAAAGCGTCTGAGAAACAACACTTCTATCACACAATTTAATTATGCCATTGATTACCCGATGCCTCAATGGTAGTTTGTTCCACTGAACAAAACCACCTATGTGTCGAACATCCAACTAGAGACTAGTGTGTGACCTACCAGATATTCGACATTCTATCTATCATATATCTAATGATTTGTAGTATCACAAAACTGAATTATAAACGTTGGTTTTTTAATGACCATTTATGCCTTTTTATGTGTCATATAGTCGACATATGTACCATCACATATCTGATGTAACTAAATTGTCGATTATTCGACAGAATTCCAACAATGATTTGACAAGCACCAATGTCTCGGATAGCCGACACTAATAAGTCACATATCCAACTAATAGCCATTGTATTTTGGCCCCATTTGTACTAGTGCCCCATGCATTAATTTGATATATTTATAGTTTAACTCCCTAAGGCTACATCACTCAAGGAAAGGCACTAGGATCCCATTGATAATAAAAAAAATTGAATACTTTTACCTTTTTCTCACTTTTACTTTTTGTAATATTCCAAATTAGTCCTAAGCTAATTGGAATATTCATTTTCTTTTTATTTCTTTTTTTAAAGAATAAAATTGTAAAGGAGATTCAAAAAACTCCTAATAAAGAATAAATCAATGCCAAATATGAAAAGGGCTAAATCTTGTCTATGTAAGCAAGCACCCTTAAATGTGAAAGGAGTTGGATATTTTGACTGCGTCAACCTTGACCAATTTTACAGCGTTGTCTTGGAGGAGTTCTCATCAATGAGGCACAACGAAGTTCTAGTTGGATATCTCTTGTGTGAAAGAGGTGATTCCATTGAAGGTGGTTTAGGGTTTTGCAAGCTCTCATCTTATAAAACGAAGAGGAAGGCAACATGAGAATGGTTGTTGATGATTATGATATTTTGTTATCTTTTCTATTTAGAAATAGAGCTTTGTTTGGTTGTTTATCCTATATTGCAAATGTTATTATCATTGGGTGTTCTTGGTCGGGAATCCCACCTCTTCCCATTGAGTAGCTCTTGGGCTAGTCTTGTATTGCATAGTCCACTATCTAGCTGAAGGCCAAGCTTCTTCTTCCAACTACAACGTAGATCATGTTGAGGGTTTGGTTGTCTTTGAAAGCTGCAGCAAGTGGAGGCTATATCTACTCAGATCTAGACCATTCTAGTGCTCCTTTTCAGTGGGGAAGGCTTTTATCCCATTGGCAAGAGAGTATTAGATCATTGGATCATCATTTTCAGATCTTGGCATGTGGCCAACCATGTTCTAAACCTTATAGCACAGTATTTCTTCGATAACTATGTTATTCTTGTAGGTGTTGTTGCAGGGTGTTTTGGCACACCCTTTGGAGAGCTGGTTTTCAAGTGTTGGAGATCTTTCCTTCACCTTTGAAGATCCATTGAAAGAGATCTATGTATTTTTCATTTCAAATCTGATCTACATACTTTTGAATCACTGAATATTTCTGTAGATCTGTAACTTAGATCTTAGATATCATGCTTATACATGGTGTTTTGCTTGAAACCCCAAGGGGGATTGAAAGAGGAGCCTCTATAGTGTATGGATCTGTTATAGATCTGAAATTTCATACACTCATGAGCTTTAGATCTAAATTTTAATCCACAGTTGTTTGCAACCCAATAAAATAACGTTGTCAAGGCATTTCCAGTCTATATGCATGGTTGGAGCACCTCTTTTGAGGGATTTTCTTCTATTGGTGAATTGTATTTCCAATTATGCATCTTATAGGCCTCATTATACATATATTTTTCTATTGTAAATACATTTTAAAGGTCCCCTTATTGGCCTCATGTTTTCTCTTAGATGAACTACGTTATTTTTCTACAAATCTTCTTTCTAATGTTGCATTCCCCATTTGGGAATATTACAGTGGTATCAGAGCATCATCTTGGAATGGCCTGTGCTTTCTAAGAAGCCAATATGTCTTCTGAAGAAGAAGGGCCTCTTACTGACAGAGAAAAGAGGTATCTAAAGAGAAGACACAAGAAGATTGATTACACAAATGACAATGAATACAAGGGTAAAACCCCATTATCTGGAGGACTGAAGGAAAGGAGTTCTCAAGGCTTCTTCTCCAAACTATGTAGGTGCTTAAAAGAGAAACCAATGGGATGAGGAGGGAAAGATATGAAGATCCTTCAAGAATATTGTCACATAAAGAAATCCCCAATTCTTCATATTATGTGTGTGAGCATTCAGCCACATAATCAGATCTACAACATTGTACCATTCCTACATTCTTGGCAAGAGAAGAAACAGAAGAAGAAACACCAAAGGAGGGGACTCTTGGTGACTATCTCCAAGAATATGAATCTCAGTCTAGTAGATTCAAGGAGCATCTAAGCTTCCAAGGGTTCTGCCAACTTAAAGAAGAGATAAGACCTAGAAAATACAATAGAAAAAGAGGGTGCATGCAACACACTTTGGGTAGATTCTTTCTACCTACTTTTTATGGGTCACCCAAGAGCACAACCAAGTCTTGGGTAAGGAAGCTAGACACATATTTTCAGCGGCATCAAATTTCAGAAGAAGAATCCATTAGAGTATCAGTGCTACATCTTGAAGGTAATTCTTATGCCTAGTGGTTATTTGAATCTTCTTCATTAAGAAATGTAAATGTACCTACTTATGCAAATTTTACTAGGAGGTTAGTGAAAATATTTGATTTGAAACAATTTGAAACTTTCTTGGGAGAGAGAACTAAACCCAAGAAATCAGAACATTTGCATGAGTTGGAAGGATCCATGAAGCCAACTCCATTTCAGAACATTGTTGAAGGGGTTAAAGATCTGCAACATGCTATGCCAAGGGAAAAGGCCACACTTTAGCAAGAACTTTCTTCTCAAGAAGAAAGCATGAGGATTCCTTTTTCAAAGGGAGATCAAGAAAAAGGGTCTCTTAATGATGAGATATTCTCCATTGATGAGGAGAAGGAAGATGAAGGTCTAGGAAGATCCTCCAACTCTGTGACAACAGGAGGAGATCTACTTCTATTGGGAGATGGAGATGAAGCAATTGCTTCCACTAGAGGGACACTTGTATCTTTGCAAGGAGTTCCGAAGGATCTTACATATGAAGAGTAGGAGTAGCATGTGTCTATGTTGTTAGAAAATGAGACAAATCAAAGAAGGGATCATAGCGCTGAAATAGCAGGAGTTGTTTCCCATCACATGGAGGTGAGGATGGAGCAATTGCTCCAATCAGAAGCACTCTTGCATCCTTAAGAGTGATACCCCATTATAATGAAACTTCCACACAAAAAACAGAGATGAATTTGTGCAGTGGAAGTAGGGATGTGATGATCCCATCTATTATGCACATGAGGACAATCCATGAGACATCATTATCTTGTGGTAAAGCACCTAGGAGACCAACAGATTCAGATTTGGTGAAAGATGTATCACATCTTGATGCTCCATTCATAGATCCAGGAAGGAAGGGAGCATTAGAAGACCACCATACAGCGCTGGGAGTGTTGGGTGAGCTCAAGGAGGAGGGAAATATTTCCCCACTATCACCATTGTCCACTCTCTCATCTCATACTGTGCTGAGAAGAAATTTTTCAAGACTGAAGGATGACACCATCATGAGGCAAGGAGAGCAATCCTTAACTATGGAGACTCAGAAGATGATCTCACTTGGAGAGAAATCTTCCATACATGACAAAATATGATGGTCACACATGCATACTTTGGCAAGACCAAGGAGGTTTTGAATAGATGATAGCCTTCCATGGGAGACTAACTTCCAAGAGCTTCCATCTTCATTTGAGCATGTGCATATGCAAGGAGGATAGCAAGGAGGGAATAAAAACCTTCCATCATATACCTTTGGCATGGGAGATGTCAAGGAGAAGGAGAAGGGAAGGAATAACCTTCCAACACATACCCTTGGCATGGGATATGTCAAGGAGGAGAGCAGCAACATGACAGACATTTCAGTTGATAAATTGTCAACACTGTCATTGTTGGGGAGCTTAGATCCATATTGGAAATCCCACCTGTAGGTGGATTATTCCAAGGATCTTCACACATGTATGATTCTTGATGACCATCTACATGATGAGGGATATTTAGTCCAAGATGGAGTCATCTATTATCATGGTAGGATATTCTTGTCAAGAGCTTCCAAGCTCAAGGAGAAGTTACTATAGAGGGCCTATGAAGAGTTTTGTTTCAGCCACACATATTCTATGAAGCTCAACAACATCATCATGAGGAGCTAGTATTGGGAGGGCTTTGAAAGAGAACTATATCAACAATGTGAAAGATGCATGTACCATGTGGAGATGGATCAACAACATAACTCTATGAAAGAGTTGATTCAACCCTCTCTTTCTCTTTTTGAGGAAGGGGATAGATCTATGCACCACCCCATTTGTTTGAGGAGGGTTATTGGTGAAGAGCATACTCATGTAAATCATGTCTTATTTTCTGATTTTATGTATTCTTTTACCATGTATATGCAGGCCATGACTCCAAGTAGGAGTGTTGTACCTTATAAACTTCATGGCCAACTTTGGGCCAAAACTATTTCTGAAGATGGTCACTCCCTTCGTGGACAAAGGGAGATTTTGCAGCATGATGGGTTCTTTCCTAAGGCACAAAATATATCACACACTTTCAACCATGGTGTGACAACTTGGACAGAAAGTAAGTGGTGGGGAAACCACTTACCACATCTTGATCTGATGCAAGCAGGAGATGCACTGCGCTGGTTCCACATGTGGGACTATCACCCACCTCCATATGCAAAATTTTATGTTTGCATATATGTTGTTTTGATCCCATACATTGATGATCTACTTGTACTTTTTATGGGAATTTATGGAGGAAGGAGGGAAGGTATGTATGTACCTCATGAGATGGAGACTCTTTGTGTGTCTTATGTTACATGTTTCAAGGAGAGCATTGGGACAACCATGTTTGTTATATGTGAACTATTGTCTCCTTATGGGATAAACTATTTTCATCTCATAAGAACTTTGGAGGAGAAATTCATGGAGGGATGGATTGGTGAACACTTAGCTTATGGAGGAAGCTTATCACATGTTGGTGTCACCAATGGAGGAGGAGAAGAGCTGCAACACTCACCTTATCAGTTGCTTGAGGACAAGTGACATTTGGGAGGGGAGGACTGTAATATTCCAAATTATTCCTAAGCTAATTGGAATATTCATTTTTGTTTTCATTCTTTGTTTAAAGAATAAAATTTAAAGGAGATTCATAAAACTCCTAATAAATAATAAATCAATGCCAAATGTGAAAAAGTCTAAATCTTGGCTATGTAAGCAAGCACCCTTAGGTGTGAAAGGGGCTAGATATTTTGACTTGGTCAACCTTGACCAATTTACAATGTTGTCTTGGAGGAGTGCTCATCAATGAGGCACAACACAATTCTAGTTGGAGATCTCTTGTGTGAAAGAGGTGATTTCATTGAAGGTGTTTTAGGGTTTTTCAAGCTCTCATCTTATAAAAGGAAGAGGAAGGCATCATGAGAAGGGTTGTTGATGATTATGATATTTTTATATCTTGTCTATTTAGACATAGATCTTTATTTGGCTATTTAGCATAGATTGAAAATGTTGTTTAGTATTGGGTGTTCCTGGTCAGGGATCCAACCTCTTCCCATTGAGTAGCTCTTGGGAGATTCTTGTATTGAATATTCCACTATCTAGCTGAAGGCCAAGCTTCTTCTTCCAACTACAACACAGATCATGTTGAGGGTTTGGTTGTCTTTTAAAGTTGTAGCAAGTGGAGGCTAGATCTACTCAAATCTAGGCCATTCTAGTGCTCTTTTTCAGTGGGGAAGGCTTCTATCCCATTGGAAAGAGAGTATTAGATCATTGGAGCATCATTTTCAGATCTTGGCATATGGCCAACCATGTTCTAAACCCTATAGCGCAGTATAGCTTCCATAACTGTGTTATTCCTGTAGGTGTTATTGCAGGGTGTTTTGGCACACCATTTGGAGAGCTGGTTTTCAAGTGTTGGGGTTCTTCCCTTCACCTTTGAAGATCCATTGAAAGAGATCTATGTATTGTTCATTTCATATATGATCTTCATACTTCTAAATCACTAAATATTTCTGCAGATCTGTAACTTAGATCTTATATCTACTTCTTATACTTGGTGTTTTGCTTGAAACCCCAAGGGGGATTGAAAGAGGAGCCTCTATAGTGTATGGATCTATTATAGATCTAAATTTTCATACACTCATGAGCTTTAGATCTAAAGTGTAATCCACAGATGTTTTCAGCCCAATAAAATAACGTTGTCAATGCATTTCCAGCCTATATACATGGTTGCAGCACCTCTTTTGAGGGATTTTCTTCTATTGGTGACTTGTATTTCTAGTTATGCATCTTGTGAACCCCATTATACATCTATTTTTCTGCTGGAAATACATTTGAAAGGTCTCCTTATTGGCCTCCTGTCGTATCTTAGATGAACTGCATTATTTTTCTGCAAATCTGCTTTCTATTGTTGCATTCCCCATTTGGGAATATTACACTTTTCAACCCTTCAAAGAAAAAGCCACTAGGGCTAGGCCAAGGGTAAAATTCAAATAGGGCATAATATATTGAAGCTTTGGAGCTTATTTGGCATCTTTTCACCTTGTTTGACCTTAAAAACTCAAAATATAGCATATTGCATGGTGAAAAGTGCCTCATTAGGATTGATGTCATAAATCCTAGGTAATGCATGGCCTTTCAAATCCTTAATTATATACAAGCCTTTAATTTTTGGTTTTTAAAGGTTTGTCATCTCCTATTGTTGACCATACATTTAAGTAAACCATTTCCTTTTGATTATATGCCTACATGCAGATTTGTTGAATCATATCTTTAAACCCTAGGCCTCAAGTACTCTTTGCAATGTTTAGATTATGGTACATTACTCCTTGACATAAATATTTGTGCAGTAATCCAACTAATAAGTACCTTACTTGATCCATTCACATACATCACCTTGAACCTATTGACTTAAAATACCTTTTAGGTGATATATAGTGAGAAGCCTCGCATGTGGTGAATTTCCCCTAAAGAAAAGGAGTTGGAGTGCTAAGGTGATAGTGGCAACCACTAATTATTGTATCTTAGTCTAGTTTTATCTCTATGAGGCCTCTCACAAAGCTTGCTAGATTATGAGGTAACAAGGACCATCAATGACAATGAAGCATTAGTTGAAGAGGAAATTTATGAAATCCCTCCACCTCTACCACAAACTAAAGAGGCCCCAAAGAAAGTAAACGAATAAATTGGCATATATCAAAGTAGAATAATGAAGGCCATGACTAAATAAATTACCAAACACGTCAAAGAAAACAATCAACAAGAGGAATTATCGTTTTTGAAAATTGCTAAAAGGTTTAGAGCAAAGTTTTCTACATCTATGACATCAACATTGGAAGTGGACCAAGAACAAAAAAAATTGTATGGCTACTTTGAATCATTATAAGCTAAATAAGGGAAGCCATCCACAACAAGGGAAACAAGTGAAGAACCATATACAATAGTAGATTATGGCTCCTTCACTAATGTAGAGAAAGAATCAACACTTGATGAAGATTTGATGATATGTTAAAGGAAAATTTTCAAGGGACTGAAGAAAAAATTCCCACAAAGTTTCATAGGAAAATATGAAGAAAAAGAAGAGAAAAATAAAATGTTTAAAGAGAGAAGTAGAAGAGATGAAAGTTTTAGAATGATACAACAAAACGAAAAATGAATTGTTGACTAGGAAAAGCATGAATATTATCAAGGAAAATGATAAGCTCAAGGAATAGAACAAGAGGCTCTAAGAAGAAAGTATTATGATTTCAAAACAAGCCTATTAATGGAATCAACAAAAAAATATTAAAGGAAATAAACCAATTCTTAAAGGTAAGGGTGATTACGCAAAGGCCAAGGTACTTAATCCAAAGAGAATCTATATCCTATGTAAATTTTCTCGTAAGGGTAGCAAACGAAATGTGAAGATTAAAGCAATATATTTTTTTAGAATGAGGAAATGCAAGAAATTCTCCTTGAGGGATACGCTGGTCCTATTTTCTTTTTTTAAATATCCATCTAAATAAATTTCATGTTGACCGTACTAAACCCATTACCAATCACTTTATCATATTTTGTCTTCATATTGACAAATAAAATCACTAAAAATCTATTTTTATCATTTAATTTTTATTTTTATTTTTTATTTTTTTGTAAGCTTGGCAATACCATTCTATTAATTCATTCATAAAAGCAGGTTACATATAAAATATATTCAATGGCATCAACCTGCCCGAAGGGAACCAAGTCTATTGGACACCGAACAACATTATAAGCCATCCAAAAAATTAACAATTTAAGTCTATCTATCCAAGCCTTGTATTCCATACATTCTTTTACCCATCTACACTTAAGACTACTAAAGTAAATGCTATTTGACCAGATCATCCTAGGAAAACAAAAATATTAACAAGACATCCCAGTAGCTAATCATCAGACGATACTACTAGAGCACGGTCATTTGCACTTAACCCTGGTATTTAAAATTGATGCACACCATGAAGTTGACGTTTGATTCAGAAAAGACAAATGTTTTGGTGATGCATTTGTAGTTGTATGGATTGAACTTCACAGAGAATCTATTTGAGACTCGGGTCAGCCTTCGTATGACCCTCGATTTCCTGCGTAGCAATTATGGCTTTCGCCATAATACATTTCATAACCCAGTAGAGATGGACTTACTGATTAAACATGGTAAGTCGGCCTCGGGTATGTCCAGGGTCATAAACCAAGGATGTTCAGTCCTCAACCGAGAGCTCTACTACCGCTTTTAAATTTAATTTTATCCCCCATAAAGAAATCAGTTTACTTGTGTCAAGGTCCCAACACAATACGCATGCAAGAGACTTTACATGTTCTCAACATCATATTTTCTTCCTCTTTGGCATTGGGTTTTATTGGTTGAATACCTCTATGCTTTACCTTTGTCACTTGGTTGGTTGTTGTCACGGCCACCATGTCCTTGCTTTCCATGACCAAAAGTCACCTTCACCATTCTGAATTTTTTTGGACCACCAAACAACTATGGAGCCACTATAACCCACAAAAGAGGTAAAACCCACAGTGTAGGAGATGGAGGGGTTGAAATTTTAGGCATACTTGAAACGATAATACAAACAAATAGACTGTTAACTCTTCTCTGTTGGATACATAAAATTGTTTTGGACAACTTTTTCCCTTTAACCACACACTCGGCCCATGATTCATTCCTTTGAATTTCCAAAAACTTATTTCTCCCATATCACTGGGCAGTTCCTTCGAATATGCAATGAACCCACCAGGTTCCAACACCCAAAATTGACTATCTTGGTCCATTTTGAAACCCAAAATCACTATACTATCCCTAACTTTTTGCAGTAACAGAAACTAGAGATAAAATAGTTCACATGTGATATATTCATGCATAGTATCGATGACAGACCATAAATTCCAATACATTCTCATTTGAGTAGGAAAATTGCCATAGAAAACATAAATAAACATGGAAAATGGAGACAAATCTAGACTAATCAACAACCCAATTTTCCATTATAGTAATGCCCTCAAACCCTTCCAATATTTAACATGTTATGAGGCAAAGCCTCCATCTCATTAACCAGGAAATCCTAAGAGACATACCAAAACCCACACTTTTTCTTCTTGCCATGATAGTCTCCCACATTGTTCCTCTTTTGCACCAACACCCTAGTCCAGTGAGATATTTTTACCACATTCCAGAGAAATGAGGAATAAAACCCAACAAGTTCTTGCAAGCAACATGCGGTTCTCACCATCTGGTTGGAGGAATAAACCTCGCACAAGGCCTGATCTGACAAAGGCCTACAGATCTATAGATCCTTAATTGTTTCGATCATTTGGAGCCATTGGATGGGCTATCCACTTTCCCTATCCCATGTGTGTTTGTTCACGACCTCAATCCCCATGTGGATATTAACCATCCTCACACCTCGATTCGAGAGGATCATTGCGAGTCATATCCCTATCTAGAATCACTTGCGGGGGCTCTAATACTTCTTATAGGGATGCACAATCCCCAAATACATCTAGATACTTTCCAGGGTTACTACATCCTTAATTCGCCAAGAAGTCCGCTCCAACATTACCTAATTGACGAACATGAGAGAGAATAATGTATTCGACTTATGAGATGAGGTCTTTGATTTCTTGAATTAACCAAGCAGTTATCTAACTTATGTTGATATTTTCCCATTGGGAACCTTGATGTAGCTTTTTAATGATGTCTATAACAAGTGCAAAGTCTCCTTCGACGAATAATTTATGGAAACGTTCCCTTCTTACAATTAGAAGATGATGTTTAACTGTGTTGAATTCTACCTCATTGTTGCTCTCAATACCATATTCTGATGCATAAAGTCACATTACCCACCCCTGATGTTCTCTAAGTAGGCCACCAAATCCTGTGGCTCTAGGGTTTCCTTTGGAGGCACCATCACATTTAAGCTTAAGAAAACTCTTTGGGGGACATAATTATCTCGAGGATGATCGGTTGGGAGGAATTTTTAATTTCCATGAATGTGGTGCTAGAATCTGTGAGGGAAGATTAAGAACTGCCAGTATTCATGCTTCCTGAGGAGGAACTTTCCAGTCATCCAGATGCCATTTTTCTGCAATAATAGTTTCGTGGATGGTTTGGATAATTATTTTCCATATTTTTGTCACAATTTTTTTATATCTTTGAATATCCTCCTATTTCTTTCCTTCCACACCACCTAGAGTAGGAATCCAAGTGAGATGGACCATGCTTTATTTAGGATTGGACTTTTGAATGCACATTTCCTCCAATTTTCAATGGTAACCTTGATACTTGAATGATCTCAGTCCATATGGCTAAAGAGAAGATCAATATTCTGCTAAATTTGATTAATAAATGGGTATGAATTCAATAGGTTTTCCATGATTTCACTTTAGGAGGTGCACATGCTACATGAAGAAGGATTGTGAACTCCGCTCTTTTGTAATTGGTCCCAAGTGAGAGCATGCCCATTACTGAAAAGCCAGACGAAGAACATTACTTTTGGCAAAAATTGGCCAGACCATAATTTGCACCAGAGGGGATGGAAATGGTTCTGGTGGTCTTCTACTTTCAAATGATAACCTTCTTGTATTGAGAAAATTCCTTTAGTTTTGTAGCCCCATTTAAGTATTTCCATTCCTTCAGAAATCATAATCCTTCTAGATTTGAGCTCTCTATCGAAAGCTTCCCATTGATGTGATTCTGGTGCATTGGGCCAATTCTCCCAACTTTTCCATTTTCTCCACATGGAACTTCCTTCTATGTCCCATAACTGATTAACTGTCAAATTTTCCAATCGGTTGTAAAAAAGAATATATCAGAAAGGTCCTAGTGACTGAATAAGTTATCCCTCTGTTGCCACGAGTCCTTCCAGAACAAGGCTTTGCCCCCATCTATGATCTCCAAAAAGATGTGGCTACGTATCAGATCCCTATTTTTAGCAGCTAGATTCCAGATTGAAGAGCCTCTTGGGGTGCCTTGAACTCACGGCCTCCCTTCCGAGGATGAGGGCATACTATATTTTTGTTCCCAAATAAGTTTCCAAAGGTCATTACTACCATGAATCCATCGCCACCAAAGTTTTTCTCCCATTTCTTTATTCAAAGTATATGGGTCTTAGAGGCCTAGACCCCCTGCCATTTTAGGTTTGATTAGGCAATTCTAAGAAAGGAGAGCCCATTTTATTTTGCTTTGTGCACCCCTTTCTAGAGGAATTTATTGAAAATATTTGTCATTTCAGAGCATGTGGTTTTGGGGGCGAAAAGACCTGAAATTTGGTAAATGGGAATTGATTGTGGCATCAATTTTAGAAGAACCACCCTACTCATCATGTTGAGTGCTCAAAAATACCAGTTTTGGAGGGGGAATTGGATGCGATCAAGAAGGGCTTTCCAGCAAGAAACTCTAAGGGAATTAAAGAAAAGGAGAATGCCCAAATATTTTGATGACAATGATCCAATACGAAAACCAAACATTCTGGCCAGAAATGATTGATATGGAACCAAGGTATTTGTAGAAAATATAACAAAGAGATTCAAATTGATCTTGTAATGTATTGAAACAAGATATTGAATCCTTCTACAATTTGCAGAAACAAAACATGATAGCACAATCACATAACAAGTAAGAGAAAGAAATTATCAATCACACAAAACAACATGTATCTAGGGAAATAAACTACTCAAAACCTCAGTATATATATATTGCATATATTCAAGACCATGAAACAATTCAATATTATTTCCCTTCTCGAGAAACCTTTGCACTCTATTGACTGTATCACTACCAACATGTGCACAAGCTTATCTTGCACACCTTTCTCTCACAAGCTCCATGCACATAATTGTGCTTCTCATTGCTTGGTCGCACCGACTCGTGCTCACCAAAACAATGATTAAACTTGTTCCTTCATTCCTCCTTTTAAAGACAATTTTCTCTAATTAAGGAATGATTTATTTTAGGCCTTATTTTGACTGCATGCACCACATGTACAACTTGGATGATTATACAATTGATAGTATACTTCCCTTTGACTCCAATCTCAACTAGGCCTTCCTTAGAACTAACATGCAACATCTATTTATAGTGAATTATCAGTTAATTGATTGATCACTACTTGTGAATTAAATCAGATTTAATTCATTGGACCTCTCACAAGCTCATCTCTCAGTTAGAACTAGATAAACTGATTTTTCCTCAAATAATTGAGTTAACTAATTACAACTCACAAATAACTATAACTAGACCCCCTAAAATCATGGGATAACTCTACATGCCTCCTATCTGATCCTCAACTCAAATTTCATAAGCTAACTAAGTCTTCTTGACTCAGTTAACTAATACAAGTTGTCATCAGATGAAATGGCAACTTTTCTTCCAATTTAATTAAGGGAAAATTAAATCAGAAGCCCCCTTTGGGTGCCATTTTCAATATTTCTTGTTTCCATTTTCAACATTCCCTCTCAACAAGAAAGGAATTTAATCTATCCCGGTCATGTACCTTTGGAATGTTTTGCATGCAACACTTCTCTACTGTTGTTTTCTCCTGCAAATTCTAAAATTGAAAAGCATCCAAACTGAATCAGTATGATGCATCTGTTATCAGAGTCTCTAACTGTTATTAATTATTACACTATCTACTGAAAACTTTGTGCTATTGTTGACTCTACACTACAACCAACTCTGATCTGCGCTCCAGTATCTGACATCCATCACTCTAATTTATTTATTTCTGAAATCTAACTGCATCAATCGCTAGAGATCCTTCCTGCTACTATGTATTGTCTACTACCTATAGCCAAGTCCTATCCATGAGACATGGCATCTCAATGGTTCCTGCCCAAATTTCTTCTCTTGGTATTATGTCTTCACATTGCCCCACCTCTCACCTAGAGGTATGGATGCATGTGCTCTCTCTACCCATCTGGCTCGAAATTCCCCCCTTTTGCAGGACTCTGCTTGAGTGGATGTCTCCACTCGGTCTCCTCTTTGCTTCTCCAATTGTGGTTTCTCCACAAGCTTCTAAGAATACCTTTGAGGCTGCATGTTGAGAGGTAATTTATGCTCCCTCTCAACCACCAAGTCACTAACCTCTACTTTTCTCCTCAAATATTTTCATGCCTCTTCGACCTCGAGAGCATACAGGTTCTTTATACATACATTTATTTTTTTCACTCATCCCGTGGCAATATGTCTAAGGAACACCTTTCCTTTTCTAAATATGACATCATAACCATGGTCTTCCAATACTGCTACCAAAACAAGATTCTTTTGTAGTCCTGAAACATACAAAACATATGCCACATGCATCCCAATAAAGTGTTGACCATGCATGCAATGAGAGTAAAATCAAGCTCAAACTATGAAGCTAGCGCTTCACCCAATGCAACTGCAGGATCCTTCTTTCTTGCCTTATTCTGTGGAAAATTCGAGGTATAGTGCCCGTGCTCTTGACAATGAAAACACATTATATTGGAATAGTCTCTCTTGCCCTCTTCTCCTTGGGACTTCTTTCCCTTGGATTAATTTCCTTTTCAGACCAATGCAAAATCTTATTCTTTGTCTTTGTCGGAGGTCCTGTCTCTAGTGCTCCACCTTATCTCTTCTATTACCAAGTTGGACCACAAATGCTCTAATGAGATCCATCATTAGACCTATTTGGAGGGGTTAATAGTCACCTTTTTTCCTTCTTAGAACTCTTTTTCCTGCATTTTTATTATTATTTGGGTTTATGATGCAAGTATAGGTGGTGATTAAGGCTAGCATACTATGAGTGCCTAATATAAGGTTGAGTGCAGAGAATCATGATTTATTAAGATTTTTTATAAATATTTTATCACAAAGACTTGGAGGAGACAGTAAGGACAAATTATAGGAGGATTTTCCACCCTCAAAGGCAGTCAACGGATCCCAAATATTCTCTCCAGCAATTCAAATTCCACAAGCAGCCAAAGGATCCCCAAGGATTCTCTCCAGCAATTAAAATTCCAGAGGCAGCCAAGCAACTCAAAGAGGAGATCACTCAAACTTGGTTTACTTGGAGTCTAGTGGACTCAATCACCATTTTCTAGGGATTTTTTGGTAGCTGCCTTGTAGAATAAATAGAGCAGAGCTAGAGCTAGGAAGAGTAAGTCTATCCTAGTCTTGCTTCCATTAAGAATTATTGTTGTGAACTATTGAAGCTTTTTGTTTTATTCAGGGATCAAAAATTTTAGAGATGTATGTAGTTATTATTTTATGAAATGAGCAAGCTGATTTCATTTGATTGATTTAAGTTTAGAGGGCTAGGCTCGTGGGTTAGGGCCCAATCCATGTGCCTCAGCTTCTCTGTTGTTATTATCTTTTCTTTCTGTCATTTAGCTGGTTTTTCCTCTGTCATTTAAGTTAGATCTACTTCTGATAAGTTTCATTGCTATTTAGTTTTTGTGTTGTTGTATTTTTAATTGCTTATGCATAGTGAAATAGAGGAAAAACTCCAAAACTGTGGTCAAGTCTCCCCCCTCTCATCTTTGTCAATAGAGTTCGAGTAGGGGCAGAACTTCCCACAAGCCAAAATTTCTTTCTATTCAAGTTCAAGGAAGGATTTTTATTACCAATTCCAAGCCTTTCCTTCAGTATTTCATCCTACATTTCTATCTGTTTCCCATACATGAATCCGCAGGTGTGCTTCACTTCTGAGCACTGCTCTTACGCTTCCATTTCCATCGTTTAATTCTCACCTTTGTGTTGCACTTACCTTCTTTCGAACACCCTTAAGCTCTTCAACCTTACTTCTTCTTTTTTCTCCGTTCACATTCACCTTACCCTTTTTACGAAAAAACACATGAAAAACCATACAGAACCACCAAAAACCCAACCTCTGCCTTTTCTCCTTGAGACTCTCGCCACTGTACGTTGCACTTTGCAATCGCAACATTTAATGATTACCTTAACACTTATCCCTCATTCCTTGTGATTGCAATATTGCAAAATTGCACTTTGCGCTGATTACCTTCTACCGTTAACACTCACTACTCATTCTTTGTGATTGCGAAATCACAAATCGCAACTCTTAGCTTTTTCCACTGCCACATCATCCCCATCGCACATTGCATCCTGTGTAACTTTCCACATCACAAATCACATCCCGCAAAACTTACCACATTGAAAATCTCATCCCACAGAACTTACCACATTGCAAATCGCATCCTGCAGAACTTATCACATCACAAATCGCCGCCTGCAACATTTACCGCAGCACAAATCTCACTTCGCACATTTTAGTTTATTCCCGTTAATCCTTACCGCTATCCTTGTAACCTTGCGATATTGCGATTCGCGACCCGCCACGTCACTCTTCGCACTTCGCACTACGCACCATTTAGTTTATTCCCATTAATCCTTACCACTATCCTTGTAAACTTGCGAAGTTGTGATTGCAACATCGCACATCGCAGCTTTTGCTATCCATCGCATTCTGCCATCACATTTCTGAGTTCTTCTCATTCCATAGTCATTTCTTCCATTATAATAAGGTTTCCTAAGGGTTTAATCCCCTATGTCCACTCCAAGGCCATTTCTCACGCTATCAAAAAAATTTCTAAGGGTTTAACCCCCTCTTTCCACTTCCAAACCCCATTTCATGTGTTAAAGCCCCCATTAGCTCTCTAGCCCTCTTTCTTCCTTCTAAGCTACAAATTAATTCTTTTTAATTAAAATTAATGCGTGGATTGTTTAGTTGCATGGATAGGAGTATGGTAGATAGATCATAGGATAGGTAGAGTGCATTTAGCCGTTTGGCCAAGTTAAGTGTGGTTTAGAACTAATTTCCTTTCTACTATTTATTTTCTACAAATTAAATTAGTTTCATTCTTGGCATTCCTTTCCAGCAATTTATTTTAGTTTCCTTTCTTTCATTTCCTTCCAGCAAATTACTTTCTAGTTTTTCTCATAATTTAAGAGATAGCACCCTTTTGTGAAGCAGAAGAGAATGACATGAACAAAATGCATTTGTTGTGTATATAGCACTGTCACCTCAAAGTTTGTACAAACCCCGGGTTGATAAAGTAAATTAGGGCAGCCCTTGGGAGTTGCAGCACTCTTGGTGCAATACCAGGGCTCACCACTTTTTAGCGCCATTGTAAGGGATGTGTCTAGTAGATGTTTTGATTTTTTTTTTTAGCACTTTGTTCTGCTTTCCTTTCTTTTCATGTCATTTCAGAAATATTGAAAAAATAAAAAAAGATTCGATTTTCATGCCTTGTAGGACAAGGAATGCTCAAAGAAAAAACTTACCTAAAAGCCCCACATCACCTCTTAGCCACCCTTCACTCTTCTTCAGTGGCAGTGAGATTGAACCCCCTATAGGAGAGCCTTCTGAATATTTTGAGGATCCTCTTGGGGAAGAAGAAGAAGACCTTGTTTCAACTGAGGGACCTGCTTCACCTATCTTAACCATGGCTAGGACCCAAAGATACTTTCCCATAAGAGAGGCAGATGGGGACACTAAGATGAAAACATTAGCCCCTCAGCTCTTCCACACTTCCATGGACTTACCTCTCAAGACCCTGACACATTCATGTTTGAATTTGTTATTGTCTGTAGGAATTATGACTACACCTATGATGATCAGAAGTTGAAGCTATTCCCATCCACCCTTAAGGATGCAGCCTTGCGTTGGTTCATGGGTCTGCCTGGGGATAGCATCACTACTTGGGCACAGATGGAAGAGACCTTCAGCAGCAAGTACAAAGACTATTGTAGGTCCAAGGAAACTAAGGATGAGATATTTAGGGTGACTCTAGGGCCTGATGAATCCCTAGAGGATTATGAGGAGAGGTTTCAATTGAACTATAAGAGAGCCAACTGTACTCTTGATCCTAAATTACTCAAACTTGTACTTCTTCGAGGGATCAGTGAAGAGATGATAGAAACATTGAATATTTTATCAGGGGGAGATATCTACCAACAACCCTATGAAATAATCAAACTTGTCTTTTGGAACCTTTCTAGGTCATTTAGGATGAAGGGAAGAGGTAGCCAAAGTACATCCAATACCCCTTCCTCTTCCGCCTTCGTAAAACATGAGATTGGAAACATGCTAGAGGACTTCAAGAGTGACATTTTTCACACATTTTCTTTGCAAATGGACATAATGCAGGTCAAAAGGAAGTAAGAGGAAGCAGAGAGAGCCCTGGCCATATTTTGTCCTAGATGTACCAGGAAACACCCAAGAAAGGAATTTCCACTGAATGTCATAGAGGTTTTCTTAGTCTGTGAAGAGAATCATGCCATAGACAATTGTCCCTATTTACCTAGACTTAAAGATGTATATCAAGGTGGGGAAACAATGCCAGAGCAACTCTGTTTCATCAACCAGAGAAGGCCTCAGGGCCCTGGGACATATCAACAAGGTATGCAAGGTGCACCTCACTCTTACTATTACAACAATCAGAGTGCACCCATGCAACCTTGGTACACCCCCACTCGTCCATCCTGGTCTACACCTCCTATTTGGCCTTCCAACCTTTCATATCATCCTCAACCAGTAAACCAACCATTTCAGTAGTATGTTCCACAAAAACCTCAGTGGAACAATCCATCCCAAGGGTGGAGGCCTCAACAAAATCAACTACCTGCTCTAACGCCTCCACCCCAACCTCAACCTCAGCTTACTCATGCTACTCCACCTAGGCTACCTATATCTGCACAGCCTAATCCAAACCTGGAGAATAGACAGGCACAACAGGCTCCCAGTGGAGAAACATCCCATCGAGCTTATGTTTTGGAGATATAGGAGGTTAATCTTAGGTCAGGAAGAGTACTCCCGGACAACCATCCCCCATCCCCACCTATAGAGGTTGAGGAGGAAAAGGAAGAAGATAAAACTTAGATCCAACGACCTCCTTTTCCCGAGTGCTTGATCCACCCTAGTCAGGACACCCTAGAGGAGATTGAACTCCTGGGAGAATTGGAAAATCTATGTGTAAATATACCACTTCTCCAGGCCATTAAGGATTTCCCTATCTAAAATAATCTCATCAAAGAAAAGTGCTTCAAGAAACTTGGAAGGAGGAAGAGAGATACTACCACCATCAATGTGGTAGGACAATTGTCTGACCTGATGTTGGGGAAGGTGATATTTCCAAAATACCTAGACCCTGGTAGTCCAATTGTTGATGTACATATAGATGGTGTCATAGTCCCCAACACTCTGATTCATTTAGGGGTTTCCATCAATATCATTACCAAGGAAACTATGTTGAAACTTAATCTCCAAGGGATTTTGAGGAAAACCACAACAGTTCTGCAACTTGTAGATCGGTCCACAGTAACTCTGGAAGGAATTGTTGAGGATGTTATGGTTACCATTGACTCTTGGGATTACTGGTCCTGCAGCCAAAAACCAAGTTTAATGGTTATCCTGTCATCTTAGGGATACCTTGGTTAGCCACTGTAGACGCTTATATTAGTTGTCGGGTCAGAAACATGACTATAAAAAATGGGCCTTTGTCTAAACAACTAGTGTTATATCCTCTAGCCCAGCCCTCCATTAATCATGATCTCCCTATATGGTTGGAGGATGAATAAGATGTGTTATATAACACTTCCCCTATGTGTACCATAGATGTTATCCTTAGATGGGGGCAGCTTGATGAAGATGAAATCATCAACCATGCCATTCAAAACCATTCCTCCACTAACACTCCTCTCGAAACCCTAGTCAAAGAGTCTGAAATCCAACCTTTGATGTAAGTTCAATCAGTTGAGACAACCTCTGAGACCACCAAGGCTGTCAAGTTTGGCCCATACAGATATCTAAAAATCAACCCAAACCTCGCTAATGAAGAAGAGAAGCAGCTATGCCAGCTTTTGAAAGCAAATCTTGAAGCATTTTCTTGGGATTACAAGGACATGAAATGGGTGCATCCTTCAGTATGTAGACATCACATTTACATTAAAGAAGGATGCAAGCCTGTGAGACAACCCCAAAGAAGAATGAACCCAACTCTAAAGGACATGGTCAAAGAAGAGCTGTAGAAACTATTGGATGCGGGGTTCATATATCCTATATCCAACAGTGAGTCGATATCTCCTCTTATCCTAGTTCCAAAGAAGAATCGGAAGTGGTGAATTTTTGTTGATTATCGAGAACTTAACAAAGCCACCAAGAAATACCATTTCCCTTTTCCCTTTATAGAGTAAGTTCTGGATAACCTTGCAGGGAATAAGTTCTTTTCCTTCTTATATGGGTTCAGTGGGTACAATCAGATTCAAATTAGCCCCAAAGACCAGGATAAGACTACTTTCACCTGCCCTTGGGGTACCTTTGCTTATAGAGTCCTACCTAATGGGTTATGCAATGCCCTAGCCATCTTCCAGAGAGCTGTCCTAAGCATATTTTCTAAGTTAGTCCATGACTCTGTCGAAATTTACATGGATGATTTCACACCATATGGGGATGACTTCCAGGAATCTCTCTCCAACTTGGGTAAAGTAATAAGAAGGTGCATTGAGATGCATCTCTCCTTGAGCCCAGAAAAGTGTGAATTCCTGAAGAAAGCAGGGGTTGTATTAGGACACTCGATATCCAAAGCAAGAATACAAGTAGACCCGAACAAAATCACTATCATCAAAAGGGTACCTGCTCCTAAAAAGCAGAAAGATGTCAGGAGTTTCTTAGGCTTAGCTAGTTACTATAGAAGTTTCATCAAATATTTCAGCAAGATGGCTTTGCCATTATTTGGGTTATTGGCCAAAGATTCTGACTTAATTTGGTCTGGTCCTTGTCAAGAGGCTTTTGAGCTCATGCAGAGGTAGTTGACTACTTCCTCCATCCTTCGAGGTCCAAATTGGACTCTGCCTTTCCACATCCACACTGATGCATCCAAAAAAGATGTAGGGGCAGCATTAGGACAATTAGAGGACAAAATCCCTTATGCCATTTATTTCATCGGCAAGAATTTGTCCAAAGCCGAGCTGAATTATACTATTACTGAGAAGGAGATGTTGGTCATTATCCATGCATTCAACAAATTCATGAATTATGTCACTAGATATCAGACCTTTGTTCACATTGACCATGCAGCCATCAATTATTTAATGAAAAAACTGGATGTTAATTCTATAATAATTAGATGGTTGCTACTTTTGTAGCAATTTGATTTTACTATTGTTGATAAACCTGGAAACGAAAATGTTGTTGTGGATTTTTTGTCCAGGTTAGTTCTCCCTACAGGTGAAGAAGGAATGGTGCATGACCAGCTGCCAGATGAACACCTCCTTTCCATATCAGCACTCTCACCATGGTTTGCTGATATAGCCAACTACTTGGTTGCTGGAAGACTCCCTCATAATATTTCATTCAGGGAGAGGAGCAGAATCATCATATAAAATTCCCCTTTCACATGGATTGGGGGGAATCTCTTCAAACTAGGCCCTGATCAAATCCTAAAAATATGTTTGAGGGAGGAAGAAGTTTTTGATATCCTCTCTGAATGTCATGACAGCCCATGTGGAGGCCACTTGGCTGCAAAGAGAACTGCTTACAAAGTTTTGCAGGTGGGTTATTATTGGCCTACCCTTCACCAAGATTCCAGAAGATACACCAGCAAGTGTGACTAGTGCCAAAGGGTGGGGAAACCCACACAAAGGGATGAAATGCCTTTACACCCACAAGTGGCTCTTGAGCCATTTGACAAGTGGGGCACAGACTTTGTTGGACCCATCAATCCACCATCCAGACAAAAGAAGCATATCATAGTCTGTACTGATTACCTGACAAAATGGGCTGAAGCAAAAGCAGTGAAGGTAGAAACCGAAGAAAAACTAGCAAAATTTTTGAGGGAGAATGTGTTTTACAAATTTTGATATCCCAGAGAAATAGTCACTGATCAGGGATCACAGTTCACCTCTCACCTCATTGAGAATCTTTTGAGGAAGCAAAATATTAAGCATAGAACTTCTACTGCCTATCACACTCCGGCGAATGGCCAAGTAGAAGTAACTAACAGAGCTTTAGAGAGCATCCTCACCAAGGTTGTGAGTAACAGCAAAAAAGATTGGTAGAAGCTACTTGGGCCTACAACACCACTTAGAAGACAACAACAAGAGTCACTCCTTATGAACTAGTCTATGGTAAGAAAGCTCTACTTTCAGTTGAGTTTGAATTTAATACTTTAAGAATGGTAGTTGAATTAAATCTAGATCTAACAAATGCCCAAAAAGAGAGGATGCTACAACTAAATGGATTGGATGAGTTCAGAATGGAAGCCCTTCTTCACACAAAGGTAGTTCCGCTGCAAAGGAAGGTATGGCATGATAAAAAAATCAAAGAAAAGACCTTCCAAGAAGGAGATTGGGAATTTTTGTATGATTCAAGGTTTAAAGAATTCAAAGGCAAGCTGATGACGAGATGGTTGGGGCCTTACACAGCGGAGAATGCTTTGATAATGGCGCAGTTAAAATCAGTACCATAGATGAGGAAAGGATCCCCTTGCTTGTCAATGGTCATAGACTTAAAATTTACAAGAAGCCTTTGTCAAGGGCAGAATTCATCAATTCAATAAGAAGAGAGGTGTATGTGATGGGAAAATCTATATTTTGGGTTGAAAACTCGATGGAGGCAGCTCACTTACTCAAAATAATAATAATAATAAAGATCTGTTGGTGAAAACCTCTCTGAGGCGTCCAAGGCAAGTTTGTGGGTTGAAAACCTCAATGGGGGGCAGCCCACTTTCTTTTGAAAAAAAAACAAAAAATAACAAAAAAAAAAAAACAAAAACAAAAACAAAAAAACAAAAAAAACAAAAAAAACAAAAACAAAAACAAAACAAAACCAAAAAAATGCATCTGCATCACTGTGTTTTTTTATGTTTGTTGTTTTGTAGGTTGTTACTGGTTTCTGGAAAACACAGGGAAGCATTCATCTTCTTTTCCCTTCTTATATCTTGTCATCCATCCCATCATTCACTCCATTCATCTTCATAACTTCCTCCATCACCTCCATACACCACACTCCTCCATTCCTGAGCACAATGTAGCAAGAGAAGCAACACACAAACATACTACTACAAACATCAAGAAGTTCCTTCAAAAACAAAGTTGTTCATGGATTTCCAAGAAGGACAACAAGGGCAGTTGCATAACATACTACATGAGAACGAGAATTCCACCCATGGCATCTCAAGCACCCCACGCAACATCCACAATAGAGAGAAACAACAAACGAAGATTAGCGACTCATTCAGGAAGCTGCTCCTTCAGCAAGTTGCTCACTCAGAGAACAGGAATATCGTGAAGAACGCAACATCTAAAAAGGCTTGTCTCAAACCTCCAGCTCCTGCAACTGCCTTGGAAACAACAGGTAAACTTAGGTATAAGCTCCCACCCCTTGCTACGCATTCATAATAGCCAGAAATAATTAATTTGCAGAATTAGAGTTTGAGGGCAGAAAGGTGGCCAGTTAACTCAACCACCACCGTGAGGTATGGCTGAAATAAAACTGGGATTACATGCCACCTGGGCATGCAAAATAAAAAATGTAAATCAGTGGAGTAGAGGAGAACAAGGGGAGGAAAACGTGCAGTCCATCCTGAATTAACAGGGAGGAGAAACCAATTGTATATGACAAAACTGGAGATGAGCGGAGTTATATTGGCACTCCAAATTTAGCTGTGTCATATAATAAAAGGAGATGTCGTCTCATCCAAACCAGTGAATTAACAATTTTTAGAGGGAGAGGACTGACGGAAGCACGTAGCGCTTGAAGAAGAAGAAGAAGAACCAGATTAAAAAAATAAAAAAATAAAAAAACCCAGGTAGAACTAGAAGAAACAAGAAAAACCAGAAGAAGTGGAGGAAGAACCAGCAGAAAAAAGAAGAGCCAAAAGAAGAAGAAGAGAGAGAGAGACAAAGGGCCAAAGCAAAACAAAAGAGATGGCCATAGAAGTCAAAGAGATAGCAAAAATTGGGTGAGACACAGACTCATAACCCAGCGTCACATCCCCTCACTACAAAAATATAACTACCACCATGGATCCTCTGAGTGCAAAAAGAAAAAGGCAGACCTCTAGGCATTTCAGAGCTGACAAGAATCTGAGAAAGCCAAAAACTTCTCCCCTAAGCCTGATCATCATTGAAGAATCACCAAGGGGGGGAGAAAAGAATCGAAGAAGTATCTTTGAAGGAGCAGCTGCAAAAGGCACAGGCAAAGAATGTAGTGCTAAAGGAGAAATTGCAGCTAAAAGAGGAGCAAGTAGCCACCATGGTGGACTTATGCATAGAATCCCTTTAGCACAGATTCCCCTCTGACTCATATGTTGTGTACCTCAAAGAAAAATGGCTTCTATTTCAAATCAACACTCTAGCCTCCCATGGATCACTCCCTTTCCAAGATTGTAGGAAATTGATGAAGTTCTACAAGCAAGCCAACATAGTTGATCAGGCAAAGATGGCAGAGTTTTATATGCATAACTTTGTGCTGACAAATTTGGAGATTTTGGACCTCAAACCTACAATGGGGGATATGTAGTTAATGGCTCTAACATCTTGGATGGTGAATGAGGACAATAGAGCCAAAGAGATATGGAAGGTCATGGGAATAAGAAATAGAGAAACCTTGTATCTCAGACCAGAAGTGTTCAGCCCAAGAGAAGTCATCCTTAACCATCGAGAGATTGAAAAGGACCCTGCACTGGTTGAAAGCTACCTTTAGACTCAAAAAACAGGTGATAGGCCACTTTGATGATGTTTCTAGGTAGATAGAAGAGGAGTGCATTATGGCCAGCCATAGGAGATGGAATAGTCTCCCACATAGCCTCAAGAACAAGGAGTATCATAATCCAGAAAGACTGAGGGGTGCATTGGAAAGGGAACCATTATACAAGAGGGAAATGCAGGCCAAAAATATCCGATGGTTGGGACTAAATCTTAGCCCACCTTTGTTGTTGGGGCTGACTCACGAAGAGGACACAGATGCACAAGATATAGAATGGGAGAATGCAGAAAAGAATGATGGATTTTACCCCTTGGGAAAACTCCCACACTTCTTCCTTAGGAAATTAGGGGGGTTTTCAAAGCTTTGAAGGAAATGGAGGGGGGGATCAGTTGCTCAAAGGATGAGAAACCATTCAGTATGGGGGTGATGATGAGCTCCTTCATTATACCTATTTGGAGGGGTTAATAGTCACCTTTCGGCCTTCTTTGATCTCTCTTTCTTGAATTTTTATTATTATTTGGGTTTATGATGCTAGTATAGGTGGTGATTAAGGCTAACATACTCTGAGTGCCTAATATAAGGTTGAGTGCAGAGAATCATGATTTATTAAGAATTTTTATAAAGATTTTATCACAAAGACTTGGAGGGGACAGCAAGGAGAAATTATAGGAGGATTTTCCACCCTCAAAGGCAGCCTAAGGATCCCAAATATTCTCTCCAGCAATTCAAATTCCACAAGCAGCCGAAGGATCCCCAAGGTTTCTCTCTAGCAATTCAAATTCCAGAGGCAGTCGAGCAACTCAAAGAGAAGAGCACTCAGTTTTGGTTTACTTGGAGTCTAGTGGACTCAATCACCATTTTCTAGGGAGTTGTTGGTAGCTACCCTATAGAATAAATAGAGTAGAGCTAGAGCTAGGAAGAGTTAGTCTATCCTAGTCTCGCTTCCATTCAGAATTATTGTTGTGAACTATGGAATTTTATTTTTAATTCAGGGATCGAAACTTTCAGAAATTCATACAGTTATTCTTTTATGAAATGAGCAGACTGATTTCATTTGATTGATTTAAGTTCAGAGGGCTAGGCTCATGGGTTAGGACCCAATCCATCTGCCTCAACTTCTCTGTTGTTATTATCTTTTCCTTTTTGTCATTTAGCTAGTTTTTCCTCTATCATTTAAGTTAGATCTACTTCTGATAAGTTTCATCACTATTTAAGTTTTTGTGTTGTTGTAGTTTTAATTGCATATGCATAGTGAAATAGAGGAAAAACTCCAAAACTGTGGTCAAGTCTCCCCCCTCTCATCTCTGTCAATAGATTTTGAGTAGGGGCAGACCTTCCCACAGGCCAAAATTGCTTTCTGTTCGAGTTCGGGGAAGAATTTTTATTACCAAGTCCATGCCTTCCCTTCACTATTTCATCCCGCATTTATGTTTGTTTCCCGTACATGAATCCGCAGGTGTGCTTTAGTTCTGAGAACTGCTCTTACACTTCCATTTCCCTCCTTTACTTCTCACCTTAGCGCTGCACTTACCTTCTTTCGAACAACCTTAAGCTCTTCAGCCTTTCTTCTCTGTTTTTCTCCGTTCACAACCGCATTACCCTTTTTACGAAAAACACGTGAAAAACCATATAGAACCACTGAAAACCCAACCTCTGCCTTTTATCCTCGAGGATCCCACCACCGTACGTCACACTTTGCAATTGCAATATTTAACGATTACCTTAGCACTTATTGCCCATTCCTTGCTATTGCAGTATTGCGAAATCACAAATTGCACTTTGCACTGGTTACCTTCTACCGTTAACACTCACCACTCATTCTTTGCGATTGCTAAAATGCAAATCGCAACTCTTAGCTTTTTCCACCGCCATAAAGAGTTCATAGCATGTCATACCCTCCTATTCCTAGCTGAAGTACCAGGTTGGTGCATAAGTAAGCAGGTAAGTGAAGGGGCATAGCGATCAGTGGTTAGTAAAGCAGGTGGATCAGTGGTAAAAGTGAAGGACATATAAATGGGGTTGACGAGTGAGTGATAAAGCGCTTCAATGGCAATTTTAATGTGTTGTATTGCCACTTTCACCCTTCGAAGGTAGCTATCGCACATCGCATCACGCAGAACTTACCACATCAAAAATCGCATCCCGCAAAACTTACCACATTGCAAATCGCATCCCGCAAAACTTACCACATTGCAAATCGCATCCCATAGAACTTATCACATTGAAAATCGCCGCCCACAAACTTTACCGCAGCGCAAATCACACATCGCACAATTTAGTTTATTCCCGTTAATCCTTACCGCTATCCTTGGAAACTTGCGATATTGCGATTCACGACCCGCCATGTCACTCTTCGCACTGCGCACCATTTAGTTTATTCCCATTAATCCTTACCGTTATCCTTGTAAACTTGTGAAGTTGCGATTGCGACATCGTACATCGCAAATGGCAATTTTTGTTATCCATCGCATTCCGCCATCACATTTCTGAGTTCTTCTCGCTCCGAAGTCATTTATTGCGTTATAATAAGGTTTCCTAAGGGTTTAACCCCCTTTGTCTACTCCAAGGCCATTTCTCACGCTATCATAAATTTTTCTAAGGGTTTAACCCCCTCTTTCCGCTTCTAAACCTCATTTCATGTGTTAAACCCCCCATTAGTCCTCTTAGATCTTTTTCTTCTCTCTAAGCTGCAAATTAATTCTTTTTAATTAAAATTAGGGCATGGATAGTTTAGTTGCATGGATAGGAGTATGGTAAATAGATCATAGGATAGGTAGAGTGCATTTAGCCATTTGTCCAAGTTAAGTGTGGTTTAGAATTAATTTCCTTTCTGCTATCTATTTTCTTCAAATTAAATTAGTTTCATTCTTGGCATTCCTTTCCAACAATTTAGTTTAGTTTCCTTTCTGTCATTCCTTCCGGCAATTTACTTTCTAGTTGTTCTCATCATTTAAGAAATATCACCCTTTCCTGAAGCAGAAGAGGATGACATGAACTTAATGCATCTGTTGTGTATATAACATTGTCACCTCAAAGTTTGTATGAAACCCGGGTTGATAAAGTAAAGTAGGGCAGGCCCTCGGAGTTGCAACACTCTTGGTGCAATACCAGAGCTCACCACGCTCCTAGCCTAGTATCTTCTCCCTCCCATTCACGGAGTCTTGGTAACCATGTCAGCTCTTGGGAAGACCTATAAGAGCTAGGCTCACCAAATCATCCTAGGGTATTGTCACACCAACACTTCCAAGCTCATCTCGACATTGAGTGAACCTCGTCAAGTATTTTGGTTTCTTCTCACCCTCCTCCATCTTTATCTTTCTGAGCTTGTCTTTCAGTGCCAACTTCATTTCATCATTGTTATTCAAAAAATATCTGTCAAGGCCTTCCACATAGCATATGGAGTCACCTTCCCATGGATTCTTGAGACAATATGATCTCGAACTCCTTCTCCCATTTTTGCCTTTGCTACCTTCTTCTTTCATGCATCAAGAAGTTGAGCATCTTCTGCTGCGAGCATGGGAATATCACTATCTGTGAATTCATTCAGTTCGTTGTACTCGAGCACTACCTCCATCATGTCCTTCCATGCTATGTAATTTGAATTTCCCTCAAGATAATATTCGAGTCTCAAGCCATTGAAAGACATCTTGATCTCCAGTTGAATACCGAAGAATAAATCTGCAAATTCTAACATGTTAAAAAAAAACTTTCTTCTTCTCTTCTATTGTGATTCCTGGCTCTCTGATACCATGTAGAAAATATAAAAATTGGATTCAAACTGATCTTGTATTGTACTAAAACAAGATATTGAATCCTTCTACAATTTGTGGAAACAAAACACATTCGCACAATCACATAACAAGTAAGAGAAAGAATTTATCAATCACACAACACAAGATGTATCTGGGGAAATCAACTGTTCAAAACCCTACTATCTGTATATTGCATAAATTCAATACTATGAAATAATACAATGATATTTCCCTTCCTGAGAAACCTCTGCACTCTATTGATTGTCTGACTACCAACCTGTGCACAAGATTCTCTTCCACACCTTTCTCTCACAAGCTCCACCATCAAACTTGTGCTTCTGGTTGCTTGGTCACACCAACTCGTGCTCACCAAAACAATGATTAAAATTGTTCCTTCACTCCTCCTTTTAAATACAATTTTCTCTGATTAAGGAATCATTTATTTTAGGCTTCTTTTGACTGCATGCACCACCTATACAATTTGGATGATTATACAACTGATAGTATACTTCCCGTTAACCCCAATATCAACTGGGCCTTCCTTAGAACTGACTTGAAAAATATATTTATAGTGAATTATCAGTTAATTGATTTATCACTACTTGTGAATTAAATCAGATTTAATTCACTAGACCACTCAATAGCTCATCTCTAAGTTATAACTAGTTAAATTGATTTTAACTCAAATAATTGAGTTAACTAATTACAACTCACAAATAATTGTAATTGAACCCCTTAAAATCATGGGATAACTCTACATGCCTCCTCTCTAACCCTCAACTTGAATTTCCTAAGCTAACTAAGTCTTCTTGACTCAATTAACTAATACAACTTGTCATGAGATCAAATTACAATTTTTTCTTCCAAATTAATTAAGGGAAAATTAAATGCGAAGCCCCCTTTTGGTGCCATTTATGGGTGAAATTTTCAATATTTCTTGTTTCCATTTTCAACAGTATTGAAGAAAAATATATCTGACTTATCATTATTAATTTAGGTTCTTGAGGCTTGCATAAAGTCCTGAAGAATAGACACAAGGGATCTGGATTATTTGAGAGTGGCTTCAAAGAAAAGCATAATATCATCCACGAATTATTGATGGGTCAGGGGAAGGTCATTACCCCATAGGCGAAGCCCTTTGAAGTAGCCTTATTGAACCTCTGTTTTGATATATCTCCCCAGACCTTCTATTGAAAATATAAAAAGGAAAGGGGAGATCATATCTCCTTGTATAAGGCCTTAGAGGCAACAAAGGTTTGGGAAGGGGAGACATTGAGGAGGATAGGGAATACAAGAGTGGAAATGAGAGAAGAAACCCATTGGATCCATCTAGGGTCAGAGCCAAAAGCTTGAAGGTTTCGCAATAGGTAGGACCAACTAAGGCAGTCATAGGCCTTTGAAAGGTCAAGTTTAGTCATCATGCCCTTGGATCTAAGACTTTTGAGGGAGTGAACGGCTTCCTGAGTTGTAATAATTCCATCCAGAATTTGACAACCTTTAACAAAACCAATATGCTCCGGGGAGACTAAATCCAAGAGGATTGGTTTAAGATGGTTCGCCATGATGGTTGAGAGAATTTTATAAATTACATTACATAGAGAAATAGGTCTAAAGCCCTGAGGATCTTCAGAATGTTCAGATTTAGGAATTAAAGTTAAAAAGGTAGAGTTGAGAGTTGGATGTGCCTTCCTTGATCTTCTTGATTCTTCCATGACTTCCAGAATGTCTTTTCCAAGGATTGGCCATGCTACCTGGAAAAATTATGTTGTAAAGCCATTGGATCCAGGCGCTTTATTTTTTGCTAGACCTTTGCCTCCCTCTTCTACCTCATCCATGGTGACATCTCACATGAGCGTCAGGTTCTGGTCTATGTTGATCAATTGGGGAATATGCCTAGTTATGTGATCCATTTGAATCATTATATTGAAGACCCTGCAGGACACCATTAAGCTGGGACAGATTAGAAGACCGGGTAATAGTGGGGCCAGAATTAATCCAAGAGATGGAAGAACAAGTAAATAAAATTAGGCAACGATTGAAAGAGGCATATGATAGACAAAAAATTTATGTAGATGCTCACAGGATAGATATAAATTATAAAGTAGGAGATCAGGTTTTCATCCGCATCAAACTAAATAAAAGCACCATACGGTTTGGAAAAGGGAAAAAATTATCTCCCAGATTTATTGGACCATTCAGAGTCCTAGAAAAATTTGGACCTGTTACCTATCGCCTTGCACTGCCACCCCGCCCGCATAAAATTCATAATGTATTTCATGTATCTGTCTTACGACACTATACTGCTGACAAATCTCATAATCTTCAATGGAAGGAGCTGCAGGTATCGTACAAGGGTACAATCAAAATCGAACCATTACGTATACTGGAACGTAGGGTTTGACAGCTCAAGAACTGTCTAGTAGATCAAGTTAAAGTCCAGTGGGACAAATATAGTCCCGGATCGACTACCTGGGAAGATACAGAGGCCATATTTCAAAAATACCCCAACCTGTGCTAAATTTTGAGAAACTAAAAATTTTATGTGTATATAACTACTCTATTTTGGACATTTGAGAAATGAATTTTATTTTTCTAGTACATGGATACCATAAAGATATGATGTTTATTTGACTTTGTTGATACATAATATATGTTATTTTTTAACTTTATTGGTACATGGATACCAATATAAAATATGTAATTTAATTAACATTGCAGAAATATGAAATTAGATCATAGATTATGTTACAGATAAAGATATCTATAAATTTATTTCATTTCTACATGATTAAAGAAATAGAAATAACAAAATAAATACATTTTGATATGAAATGACTAAATATGTTAGGTCATAGATAGTAACATGTATGAATTGCACAAAATTGATATATGAATGCAAATTGTTTTGAATATGTCAATGCATATGTTATCTAAGCAACATGTATGAATTACACAAAATTGTTATATGAATGCAAATTGTTTGAATATATCAATGCATATGTTATGATGTATCGAAAAGTGTTTAAATTGCAGATAAGATCGTTCCAAAATGACCACGTGATGACAAAATTTCAGAACAATTGAGACTCCATGATATTTCATGATAAGATGTTACTCTTGGTCCTAATAGGAAGGGTGGAGGTATTGCCCACCATTTATCTTCCAAAACTTGGGGTCATGGGAGGGCTGTGTGAGTCATGCTCCCCTAGATGTGTGATGATGACTGCCGGATGCCCACTGGGATATCAGATCGATAGAGTCGACACTATCTATGAATGGTTAGGTCACTATATAGGACACCATTACATACCTAGTACAGGATGGATAGGATGGGAGTGGAAGAGATTAGGAAGGATAGAATGATTCTAGAATAGCTTGGGGATTAGTTTAATATATATATATATATATATATATATATATATTAAGTTAACTGTTATAGAATACAATTATAAATTAGCCAAACAAAAAATCTATCTTGAAAGTACACTCCTCAGATAATCACACGAACCATGGAAATAATTAAATATATCATATAAACCCTAACTTCGAGATGAAGTTTTTAAAAGGAGGGAGTAATGTAATGACCCATTTCTAATCATAAATGAAAGATATTAGTAAGCATATGATATATGCGTATGCTAGCTACATAGGCATGTGTCGTATTTCTTACACTAGTACAATTATTTATCAAGGATGCCTGAGTAAAGGATAAATGGACCTGCTACCTTAAAACATTAGTGAAGAAAATAGTCTTTTTTAATAGATATTAATGTAAATATGTGTGAAGTTATATTTTAATTTAAATATGATTAAAGGAAATTAATTTAAAAATATATATATATATATATATATATATATAATTTGATATAATTAAAATAAATTAAAGTAAAATAATAAAAATAATTATGAATTTAAAGATAAACTCATATGTATCCCTCATTTAACATAGAGATTACACTTATGTATCTAATAGATGAATAAGAAGGCAGTGAGGAGGCAGTAACCGCCTAAGATGGAATATTTAACCATATGAAGAGGAGAAGAAAGGGGAGAGGAAATGAAGGAGAAAATGGCAGAAGGGTTAAGGAGTTGAGTTGAGAGCCAGAAAGACGAACTAGGCCAGGAATTATAGAGTCTTCATTGTTCTGAAATTTTGGGCATGGGGGCCAAAATCTCTCAAACTGAAGGATTTTGGAACTGAATACTGCAGCAGTATTCAGTTGGCTAGGTGGTTTTGGTATTTTGGAATGAAAATAGGAACAAAGATGGTGAAGTAAGAGGAGTTTACAGTAAAGAAAATCATCACCGAATACAGCAAGGAAAATCAGGTTAGTATGTAAAAATATACTTCATGAATTTTGTTATTTGTTATGAAGGTATAATATTAGTTATTTGCTGAATTCTGAATTTTGAATGTTAAATTCTGTATTCTTATTCTAAATTACTACTTAAATTCTTATTCTGAATGTTAAAATCAAAATTTTAGTGTTAATAATTTTCAATGCTTATTGGAAATCCAGACTTACAGTGAATTTCAGGAATTGAATTAGAATAGCAGTAGGATTATTAACTAAATTTAGAAATTTAGGACCTTACACTTGGTAACTCTTGTTCTGTCAGGGATCGGTTATGACAGGATGTTTTTGAAGTGATCTACCAGAATGTTCTCCATTTCTTCATGTTGTACTAGTTGATTCCCTTCTAGGTCTAGCAGCGAGTATATTCTATTGTGTTTCCATGTTGGATCATGGATTTATGGAAAAATCAGGTGTTCCTTTCTCCTTCACGTAGCCATTGAACCCTGGAATTTTGTTTGAATAATATTTCCTCCTCCTTTCTTCTTTCTTCGGAATTATTTAATAGCTTACCCTCCTCCACTGCCAGGGCGCCCAGCCTCCGTGCATTATCATTTGTTGTTGCACCTGTTGCAAGTGGCCATGGAGTTGTTCTTGATCTTGCTGAATGTGGCCAAATTCCAGTTTTTTCCACTTCTTTATCTTCTGCTTTAAATATTTCAGGTGAAGCTAGAAGGTATGCATGATATTTCTTCCCTTCTCTGAGCTAGAGGTCCACCAGTCCTTTACTTTTTCTAGAAATGATGTATCTCGCAGCTAAAAGGATTCAAACTTGAACGGTCAATTACGATGCCCCTGTTTCATGTCTAATTCCAGCCAGATAGGCCAGTGGTTGTAACCAAGGCAGGGCAGGATCGAGGCTTCATAATAGATATCTCTACTAATCATATCTTCAGATGCTAGAAATCGATCTAACCAGGAAGCCACTTGATTGCTCCTCCTCTCCTTTTATTCCACATATAGATTTCATTTATGGTGGGAATGTCCACTAGATGTTGATCTGCTTGCATGTTTATAAAGAGCTCCATTTCTAGTTTTTAACTTCTGATACCACCCTTTTTCTCATCTAACGAGGTGATCAAATTGAAATCACCTCCCATCAACCAAAGTTTCTCAGTATGCATTTGTCTCAGCTTTCCTATGCTCTGAAGGAAAGCTTATTTCTCTTTTGGACTATGAGGCCCATAGACCACCGAGATGAGAACCCATTCTCTAGTCCCATGTAATGTTCCCAATTTTTAGCCTCAAGCTAAAAGGAACATTATGGTTACATAATTTTATTTTCTTGAATAAAAATGGGTAAAGTGACCCATTCATGAAATAAATAGGAATAAAATCCCTCACAATGTGAAAAGGGATCATCATGCAGTGGGATTTCACACCCTCATGTGTGAAAGAGGTTAAATTGCAAATGGACAAGGCCTAGTTCACCAAGTCAACAACGCTGAGACAATAGGTGGAAGCCACCAAGTGGGACAACGCAGTTTTAGTGGAGGAATATTCCATATGGGAGGAAACTTCTAGAGGAAGGAAGGCCAAGGATGGAGACTTCGTTGTGTTTAAAAGGAAGGCAAGGAAACCATTCGAGGTAGTTCAGTAATTCTATTTTTCTTGTCTGACTAGACATAGTTGCAGTCTCTTGCTGTTCAACAGTGTTGCAATGCCTTCGGGCACGAGGAAGTCCTGTTTAGGATTTCCTCTCCTTCATGAGGAGATCATGGAGGATTGCACTCATTCTCCATATTCCAACATTCAGGCCATAGCATCAGCCTACTCCATCAACGCAATGTTTGTAGCAGATTATTGTGCAATGTTGCTGGGTGTTGCTGGGGGGGGTTTCCTACAACACCATTTTGAGCTAATCTTTTAGAGGATGGAGGTTCTCTACTTCCGGGAGGTTAGTGAGGATGGTTCCAGAGCTTATTCCACCATATTTGGCTGAAGAACAACCACCACCATCAGTTACAGCGCAGACCCTCTCATAGACTGCGTTATTGTTGGGGTATATTTGCAGTGAGGGTGTTTCAGACATTCCAGAGGGTGAACTCTCTTGTGTCGGGATCAGCCTGACATTTGGGAGGATCATTGGAGAAAGGCACATCATCAGATTCAGCCATTCATTTTTCTCCATTCCACTCCACATATTGAGTTGCTGCTGCTACCCAGCAACTCCGACATTTTTGCAGTTTTGCATATTTCAGCCAATCCTTCTAGGATTGAATTGAGGTAGTGATTGGGAGCTTATATATTCTCTCCCAATGATGTATGAGTGAAATATATGCAGATCCATGATGTTTTGTACTCAGTGTAGCAGTCTCCCTTCTATGACTGTGTTTCTCTATTCATGTGTATCCTGCTATGATGCAACATTTTGTATTTTGGCATATGTTTTCATGGAAGGCTTCTTGCCTTATTCCTTTGATGTTCATTGTATAATTTTTCTGCTGTTATCTCATAATAAAATGGCTCAATGGTTTTCATACATTTTTGCATAATGTTTATTCACTGCTATTTTCAGTTTATGTTTTTATATTGTTGTAGCTGCATTTTTGGGTTATCTTGAAAGATTCCCAATCTTGTTGTATTTCCCTCTTGGGGATATTGTCCCTTGAAAAAACTCTATAGACAGAGTCTGATAGTGGGCCAGGTAGCCTCTGGAGCTCATCCTTCTTTATGAAGGTGAAAAATCCAGTAAATGCCCCTTCAGTCTATCTCTAGAATAGATTTTCTTTGTCGATTGACAATGTTTCTGAAAAGGAATATTACAGTGGTATCAGAGCATAATCTTGGCTCAGCCTGTGGATCTTCAGCCAAGATTCCATCTAAGAAGAAGATGAAGACTCCACTTTGTGGAGAGGAAAAAGGAGACGAGCTTGCTAAGCTTCTCCCAAAATCTACGTAGGGCTTTCATGGGAGCCACGAGCAAAAAAGAAGGGAGAGATTTGAAGAATCTCTACAAGGGTTTGGAACAGAAACAAAATCTATGGTTTCTGATGAGGAATGTGAGCATGCAGTCACATCCCTTGATGCACAATGCAATCACATATGCAACTTTGTCATGAAAGAGATGGGAGAAGAAGGAGAGGTGAGCAAGAGGAAAAATCTTGGGAATTTTCTGAGAGAGTATGAGTCTCAAACTCCGGCATTCAGAGATCATCTCACTTTCATGGATTTTTGCAAGTCTAAGGTGAAGGGGAGCCAGCAACAAGATATATTTTTTCTATCTACTTTCAGAGGTTCACCTACATGTTCAGCCAAAGCGTGGGTAGAGGAGCTGAAGACCATGTTGCAGCAGCACAGAATTTCCAAAGGAGATGTTATCAAGTTTGCAGCGCTGCACTTTAGAGGTAAGACCTATGCATGGTGGATATTTGAGTCATGTTATTTAAAATAATACAAATAATTTTTCCTATTTCATACTCATTGAAGCAATGATGGTGGGAGAAAATATGAAACACATGCGGAGAAACAAACCTAGATCTTGCATGTAAAGGGAGGAAACATAAACTCAGATCCACTTCAGAATATTGTTGAGAAATTTGGCATCTTGCATCATACCTTGTTGGAGGCAAGGTATCCATCTCATATTCTTGCACAAGAGAGCATGGAGGTCTCTTTTTCAAAGGGAGATCAAATTTTGGGAGATGTTGCCCCTACATTTTGATGAGGAGGAGGGAAACTGCGCTGGTATAGCTAGAGTTGATCTAGTGCTTCATGCAGAGGAAGGAGGAGCTCTTGCTCCACATAGAGGGATTCTTGTGTCTTTGAAAGAAATTCCCCTAGGATCTCCCATGTAGAGATCAAGGCACAACTCATGATACACATGTGCCATTGTTGGTAGGGTGCAGAGCAATGGAGATAGAAGAAGAGATAGGGAGGATGATCAGCATCATGTGATGAGGAGCACACACCCCTGTCTATTTTATGAGGTTGATGCACCTAAGATGATGATTGGATTTCATAGTAGAAGCATGGAGGGTTTTATCCATTCATACATTCAGTCATCTCTTGATGATGATGTCTCACTGCATGGAGACATTGCACCAAGGAGACCACTAGATCAGCAGAGGAGGTTGGATGCTCCACATTTGGGGGCCTCACACCTTGATTTTAGGAGGGTGGAAACCTTGGGATATTTCAACACAGCACAGAGAGTTTGGGATAGACTCAAGGAGGAGGGAGACACTCTCTCATTTTCAGCATCACCCACTCTCATCAGTTATACTGCGCTGATATAGTTGCTGCAGGGTTAGAGGATAGCATCTTCATGATGCAGGTTGACTACTCCACAGGCTTGGAGAGACAGAGGACACTCCCTTTTTGGAGGAGTACTCTTTCATGCATAGGAGTAGATGGAGGCCACTCATGCTTTCATTTTCCAGAACCAGGAGATTCTTTGGAGGTGACAGTCTCTCATGGGAGGCTCATTTTCAGAGAGCCCTATTTATATTGGAGAATGAGCAGCTACATGGTGGGCATTGCAGCATTTTTGAGGATGACTTTGGCATGGGGGATGTCAAAGTAGCAGACAGCAGCGTGAGGGGAGCATCATACTGCAGAACACCAACGTTGTCTATGAGGAGGATAGATCAGGACTTCCTAGCTATGCACTTGGATGCATACTTTGCCTTGCTAGAGGAGTTCATTTGGGAGGGCATTCATCATGACATATATCAGCATATGAAGAGATGCATAGCCCGATTGATGATGGAGAGGACATCACAACCACTTCCCTACTCATTGGAGGTGAGGGAGAATTTTCAGTTGAGCCATTTCAGCTCAAGAGCTCAAGTGCATGAGGGAGAAGGTATAATTTCATATTTTGTACTGTACTTATTTTCCTTGTTTGAGCAGCATGATGTATCAAGAGGGCTTGTACCTTATTTCATATTATATGAGGATGTACTTGCAGCAATTTGTAACAATGAAATTGGCCAATATTATGGTGGGTTGTGGAGGAGGCCACATACTTCCTGGTGTGCACCATTGGCACCTATTTGTACTTTCATGATTCCCTCTCATGAGATGTTTGTGGCAGCAAACAAGTGGCTAGGAATCCACTTGTTAAATTCTATTTTGATGCATACAAGAGGCGCACTGCATTGGTCCCATAAGAGGAGCAGTGACCCACTCTCTAGTTGTCTTGTGACAGCTTGTTTACATTGTATTATATTTCCTTGTATTGTTGATGTTGTACATTCATAGGGAGCATTATTTGGAGAGTGTTCTATATGTTGGGACAGCCCATTGGGAGCATGATTCTCCATACTATGCATGTTTTATGTTGAAGGAGATGTCATGGGAAAACCATGATTGCCACATTGCTACATTCCTCTTCATGTGGAGGAGGCCACTTGGAGAAATTGACGAGGCATTCATGGCTGATTTTCTTGATGGGGTAGCTTGGGCCATTCTTGGAGGCAATACCATTTCATACCAAGAACAGAGGCATCCCCATGTATACTTCAAATGGAGAGAAGAAGTCCTTGGGATGAAACAACAAAACTCTCCATTCAGCCCCATTACATTGCACAAAACCAGGGGCAAGATCTTCATTTGGATGATAGCATGGGTGAGGGGATCATCAGTGGGATTATATTTTCCCATTAATGTCATCACTCCTACCTTGAGGAGGCCATAGTTCAGCAGGGATATTTCCACCTACACCTTCTATCTTTTCAAGGTGTACACCATTCCGGTTTGCATACTTGGGAAGGAGCATTGGAGGGAAAATTTATTGCAGCATATCTTGAGCAGTGGTGGGGATTGTTGATGAGGAGGCCAAGGAGAAGAAGGGGAGGAAATTTTTTCTCTCTATGTAGTTGCTTGAGGACAAGCAACATGTGGGAGGGGAGGACTGTAATGTTCCCAATTTTTAGCCTCAAGCTAAAAGGAACATTATGGTTGCATAATTTTATTTTGTTGAATAAAAATGGGTAAAGTGAACCCATTCATGAAATAAACAGGAATAAAATCCTTCACAATGTGAAAACGGATCATCATGGAGTGGGATTTCACACCCTCATGTGTGAAAGAGGTTAAATTGCAAATGGACAAGGCCTAGTTCACCAAGTCAACAGCGCTGAGACAATAGGTGGAAGCCACCAAGTGGGACAACACAGTTTTAGTGGAGGAATATTCCATGGGGGAGGAAAATTCTAGAGGAAGGAAGGCCAAGGATGGAGACTTCATTGTGTTTAAAAGGAAGGCAAGGAAACCATTCGAGGTAGTTCAGTAATTCTATTTTTTTTGTCTGACTAGACATAGTTGCAGTCTCTTGTTATAGTTGCAGTGCCTTCAGGCACGAGGGAGTCATGTTTAGTATTTCCTCTCCTTAATGAGGATCTCATGGAGGATTTCACTCATTCCCCATATTCCGGAATTCAGGCCATAGCATCAGCCTACTCCATCAGCACAGTGTTTGTAGCAGATTATTATGCAGTGTTGCGGAGTGTTGCTGGGAAGGTTTCCTACAACACCATTTTGAGTTGATCTTTGAGAGGAGGGAGGTTATCTACTTCTGGGAGGTTAGTGAGGATGGTTACAAAGTTTATTCCACCATCTTTCACTGAAGTCCAACCACCACCATCAGTTATAGCATAGACCCTCTCATAGACTGTGTTCTTGTTGGGGTATATTTGCAATGAGGGTGTTGCAAACATTCCAGAGGGTGAATTCTTGTGTCGGGATCAACCTAAAATTTAGGAGTATCATTGGAGAAATGCACATCATTAGATTCAGCCATTCTATTTTATCCATTCCACTCCACATATTAAGTTGCTGCTGCTACCCAACAACTCCGACATTTTTGCAGTTTTGCATATTTTAGCCAATCTTTCTAGGATTGACTTGAGGTAGTGATTGGGAGCTTAGATCTTCCCTCCCAATGATGTATGAGCCACATATATGTATATCCATGATGTTTTGTACTCAGTGTAGAAGTCTCCCTTCTATGACTGCATTTCTCTATTCATGGGTATCCTGCTATGATGCATCATTTTGTATTTTGGCATATGTTTTCATGGAAGGCTTCTTGCTTTATTCCTTTGATGTTAATTGTATCATTTTGCTGCTATTATCTCATAATAAAATGGCTCAACGGTTTTCATACATTTTGGCATAATGTTTATTCACTTCTATTTCCAGTTTATGTTTTTATATTGCTGTAGCTGCATTTTTGGGTTATCTTGAAAGATTCCCAATCTTGTTGTATTTCCCTCTTGGGGATATTGGCCCTTGACAACACTCTATAGACAGAGTCTGATAGTGGGCCAGGTAGCCCCTGGAGCTCATCCTTCTTTATGAAGGTGAAAAATATAGTAAATGCCCCTTCAGTATATCTCTGGAATAGATTTGCTTTGTCGATTGACAATGTTTCTGAAAAGGAACATTACATCCCAATTTTCTAAATCGCCCAGAAAGGATACGGGGCAGGCCGATCAAGTAGTCAAAAATTATCTCAGCATGGTTCCACAAGATGGAAATTCTTCCAACACTCCCTCTTGCATCAATTTCTACTGCTTCGTACTTAGGGCGAATGTGTCTAAGCATTTCTTCGATTTTATCTCTTGATACCTTAGTTTCCTGAAGAAGAACTATCTCAGGTTTCTCCTTTTTCGAGTGTTCTTGTAAATATCTCTATTTATCTTGGCTATTGAGGCCTTTCATATTTCAGGAGATTACTATCATTGGGAAACTTTATTTAGTTGGTGGAATACCACCGAGAGTGGTATTACCCTTCTATAATTAACTAACAACTCTCCCGCCATTTGAATTGACTCTTGAAGGTTTTTTCTCCCCCTTTTCTTACAACTCTTGCTTTGGCTATTCGGATCCTGAGAGCCACCTAGTTGCGATCTAGGGGGATCTACCAGATCTGGTTGTCGTTGACCTTGTTTTTCCATGTATCGTTGGAAGGTATCTCGATATAACTTCTTCTGGTCCTCCAGGATGAATCTCTCATCTAGGTTACGCCATTCATTCAGGAGACTTTTTAGTACTACCTCCTTTGTGCTTAGTTCCTCCTTTGATGCATCGATCTCCATTCTTGAGAGATCGATGGATTGTTCATGCTCCTCTTTCTCTGAAACTTTCGTTTGAGCTTTCCTCTTCGATTTGGAAACTGGTTTCGGTAGATCTCAGTCATGATCCAAATACTTAGGGGGTTCTTCCTCCTTATAACTCTACCCCTACTCCTTCAGAATTTTGAACCGATTATGGATGGTCTTTTTCTTTTGTGGGTTGGAACCTTGTTGTTGCTGCGACTTTACATTCGTATTCTTGTATGGAACTTCCTTAAAACCCTCACTATTGTATTGTGATGGAGCTGGTTGTTGTGATGGTTGAGGCACTTCCAGATCTTCTTCGTTAAGTGGACAGGCTTTATACAAATGTCCATACTCATGACATTGATGGTATCATAAAGGAATATGTTCATAATCTAGCGGTCACTACCAAATTTCATCCTGATATTTGAGTTCCATTGATTATAGAAGGGGTTCGGTAATATTCATATAAACACAGATGCAAGAATAAGAGGTATACCTTCCCTAGTGGGTGGATTCAACTATTTTTACGAATCTTCTTATTGATTTACCAATCCCTTCCAAGATTTCAGGATCCCAGAAATCAACTGGTAGGGTTAAAAGACGAACCCAGACAGGAGTCGCAAGCAATTGCTCTCGATCTGGATTGTATCATTCCTCCTAGTACCTCATAAATAAGCCTGCATTATAGTAGAAGTGTGGACTTTTTTTGAATATTTTTTCCTTATCTTGCAGATTAGAAAAAATCATTGTGAAAAAGCCTCGTGCTCCAAACTTCAGATCTATATGACCTTTTGGCTGCCATATTTGTTGAATCCATTTAATCAGGTCCTTTCCTATGGGCCAAATGCTAATAAACTTGCAGATCAGGCAATGGAATTTCATGTAACAATGATAACTTTCTAGTTTGATGGAAGGGTTCACAAACCGAGGTTTCTTGGAATCCCTTGGGAGGCATTGCCCTCATATTATTGCTTTCCATTGGATTCCCAGTACAAGGCCTACATTAGGGTCGGCACCCTCTTGAGAAACTAATGGAATGATTGTTTTACCGTTGCATTCACCTGCTACCACCCTTCGATAAGAGGGGATCGCCCCCCCCCCCAACCCTTCCGGGGCACTCATTTCCCTTGTCAAATCCGCAGCTTGAGAGATGCGATAAAAGAGATTGATTCAGAGTTTGTCATAAACTTCAGCAACTGCGTAAAACCATAGCAGAGCTCAACATGGATCATCATTACAAACATTATATTCTTATTTTTAATTTTAATAATTTTTATGCATTGGAAAAAAGAATTACCAAATTTTACCAAAAATAATGCATTTTGGTAATTCTTCATTTGTTTAGATATATGTAGGCATTCTAAGAAAAATTTAAGACATAGGTTTTTCTTCCAAGTTTCCCAAAAAATGTCATCCTCTTGGATCCATGAAAAACCAACCGTAGGGGTCCAATCAATGTATTATCAACATGATCACTCAATGGGGTGGAAATGTAGGAATTTGTATAATTATACACAATTGCAACCTGGAATGATTTCAAGACATCAATGAGGTCTAATTTGATCTAAAATACTATGAAATTAGGAAATTGGTGGGTTGGATGAAGATTATCAACAAGTTTGGTGTAATATGTTTTGTATGAATAGATTTAGAAGTGACGACATGAGGGAAGTGTGAAAAATTTCCATTTACAGTTGAAATTCTTATTAAAAATCACTATAATTACCTTCTTTTCATTAATGCATGCTGTAGCTTTGATTTTCTACAACAGGTGAATCTTTTAATATGCAAGATGAGGCTTTGAGGGCCCTCAATTCCTTTAATCTTACACAATTTTTTTCATGTGCATATTTCCGTTTGTTGCACCTTTCATTTGCTAGTAAATACTTATTTAATTTATTTTCAATTCTCTATTAAATATGTAGAAATTACTCATTGTTCACATGAAACATTATTTTCCTATGAATAGAGTTCATATTTGTTTTTGAAATCAAGTTTAACCTTGCTTGATTGAGTAAAAATTGAGTCAATAAAGTATTGTTGTAATTTTGTAATCCACCTAAGGGAGTAGGATAAAGACACTACAACTGAATTTATTGTTACTGGAGACCCTAATGTATGTTTGATTAACCAATTAGACTTGTGTTATTTGTTTGCTTCAATTTGTTTTAGAATATTTTTTTCATTCAAGCTTGTGTCGTTAAAATTTCTTCTTTAGTTAATAATCTATATAAATAAAAAGAGAATTTTTGTGTGGGCCATTCATAAGGCATAAAATATCACAACCTAATTTTTTATTTGTGTCAACTTGTGTAGCTTAGATTGAATAAGGTTAGTTCCATTTTTTTGTAAATAAAATTGAGTTGATAAATTAGAATTTGGTTTTGCTTTGCAACTTAGAATTTCCATTACTTCCACTGTAGTGACTTAGTCAATATTGACATTTTCATTTTATGTTAGTTTAAATTTCATTTTCAAACTGAATTTTTAGCTAACTTTAATGATAAGCATAATATTGGATTTCGGTTAAATTTTTATTTTTTTTGGTTGATTTGACCCACAGGTGATTTGAACCTTGAATTTCATGGTTTACACAATACTTCATAGCACGAAAATTACCAACTGAGATACCTCCTGTGGGCTTCATTTGTAATTTGTTACAAGTAATTCCATTCTTTAAATTTGAAGTGACAGTAAGGAAAATCTAAGGCTAATTATTTACATATAACAATGTGTTTCTAAGTTTACAGAATCACGGGTTAATAATATTTATGTCCTAATTTATGAAAATAAATTAAACCAACAACTATTGATGAGAAATTGATAATCGTTGAGGAATAAGGAGTAAAAACTTAATGAGAACCCCTCTAAAAATACTAGTAAGTGATCAAGTCCATGGCATATCCTTAAGAAAACATGTAATTTCCAAGAAAAGAACATTAAAACATGTATATTTTTAACTAATTAGATAACATAGATAATGTTAAGTAGGAATAGGAAATGTAGACCTCCTCTCACGTATAATACTTATGTCACATCACATCATACAACACTTTTCTCATATGTAATCTTGTTAGACAAATATTTCCCTCTATACACGTATCTAGAGACAACATATCAAATAGCACTATACAATGATCATGAATAAACAATAAGCAATGTTATATACATCTGAATCATACATAACGCAACCTCATCCTAGGTCCACATACATTGACTCAATTTAGAGTCCATATGCAATTATGGTTCTTCCTAGCACACTTGAAAAACCATCAGTAGAATCATATTACATACTAAATTTCACCATGTAACCACATGTTCATTTTCAATATTCAATGACATCACAATGATATCAAAGCATAAACCATAAAAATGTATATGTATATGTTGCAATAATCATATCAAATTAGAGTTAAAATCTCGATCACATCATCCATAAATGTACCTGTCAACCAACCGAGTCAATCTTATAATTAGAATAATCTCAAATAATAACATCATATCAATCAAATTAAGTTAAAGCAACAAAAATCTCTTCAAATGTGAATTTAAAATTTAAAATTTAATCTCTTTCTAATTCTCATTTATGGCACTTTTATTTACTATATGTGTGTGCATGTGTGATGACAACAACTAATAAAACATTAAAATAGTAAATATATTACAAATTGATGACAATTATTAACTCATTAAACTTAGCTAGTAAATGTAGTACAAATTTGTAATAATAATAATAATAATAATAATAATAGTGAAAGAAACAAACTAGATACCACTAAAATTTAGTCACATTATAAGAGACTAAGATTACACTACCATTATTTACTTCCCTAAAAGTAGTCACTTGTGTGTGTGTGTGTGTGTTTTGATTTTCTTTTGTAATAACAAAATAGCTAATTTGTACTTGTGAAAGCATAAGGACTATGTGTGTTTTATTTTTCTTTTGTAGTTGCGAACACATAAGGACATCATATATATATATATATATATATATATATATATATATATATATACAGAGAGAGAGAGAGAGAGAGAGAGAGAGAGAGAGAGAGAGAGAGAGCGAGAGAGAGAGATTTTATGTTTAAAAAAATGGAACAACCTTATTTTAGGTATAATTCAAACTTTTGAACTTGGATGAAAATGAAATTTTGGGTGGATGTCTACAATAATGGCATATACAAAAGTGTCCTTCAATAGATGCTTTCATAATCAACCCAACTATTTTGAAAAAATTGGATGACTAGTTTTCAAAAGATCAACTCGTGCTCAATAATGGAAAATCAAATGAGTATGGAATTTGGATAGTAAGGTATGTGGGGAGGCATGAGAAAACATAGTTGAGTATTTGGATAGAATCCAAGGAGTTTGAAGTGGAAGTGGATAAATAAGTTTAAATTTGTTATTTCATGAGCTTTATTGGTTGTTTTTGAAACTACAAATGGAATACTCAAGTTAATGAATCTGCAAAATATTTCTAACTCAAAATATGATCTTATCAATGGTATGGAGAACCTTGTCCTAGTGATAATTTTCCAATTTTGTTTTATTTAAAATATAGTGAATTTTCCTAATTTTTCTAAGCCTTGAAAAAGTGCAAGAAGTTGGAAATTCCATATTTATGAATAATTGAGTTGAAGGTTGTTGAGAGTCTAAATAATAATTGCTATTTTTTCTAATTTAATAATTTTTCTAGTTCTTATGATGCTTATTTAGAATGCAAATCATATTTATACATAAAGAAATTGCTTCACCCTAGTGGTATTATGGTTTGACTTATAAGGAGAATCTATGGTTGATACCTATAGTTGAGTTGAAAAGTTCTCCTTAGCATTTAATTGGGTGTGACTTGATTATATGCATGATAAAAATAAAAATTAAAAAATTAGAAGAAGAAAAAAAATTAAGTTTATTAACATTTTTGTTGGTACTTTTTTCTAGTTCTCTTGCAAAATTGTTATAATCCAGTGTAACTATGTGAAATAGAATGTACCGTAATAATAAGATCCACCACAAGTTTCTAACATTGTTAGCTTAGAAATGATAAATATAAAAAAATAATCACACCACACAAAGAATATGATAAATTAAATGATCAATGATACAATAATAAACACTAAGAGCAAATATTGAACTCAAATTATAAAATAATGTTGTCAAAATCAATAACTCTAATTATAAATACATTAAGAATATTTGTTACAATAATTATTACTATATGTAGAGCTCAAAAACCCTAATGAAAAATTATACATCTAAAATCCCATATCAACTTACAAATGAATATATATTTTTTATTTATGCAATTCCCAAAATCTACAAGTTGTAAAATATTATTTAATTAATTTATAATAAATTTGACAAGAAAATGAATATACTTTTTTTATTCATGCAATTCCCAAAATCTACATGTTGTAAAATATTATTTAAATAATTTATAGAAGCCAAAAAAATAGTAATAAATAGCAATTCAACATGCTCCGGATTCTTTCTTGGAACTGTTGGGGCTTTCCATGGAACAAAGGCCCCAAGCTAAGTTGGATCTTGAATGAAGTTGATATTATATTGCTAGTTGAAACTTGGGAGCATGAAGAATCTAAGTTCCCTAGCATAGATGGCTTTGTACTATGGTCAATCTGGAACAAGCTATCCTACCGTAGAGGTATTGGGGGTATAGCTTGTTACATTAGGAAGAACATCTCCCCCCATGCCAAGCTTTATAAAAAAGACCCTTACAACCAATATATTTGGATAGAGATTACTGACATTAATGATAAAAAAAACCTACATGGCAATCTGTTATTTTGCCCCTATCAATTCTAACTTCTATAAGGAAAACAATTTAGATAAAAATGGTCCTTAAAATGGCTTAGAGAAGGATATTTCTAGCCTAAGGAATGAAGGTAATATTCTCTTAATGGGTGAATTTAATGCTCGAACTTCAAGCAACCAAGCTATTCTTCTAAGCAATTATTCCAACCCTAATCCTCTTTGGTTAGACGAAGACCTTACTCTACCTATCTGGTACAAAAGAAGCTCTGAATATCTAGGGGAAAAAAATTTTGGGTCAGAGCTAGTCAAGCTCTGTAGTGCTCAAGACCTCATAATTTGCAGATCCCATGATTGCGGCCTTATTTTTCAGAAAAACAGAGTCATTTTTATTGGTAGATGAATTTGCTAAAGGTGAAAAAGTTGTTTCTTGAGGAGGGTAAGAGGTATTGTGAACCAAATTTTCCTTATCGTGCTTCATCCTATCATCTCACACAACTATGGACATTATTGGATATGGAAATTGAAAATTTCAAAATCTGTTGTCATACTAGGTGTTTTCGTAGCGCCTTCCAGGCTTAAAGCTCAAAAGCACTACGAAATTTCTGTACGAAGTCTTTTACTTAAAAAAAATTTTTGATGGAGATCCAAGGAGGGAAAATATTTGTACTTAGCTCATTAGCCCCAAGGAATATCCTCCAATAGTTATAAAGGTCAAAGGTTATGCAAAAGGTGGATTTTGGAGTTTTCTCTGAAATGAGAGCTACGAAATTTTCTATACATGACTGTTTTAGCAGTCAATTTCAAGTTTTATTTTTCACCAAATGAAAAAGGATTTTGGAAATCTGAAAGAGGTTTTTCTTCAACACGGGTACTTCTACAAAAAAATCTCTCATTTTTTGCAAATCTATTAGGATTTGGAAATTATACACTCATATTTGAAGCCTAGTTTTTAGAATTTTCACTAACTAGATTTCTGAAAAAATTGTAAAATTCGACTTGGAGGAGGTCTAGATCAACATCCACGTGGAATAATGACACATCGGAACTCCAGTACAGTCATAAAATTAGTTTTTTGTAGTTGATAAGGGTCATTAAATGGATTTTTTGAATTATTTAATGAAAGAAGACTCATTTTTGTATTCAAACTCTGTAAAACAGAAATATCCCTAGGAAGTCTCCAAGTGATGTAATCATATTTGAAATAGGTCTTTGAGGTGGGAATTTGAAGTTAGCAAGGTGGAAAATAATTTTTATGAGTCCTAACTCTATAAATGAGATAGTTTTAGAGTTAGAAGGGGTTGGAGAATATTGTGTCACACTACTACTTTTGTAAAAGTTTTCATATTCAGTAATATACAGTGGATATTTTGCCTTCTTCACCTGAGATTCGAATGATGTTTCAATGAGTCTATGTTTTATATGTTTCATGTTTTATATCTACGGTATGTTTATGTCTAATTGCTCAAAATTCATGGAAACCATGCTCTAACTTCCTTTAGATATTGAATTGTTGTTATTTCCTTTGTATGTGTGTTATCTCTTCATTGAAATGTTCACTTGCCTCAACTTCCACAAGAAGGATTATGTTCATTGATGTTGACTTCATTATCCCAATGGTAGAAAATCCTCTATATTTTAAACCTGCAATTAATTACAATCAAATCACTGTCATAGAGTTAGCCATCTAATAGAGTTTTCATTGAAAAATCACAAGTTACCTTGAGAGAGCCCTCTCAGACTAAAGAGGCTAATCTTCATTCAAAAGTTGGTTGAAATAGTTACTCTAAGTTATCTGGTGGAGCAGGCCATTTGTACCAATTTAGTGATAACACCTCACATCCACAAGCTTTTCAATCAAGTAGTCAAGAAAGGGTTCCCTAAACCATGGACTCAGAGCCTCATTATTCCTATTTTTAAAATTGGGGATACAAATAACCCCTCTAATTATCGGAAAATTATGATTAGCCCTCTCTTAGCCAAGTTATATGGTATTATTTTGGAAAAGAAGATGAGCATATGGCTTGAAAGTGAAGGTAAGCAGGCTAAAGGCCAAGCGGGTTTTAGAAGGCAGCACTCAACAATGGACCACCTCGTTATGCTTAGAATCATTATAGAGGAAAGTCGTAATGATAAATTCAATCTCTTTTGTTGCTTTTTGGACTTTAGAAAGGCTTTCGATACGGTACCTAGAAATAACCTATGGAATAGATTAGAAGATCTAAAGGCTCCTTTCGAGTTGAGAGATGCCACTATAAGGTTATACGAGAATGTAATTGCCAGGTTTAAGAGTAATGAGGGGTGGTTGAAAGTTATTTGGTTTTATATCAGATTTAAACAAGGTTGACCCCTCTCCCCTACCCTATTTTGCATTTACATCGACAAGCTATAATTTTGTTTAGAGGAAGCAAGTTGTGTTGGCACGATCTTAGCTGGAATAGCATCATCCTTCTTCTCTATGCTGATGACATTGTTCTTCTGGCAAGGTGCCCATCTAATATTGATAAGCAACTGAGACTTCTTAAGGATTTCTTCTCTACCATGGGTATGACTGTTAACACTGAAAAAACAAAAGTTATGATTATCAAATCCAAGGACACTTAACGCTAATTTTGTGTATGACAATAGCAACTTGGAGGAAGTGTCTTCTTACAAGTACCTAGGAATTGAAATTCATCACAAGCTCAACTGGAACTATAGCATTGAGAAAATGATTAATGGAGGGTGGAAAGCTTATTTTGGTCATGAAAATAATTGTAAAGCAGCAAACCTTGTGATGTAGGATAAAAAGAAGGTCCTCTTTGAAACTTTAGTCACTCCCGTTATCTTGTATGGATGTGAGGCTTGGGGTTGCATCATCTCTAGAGATTCCTGGAGAAATATTGAGAAAATCTAGATGCATTTTATAACATATAATCTCAAAATTAAAAGCAATACACCCTATCCTATTCTCGTTATAGAAGTGGGTCTTTCCCCTATCGAGAGCCTAGCTATGACTACGATCCTGTTGTACGAGCACAAAATCAATAACATGGGAGACCATAGACTTCCTAAGCTAGATTTAACTTCCATCCAAACCCACTTAAGGCTCAAACGAGGTTGGTATAAAGATACCAGGGTCTGGTTAAACCATTTGGAGATCGACGAAAATGTTGCATTACAAAATATTAATAACATTAAAAATATTGTTACTTATAAGTTTAAAGAGAAAATGTGGTGTGAGAAAGATTTAGAGGCTAAAAGAAAATTAAGATACTATAAAGAGGTCATCAACCCTACTCTAGAAGATCAAAAGTATCTCTATGTTTTAACTAGGTCAAAGAAAAAAATTAATATAGCCAAGATAAGAATGAACTCTCATGAGGTCCATAGTCAAACAGGTCGTTGGGCAGTTCCTAAAACACCATGGGTGGAAAGGATCTGCCATCTTTGTGAGAATATGAGAATTGAGGATGAAAATCACATCCTCTTAGAGTGCCCTGCATACACCCACATTAGATCTCAATTTCATAATCTTTGTTGCAATACCGACCTTCCTAGCCTTTTAACATGTCAAAATTATAGTGAGCTCAGGACGCTTCTCTCCAGAATCTTTGACCATAGGAGTACAATTTTAAATCAAAATAAATAATTCATTTCTTCAGGTCCGATAGAACAGATTTTGGTCTCAGTAGACGTTAACCATCATCATCATCATCAATAATCTTAAAAAGAAAACTATCATAATATTGCTATAAAATAAATAAATTAGAACTTTTTTCTCATTATTATTTATATAATAGATAAATTTATATATATATATTATTTAAATGATTTATAATCATTTTGAAAAGCAAATTAATATTTTTTTTTATTCCTGAAATTCCCAAAATCTACATGTTGTAAAATATTATTTAAATAATTTATAATAATTTTGAAAAGCAAACTAGCACAATATTGTTGTAAAATAACTTTATAAATTAAAACTTTTTTTTCAAAAAAAAAATCATTATTATTTATAAAAATAGATAAAGTAAAGTAGCTTTATAAATTAGATTTTTTTTTAATTATTATTATTTATAAAATAGATAAATTTACCTTTATATATATATATATATATATATATATATATATATATATATATATATATATATATATATATATATATATATATATATATAATTAAAAAAATAATTGTGGTAAGAGGTGTATTTTACAATTCATATAATTCATATAGATGTGTATTTTTTTTTGTGTATTTCTTTTCGTGCTCAATATAAGTTGATGTATTCTTTTAAAATAAAAATAAAATATGCACTATAGAAATACAATGTTGGCTATAATAAAAATAAAAATAAAAATATACATGTTTGGTTAGCTTTAATTAAGAGCATTATAGAACATCAATAATTTCAGCCTGATAAAATCAATCTCTTCCTTGTTGATATTACAAACAAAAATGACATATATGTGTAATTACTTCATGTTTCGGTAGCTTTAATTAAGAGAATTATAGAACATCAATAATTATGGTGTCATAAAATCTCTTCGTGGTTGATATTACAAACCAAAATGAAATATATGTGTAATTAATTATGATTATCCATATTTAATTAGTTTCAATTAAAATATTCTTGTTGATCTTGTTATTTTATATAGTCATGAAGGAAGATTGAACAAATCCAAAAGTAGTTTATAACCTACAAACTCAAAATTAAAGGAAATACTCTCTACCCTATCCTCCTTATTGAAGCAAGTATTTCCCCCATTGAAATCATGGCTATGACTATTTATCTCATGTATAATAAGAATTTATACAACATGGATTCCAAGAGATTTACTAAAATTGATTCTAACTCTAACCAAAATCCCCACCTTCTACTCAAGTTAGGGTGGCATTAAGGAATAAAGGAGATTATCTTGCAAAATCCAAACAATATTAAAAGTAATATTACTTCCAAATTTAAGGAGAAACTCTGGGTAAATAAAGAGCTAGAGGGAAAAATGAAACTATAATAATATGAGGTGATCGACCCCAATATTGAAAACCAAATTTATCTTTTTGTCTTGACTAGTGTTAAGAATAAAATGAACATTATCAAGATAAGATTTGATTCGCATGAGCTTCACAATGAAATTGAGCATCAATTAATTCCAAAAATGTCATAGGATAAAATATTTTTTTAGCTATGCGATCATAAGAGGGTTGAAGATGAAGAGTATTTTCTCTTAAATTGCTAAAATTATTTTGTCACGTCTACGATCTTAAGAGGGTTGAAGATGAAAAGTATATTCTCTTAAATTTTCCATCTTATTTGATATAATTTTCAAAATATCTGTTACAGTACCAGCCTTCTTGAATTCTTGACTTTTAACTCATGGAAACTATGAGACTAGAATAAGTCTCCCACTTATGGTTGAAGACCAAAAGTACTTTCTCTTAAATTTTCCATCTTATTCTATCTAATTTTCAAAATATGTGGCACTCTACCAATCTACTTGAATTTTTAACTCATCAAAGCTATGGTCACTGGGAACAGTTATTTTTCTTTTCGAGCATAAATATAAAATGTTAAATCATTCTAAGTATTCTCTTAAGAAGAAGGTAGACCATACAGATCTTAGTTGATGTTAATCATGATCAAAACTTCAATAATTTTAGTCTCCTTGTATTTGTTCATGGTTGATATTATAAACCAAATATAAAAGAAATGTGTAATTACTTGCCTTTAACATAAAGTTTGATAAAATATTTCAGTATCCATATTAAGAAATTTAAATTTTAAATTAAGTTTATATAAAGAGATAAAGTAATTGAAAGTTGAGAAAAAAATATATCCACTTTGAAAATGAAGGTCTTAAATAAAATATTTGAAAATCTATATTAAAATCAGGGGAAAAATGTTAACCATAAATAAAATATTTGAATATCCATTTTAAATAAAATAAAAAATGTCAATTATTTTAATAGGAAGATGTGTAAGTCATTCCATTCTTAATATAAAATTTATATATAGCAATTACAAAATATTAACCACCAAAACTTTTAATGTGTGCAATAAATAAAATATTTCAATATACAAAGTTATAATGAAATATTTCAATATCATATGTATAAAGAGATATTCTACAATATTAGAGAGAAGTGTGTTTTAAAATATATTAATAACAAAAACACATCGAATGTAGAAATAAAATATTAAAATATTTCATTGTCAACTATGTATATATCATATAAAGCAATTGAAAATGAAATATTTCAATGTTTTTGTTGATTAAAATATTTCATGCCAATTATGTATATATAACATATATAGTGATTTAAACAATAAAAATTTCTTCCTAAAATATTCAGTGTAGTCTAACTTTTTGATATTGACATTTTTTAAGTTTTATTTTTAAATCCAAAATCTAGTAAAAAAATGTTAGATTTGCAAGTTTAGACTATGTAGTTTACACAATTTGAATGTCCAACAAATTTTTCAAGACTCTGAATTCAATATTTAAATAATAAAAAATTACAATTTCACAAACCATAACCAAAACATTTTATTAGAATAAAAAATATTATATAATTCTTTCTATATTCATCATAAAATTAATACATAATAATAAACCAGAATAAACTTCAAACCATATCTTCTATTATACAACTTTAATTCAAATTTTACTTTCTAAGTCATACAATTTGAATTTTCCAATTACTCTGGGTTAAAGTCAATAATTTCCTAGTGAAAGGATATTTCCTAGTGAGTTCCATAGTTTCACAAGATGAGTTGCGAAAGTGATTTCGGAACCATCTTTCCTCTAATGGATATTTGACTTGACTTGAGAAAGCGCTAAAGCAAAGTACATTTCACTTTTTGAGGATATAAATCAGGCCCATGTACCAACTCGAATATCATATAAAGCGGGCCCATGTATCAAGTCAATAGCCAATTTGTCAAATGCTTGCAACGTCACCTGTGGATTAAATGGCATTTCGTCTCTGCTTGATGGCTTTCCTGTTCTTTGGCATACATCACATGCTCGATAAAACTCTTTTTCATCCTTATGCACTATGGGCCACCATAATCCAACTCTCAAGATTTTCTGTGCAGTGGCCTTTCCTGTTGTTGTATCTGAAGAAACAATCCCTTGGCTATGGTAAAGAACCAGTGCTCAAGACATTTATAAATGTATATCACAAAATTAAGATATCAGATGATCTTTGTTTAACACCTTTGGAAATTAATTATTTGTAACCCTCAATAATCTGATATAATGAAAGCTTTCACAATGCCATTATTTGTTGATATTCATTGAAATAGAAGGAAGAAAAGGGAAAGGAAACTCAAAATGATATGTTGAATAACATAATATATCACTTTAAATCTCAGAAGAAACTTTATGGAGAGAAAATAGTTGGAGTGAAGGAGCGCACATTAAGGACATTTAACTCTCACTTACAAATGTAAAAAGAGACTCGTAGCTACATTAATTCACCTCATTCACAGAAGAATAAACATATGATGAAACTGGAAAAACACATCAACATCAACAGGTGCAAGAAACTTGAACTTCTTTCATTAACTTTCAGAAAATTCAGTACAAAATTTATGGTCATCCATAGTTCCAAAACTCGGAACCCTCCTCTTTCTTTGTCAGTACTTTAAATACAATACAAAGCAGTTGTAACTGCTGAAAACTACTTGTAACTATTCAAACTACCTAAAATTTCATAAAATACCTATTACATGGAAATTAACAACTTCATTACAATATGGATCTTTTAAAAAGATAACTAAAAATAAAGCTTCAATCTATTTGTTGAATTTGAATTTGACTAGCTACCACTATATTCTTTGGATTTGCTGAGGTGTCACCAGGTGGATCAGTCATCCATGCTCTGCACTTCTTCCATATCTAGATGCTAGTTTTGGGAGAATTGATTAATTTATGATATTCTAGCCAAAAGGTTGTGATCCTGCTGAAAGTAGGTCATTTTGTGAAAAAAGTATTTACCATCCAAAGAAATTGAAAATTCCTTTGCAACAAATTAACAATTGTAGCTCCTTTCAGGATAGTGGTCTTCTCATGGGTATTATCAATTTTACTCTTTGCTATCACTAACAGTGGCTCATAGGAATCCCATGATAAAAGATTGCCTTTGAGATCCCAACACGAAGGCAATCCTGCTTTGGAACTTTTGTCGAATAAGTTATCAAACCTGTTTACAGCTTGTTTAATCTCTGTCTCCTTCTTCTCTGTGACTTCCTACATGCATTTTTTACAATCAACTTATCAATCTCTAGGACACATAATATCTTGTCTTTAATTTCATTTTTTTCCAACTCTTGATCTGTTTTAGAATTGATGAAATCAATGAACTTATTTGCCCATAAGGCTTTGTTAAGAGTCTTTTGTTTATCTTCCATAACCTTTTCCTCTAAATCTCTGATAATGCTCTTTTCCTCTGACACTATTGTCAGGGGCACCCAAACTTGAACTGCAGCCAAGATACTTTGACCCAAGAATCATATCTTCCCGTCAAACATCTATATATGTTTGTAACATCTAGCAAACCTCCATAGCATTGCTAGCCCTCATGATTCGAACAAGTTAGGTGATCAGTCCAACTATGCATCCTCCTCATAAGAATGTACATCCTCATGTCATCCGTTAGTCTTTCTCTAGCTCTTGTCACATCCATCAATTCAACCAAGAATCTATCCAAATTCCAAGTGCCATGTTTCCGGTCCATGAAGTGTTCTCCATCTCCATCTCAACATGCTGTCCATGATGTTAACCCATGTTCCACTAAGTGTTCACATCCTCCAACATCAAAGTAAGAGAGGTTCTCTCACCAATCTATGCGCCATATTTAGGTCCATGAAGTCATCCTCCATTCCATCTGCAATATGCGGCCTATGATGCTGCTCCAATGTGCTATCAAGGTAGCCACATTCATCCAAGCATCTATCCATGCATGTGGGCCTTTGTACAAAGCCCCTTTGTTTGAGGGTGGTGTGGTCCTCCATGCACTAAGTTACCACACCCCCTTTTCTCCAAAGGTTTATTTCAAAGCAAGGGCCAGGAAGCTACCTCCCTGACTTTCATCCACCCATGTATCAGATTGATGTCGAGTTTTGAGGTACTCGTGAACAACATCAACCTCCTCTTGAGTGCATCCAAGTGTCCCAAGCTTGTCCTTCGTTAGTTGAAAATCGTATATGCCCATAGCATATCTGTAAAATTCAACAATGCCAACTGGATCTCTACCTGCATAGTCTTTCCCCGGTCCCATGTCTGAAGAAGTGTCCTTCTTCACATCATCCTGGTGAATATCTTGAGTAGATTTCTCTGCTACATGCTCAAGAAATGAAGCTATATCTGCTCCCTTCCTTCTTTCTTTCAAGTCTCTCCCAACAAAATCAAACATGCGTTCTTCCTTTGTTGTTTGAGTCATAGATCCAAGTTCCCTTTGCTCCATATTAGTATGGTCCATATCCGGGTCCTTCTCATATAGGATCAATGAAGCCATTCTCGGTTGATACCCCAAACGGCTCTTCCTTTTCATAGGAACCATCACGGTCTTTCCATCATCAAGAATTAAGAGAATGTCTCGGTCCATCAATGGTATGGCTTGTGCTGCAACCATGAAATCTCGTCCCAACACCATAGAATGATCATCCATGTCAATGAATCTTAAGTCTATCTTTCCAAAGCATGACCCTACTCTCACATGTGTGCCTTTCATGACACCAGTCACTGCTTTCATACTAGAATTGACTGCCTTGAAAGCACTCAACTCTTTCTCCATGCTAGCCTTCCTCTTTCTAAAAGATGAAGCTGCCTTTCGACTTAGGAAGCTATGGGTAGCCCCCATGTCTATCAAAGTAGAGAACGTTTTCCCATGTACGGTTGTAGACATGAATCTCAAGTCCAAGGAACTTTCATCATCATTCCTCCTTCTTGTCTTGCGCCTTACTTCCGCAACCTTCTTCAACATTTCCTCTTCCAATATGTCTTCCAAACTAGCCCTTGGCTTAACAATCCTTTTCGCATATCTCTTCTCATGAAGTCCCATAGAACAATCCGGTCCTGGGTCTGCTTGAATTGGTTCAAGCTTCTTCCTTTTTGAATTCTGCCTAATTGCTCCAATATGACATATATTTACTCCTTCCAAACGAAGTGCACCAATCCTCATAGTTTGGTCTTCTTCTTTTCCAAGTGTGCCAACACATGCATTTTCGTTCTTCAAACCAATAGGTTTCGGATCAAGAAATTCCCTCTTGATCTCATCTTCCATGTTCTTGACTCTAGCCTGCAACATGGTGCTTCTTTCCTTCAAGTGAGTCCTTTCCATAAAGAGTTCTTGAAGTCTTTCTTCACCTTGTCGTATCTCCATGTCAAGCTTTTCAATTTCAGCAGTTTGTCCAGATAGTCCATCCAAAGATTTCCGCACTTCCATCAACCCATCTCCAATGTGTTCCAAGTGTTGATACACTTGCACAAGAGCCTTGTGATATCGTTGCTTCGTATCCTTCCAACGTCCTATCATGTTCTCAAGTTCGACTTGAGCCTTCAAACTTGCTTCCTTCATAACTTCCATTGTAGCTCTAGCCCTGACAAACGCCTTGCTTCAGCTAAGGTCTCAAGAGAAACCCAAAATATATAAGTCAGCTTCAACACCAACTGCAACCCTGCAACTTTGTCCCTGCTTCAGCAAAAGCTCCCAGTGAAGGTAGCTATGATACCAACTGATGTGCAACAGAAATTGTGTTATCAAGCTCTCATCCGTTTGTCCAGGTAGCTCTGATACCAACTGTCATGCCCCTACACCACGGGTGTCTTGAGTCTCCAACTCTGCTATAACTCATCAAAGTAATGCATAAACTATCAAGTTCATGTCTTCCTTCGGAATTCCTTCTTGATGTAGTATTGATCTCCATGTGAACTACAGCCAAGATACTTCAACCCAAGAATCATATCTTCCTGTAAAACATCTATATATGTTTGTAACATCTAGCACACCTCCGTAGCATTGCTAGCCCTCATGATTCAAACAAGTTAGGTGATCAGTCCAACTATGCGTCCTCCTCATAAGAATTTACATCCTCATGCCATCCGTTAGTCTTTCTCTAGCTCTTGTCACATCCATCAATTCAACCAAGAATCTGTCCAAAGTCCAAGTGCCATGTTTCCAGTCCATGAAGTGTTCTCCATCTCCATCTCAACATGCTGTCCATGATGTTAACCCGTGTGCCACTAAGTGTTCACATCCTCCAACATCAAAGTAAGAGAGGTTCTCTCACCAATCTATGCGCCATATTCAGGTCCATGAAGTCATCCTCCATTCCATCTGCAATATGCGGCCTATGATGCTGCTCCAATGTGCTATCAAGGTAGCCACATTCATCCAAGCATCTATCCATGCATGTGGGCCTTTGTACAGAGCCCCTTTGTTTGAGGGTGGTGTGGTCCTCCATGCACTAAGTTACCACACCCCCTTTTCTCCAAAGGTTTATTTCAAAGCAAGGGCCAGGAAGCTACCTCCCTGACTTTCATCCACCCATGTATCAGATTGATGTCGAGTTTTGAGGTACTCGTGAACAGCATCAACCTCCTCTTGAGTGCATCTCAATCCATACAATAGATTCAATGATCTCAATCCATACAATGTCTTTTGCTTAGATCAGAGTTATATTTCCCTTCAATTTTTCCTTTAAACTCTTGATCTCATTATTGGTTGTCTGTCAATCTGATATGTACTTATTAATTTCTCCTTCTTGAGCCTGCATTATCTTTGTCATTGTCTCCAAGTTGCTCTGAGCCTTCTTGGGGACCTTTTCTACCATCTTCAACTCTGTATTCAACTGGGATAATCTTTCTATTGGATCGTCAATTTCAGATGGCATGACTATAGTACAAGAATGAGAATCAATTTAAGTTTTAAAGTTAAGGACAGACTCCTTTAACTTAGAGATCTCCTTCTCATTTGGTAACAGTTGTTGTAAAAGATTTTCTTTCTCATTCTCCACCTCTGATACCTCTACTGCCATTGAGTGCTCTCCAGTGAGCAACTTTAATTTCTTCTTCAGCACATTTATCTCTGACTCAACACTTTGTAAAATTTTTTGTAGAGCTGACTTATCATTAGGACTCACTCCACTCTTTACAATTATCTTTTTCAATTTTTCGTTCTGAGTTGACAGAGCCCTGGAATTAGCCTTTTCCAATTTCAACTTCTTGATCACTTTTCCTAGCATTTGTTTTGCCTTTTGAGCATCTGCATTGGACTTGGTTAAATCATTGACAATAAATTGCCCTATCTGCAGATGTAAATTAACTTTATTAGGTAAAGGAATTTTCTTCACATCAACAATCAAATTAACAGTTTTAAAACTACTTGATGACCATACCGTCATTTCATATGGGTGAGAAAAAGAAATTTTAAACTAATCCTTTTCTAAGTCCATGGCAGTAAATAATCCAGTTTGGTTAGGAGTAATCTGATATTCTGCTTGTGCTACCATACTAGCTTTCATCGTTTGATTCCTCTCTGTAATCTGAGAAAAAACCCGCTTGATCAGAGGGACTTGATCTTAAACATCTCCATGTCTTGTAGGTGAAGATGGCACATTTTTTTCATCTCCCAATTGAAGGAGGACACCAAGCTGAGTGCTTGGTACTTCTTCAAACAGTCTTTCCCTCTTCTCAGCTGTTTTTTCCTCATATTCATAATCAACAGTTGTCTATTTACTTCTTTTGCTCAATTTCTCTCAGATGATGGGAGTCTGTATGCTGGAACTAACAGAATATGCAAAACTTTTAGTAGCCAATTTTTCAAGTTGAGGTTTACTGTCATGCATGAAAGCAAAATAGCCATTTTCAACCCTTCTGTTAGAAATCATCTTGTAGGGGTCACAGGCCCAATTCTCACCTAATAACAAGTGCATATATCCTAACATCTTGTTAGATTCATTAAATGCTTGCCTCATATTTACTACAAATGGACCCACGGACATAGGCAGCTTAAAAAAAATGACCCTTCTTCATTGGAACAAAATGAACTTGATCTACATTCAGACTTTGTCTAATGAATTCCAATGCAAACAACCTCATAGGGACAAAAGTTGGCAATCTAAAAGGTTTAATTCCTGCTCCATATAACCTAATCTCTGAATGATATTCATATACAAACCAATCCCCAAATTTAAAATAATAGCTTAATTGGAGACACTCCTGAGCTTTGGGCAGGGATCATGGAGGAGGAACCCCATTTAAAACCTTATAAGCAATTGGCATAAAAGAGGTAGCAAAATCAAATATCCCTCCCTCATCTGGTTCATTTCTTACTATATCAGTCCAGAAAACTACTGAATTTCTTTTCTTATTTGAATCCCTTATATTCAATCCCAAATGGAAAAATTCCTCTATATTTTGATACAGAAATAGATAAGTGATAAGTGAGGGCAACCTGAAGGTCCCGGTGAGGGTTAAGCTCATGAGTTGAGTTTTAATAGCCTCTTGCTAGTAAGAGGGAATATCCAACACTACCTGAGACATCATCATCATGGAAAAAAACCCAACACTGACCTGTCAACCTGTGCGGAATCTTCTTTTCCAAGAATCTTTGACAGAGATTGTAGCACAAGCCTGACCTTTGCATCATAATTCTCTAATTGGAATTCTTTATCATCTGCTGCAAATTGCTCCAAATTCGGCTTCAAGAAGGAGATGACCTAGTTAAACTCTTGTCCTGCAAGATTATTATAGAATGCTACCAATGACTCATCAGTGAACTGAACATAAGACTCAGACTCAGGCAAAAACAGGGCTTGGCAAATTAACTGGGCTGAAACCTGAAGAACATTTTCCCCTAAGCAATTCATCACAAAGCATTACCGGGATACAGCGCAGACACTAACCAACACACAAATTCGGGAAAATATATATGTTTTAGGGATGCATGCAGAGAGAACACCATAATTAGCCATAGCTAAATATATGGGGAAATTTTTCTCATTCAAGATAATTTGTTAGTAGAAGGGCAAATGTTCAATGGTGCAGATGGTGTCCTGATTATCTTCCTGAGTATCCATGAGAGGGATATGGCTAGAAGAGTCGGAAAAGGAAGATTTCTTAGCCATGGAATAATGTAGGGTGGCGGACAATGGTATGCGGAAATAAGAAAATATAATGACCAGAATGACTTTGTGAATAACTGAGAATTAGAGACTGATAGGAGAAAGAAAGACTTGAATCCTTTAAATAGGTGGTGCGGAGTTCAAACATTAATGTTCAATTAATGCTTAAACAGAAAAGTAATGGTACATATGACAATTACATATGATTTTTTACCAACCAGATGCATACATCACTGCGGGAGAACTCGGGGGTACAGAACATTCGTCAGAGTGTTGCCCCCACAGGGAACGAGACTGGTCAATTCTTGATCTGCTATTATTCAATGGGGTCAACTGCGGAGGCACCTCTCCTACTAACCTGTGGGTTGTTTTTGCCCACGGGTTCCCACTGATCTTCATCAAATGAAACAGGCTTTAATCCTGCTCGCCAACTTGCACGGGCATTAGTCGGAACTCTCAGTCCCACCTTCACATGCTTCGAAAACATATTAATTGATCAATATGCAAATTATAAAATGACTTTCACACATATGAAGGATTTTCATTTTATCATATATGCTTTTTTTGTATTTTGAAAATAAAATAAAGGAAAATGAAAATGAGCCACAACATCTGCCTCCATCTGGGGATAGTGTTTTTTTCCACAAAACACTAAGAACCGCAAATTAGTGCCTCACTTCGGGCATGGAGTCAAATATTGCTTGGCAGTATATGAACAGTGAAAAATTTTGGTATGTACAATGGTGACCATTGAATTCTTGATGTTTGAAATAGTGCCTCAGGTACTGCCCATTCACAAGTAGTTGTACTGGCTCTCCATCTAGGTCTTCCAAAATGAATGTGTTATTTGACCTTGTCTACGAAATGTTTTATGGACCATACCAGAGAGGGTCAAATTTACCATGCTTTCCTTTTTCTTCTCGCCTGGTATCCCACCTCAGTACCAAATCTCCTGCTTGAAAAATAACTTCTTTTGCTTTCCTATCAAATATAGACTTCATATTTTCCTAATAATTAACTAAGCTATCCCTGCCTTTGTTTCTGTTTTCACTTAACTCAATTACTTTGTTCAAATTTCTTATCAAAGAATTAGGTTCTTCCTGAGCTTCTTGAAGGAAAGAAATCACTGGTTTGGCCAGCTGAGTAGGAAATAATGCTTGAGTTCCATAAAATAGTTCATAGGGAGACTTACTAGTAGATCTTCTAGTAGTAACTCGAACTGCCCAAAGAGAAAACTTCAACTTCATATCCCAATCCTCCTGATTCTCAGTGATTGTCTTCTTCAAGATTCTGACCAATTTCTTATTTGAAGACTCTGCCAATCCATTCCTTGGGGGATGATATGCTATGGAATGTGATAAAATAACATTATATGTTTGACATAAATTAATGAAATGATCAGAGCTAAATACCTGGGCATTATCAGTCACAATTTTGGCTGGACGTTCGAATCTACTGAAAATGTTTTCCTCCAGAAACTTCATCACTACTTGGTCATTTTCCTTTTTGGTGGGGATTGCTTCAACCCACTTTGTAAAGTAATCAGTGCTAGTTAGAATCCACTTGAACTGTCCACTTGATGGTGGATTTATTTCTCCAATAAAATCCAATCCCCATCGCCTGAAAGGCTCTTCAATGAATACTGGGATGAGAGGTGATGATGCAAGGTTTTTCTTTTCAGCAAACAACTGGCACTTCTGACAACTTTTGACCAGTATAAAAACATCTGCAAATAGGGTTGGCCAATAGAAGCCTGACTTGAGAATCTTATGAGCCGTGACCTTCCATCTATAATGTCCTCCACACAGACTTTCATGATATTCTTTGGTAACTTCAGTAGATTCTATTTCAGTCAAACATAATAGAAAAATACCAGCAGGATCTTTCCAGTATAATTTTCCTTCCACTATGACATATGGTTGAGATTTGAGCTTGATAGCTGTGTATTTTTTTCCACTTAGTGAAGTTGGGCAAGAAATGAAACACAAGTAATGCACAATATATTTATACCAATCAGAGCACAAAAATTTATATTGAATACCGGTCTTGGACTTGCTCTGACCTTCTTCATTGACAGCTTCCTCTATTGGTGCCAACAGATTAATTCCCAGGGCTTGAAAATTTGTTTCTGTCAACAAATTCGCTAAACCCTGTCCCTTGAACAACTTGGTGGGTTTGATATCCAAATCATATTCTTGGATTTTTGCTATCCATTTTCCCCTTTTACCTTCAACATCACTCTGAACTAGCACGTATTTTACAAGAGAATTAGGGACATAAGCTATTATTTGAGACTGTAACACATATGTCATAAAGGTTTTCCATGCTTTGACCAAAGCATATACTTGTTTTCCCAAAATATTATATTTGATTTTAGCATCTCTAATAACTTTACTGAAAAATTATACTGGCTGCTCCTTACTATCTTCATTTTTCTGCAACAATATAGCAGCAATAGTAGTAGGGGACGCAAATGAGAATATTTGAAAGGCTTTACAATAGTTTGGGCTAATTAGAACTGGAGCTTCCTACTGTGCTTCCTTAATTCCAGCAAATGCTTCTCTTGCTTCTTTATCCCATTTTACTTCTGCATTTTTCTTCAACATATTTGTTGATTATCACAATCTCAGCATAATTGGGCACAAATCTCCTCAAAATTTTATTTTTCCCAATAATCTCTAGATATATTTCTTGCTTATGGGTAGAGGAATCGTCTAAATGGCTTCCACCCTTGCTAGCTCATTTTTTACTCCTTGATTTGAAACTATATGACCCAATAATTTACCTTCTTCTAAGGCAAATAAATACTTCTTGGGATTTAATGACAGACTAAACTTCCTGCACTTTTGAAAATTCTTTTGTAAATGTTCCAAGTTTTCATCGTCTAACCCAGAGAAAACGGTTACATCATCCAAATATATGACTACAAACTTGTCACCCGCGAACGCTATGTCCATGGCCCTATGAAATTTTTCACCTGCATTCAAAAGGCCAAATGGAACCCTTGCATACATGAAGGTGCCCCATGGCATTGTAAAACCAATCTTCTTCTAATATTCTTTTTCCACTGCTACCTGATTATACCCGGAGAATCCATCAATCATAAATAGCATGTAAGCCCCTGTCACTTTCTATAATACATAATCCATTTTTGGCAATGGATAATTATCCTTTAGGGATTCTCTGTTCAAGTTCCTAAAGTCTACACACAACCTCATCTCTCCATTCTTCTTCCTTGAAGGAACCAGATTTGAAACCCAATCTGAATATCTGAGAGGGACTATAATTTTTTCCTACAACAATTTCTTCACTTCTTTCGTTGTTGGAGCTAGCAACAATGGATTGATTTGTTTGAGTTTCTATCTGTGAGTTATAATTCCTTCTTTCAACAGAATTTTGTGTTGAATTATAATTTTTTCATATGTTTTTAAGTCTTCATACATCCAAGCAAGCACATCCATATACTTCTTGAAGAGATCAATGTACTTCTCTTTATAATCTTTTGGAACACCTTTGAATAATCTCACCATCTTTGGCTCCTACTGAGTTCCCAAATTACAGTCTTCCATCTCTCCTTCTTGATGTATTTTCTTTGAATTGACAGCAAAATCATTGGATTCAAATAACCTTTCAAGAGGAACCAATCCCTTAGGAAATACATTATCTTGTAATTGAATAATCTGTTGCTCACCTATTCACTGCTTCAAATTTCTTATTTCTTCTTTCTGTTCTATCTATTCTTCTTTTGGATCTATCTCAGCATCTTCAAAACTTTCGACCATGTTCAAGAAGTGATTTATCTTCTCATCATCTTCGAACACTTGCCAATGCTTCACATTGTTAGAAATGGAAGACCTGTGTATGATTTCAATCTCATACCTCAATCTTGGATTTATAGGTGGCTTGAAGGTGCTAGCTACTACTACCAATGAATCTGACAACATGTTCTCTTCCCTTGGAATAAACTATAGATTGAAAGCTTCAAAATAATTCTCAATCAAATCCCAAACTTTGTTCCCATATGATCCCAACCTTGGATGCTTAGTCTGACATTGATTTTTAATATGCTTTATAATTAATTCGGAATCACCAAAAACAAACATACATTGAATTCCCATTTTTTTGGCATTTTGTAGACTTAGGATCAAAGCCTCGTATTCAGCCACATTGTTTTTTGAATCGAATTCTAACTTAAAAGAAAAAGGCATAATATTACCTTCTAGAGATATCAATAAGAATCCATCTCTTGTGCCATATTTTGAGTAGGCACCATCAAATTAGCATTTCCAAACATTTTTTGAATATAGCTCCTTATGTACAATTGTTGAAGAGAGATTTTGTTCCATGTCTTCAGCAAATTCTGCATCTTCATGTAGCAAAAAACAAGAAAGATCTTTTTTTTCCTGACTGTAGATGGGGGAATTGCTTGCATCTTTCTTTGTGGTAGTTTTCACAAATCTTGTTTCTCTATACAACCTTCTTTCTTCCCCATTGAAAACAAGAATGATAGCATACGTGAAGTCCAGTTTTAAAACTCCTCCCAAGTTTTCTCCCCGAGATCTAGACAAGAGCATTCAAAATCTGGCTAGAATATCAGCAACCACTACATCCATCATAATAATCTTCACTGGAATTTGAGCCAAAGATACTACCATGTCATTGATGAGCCCAATACACTTTACCCTCTTAGAATCAAAATAATACATGTCTTTGTATGGTTTAGTGATCTGTAAATTCAATTCTTTCATAACAGACAATGGCATAAGGTTGTGAGAAGCACCTGAGTCTAACATGCAATTGTGGAGGAGAAAATCATGAAGAAGCAATGAAATGTAAAACGGAGGATTTATGTGTATTGTTGTGTTTGTTTTCTGTCTGTGGATGAAAAGTACTGATTGCTAGTAAATGTTATGATAGAGTAGTTTATAATGTTCTGCAATATGCTTATGTTGAACTAAATGTGACGAAGTAAGTAGTTAATTTATACGTCACTGTAATATTCCAAAATTGGAATGGCACAACAAGCCTGCTGAAATAACGCACTCTAGGGAGATTGATGCACAAAAATGAGTTAACAACCCTCGGATCCCTTAGATCAGTAGATCTAGAGTCTAGATCCAAAAGGGGAGCAAAAAAAAATTAAACTAGGTGTGGTAAACAGATCTCCCACCACCTAGTCTAGCTGAAAAACACCTTACAAGAGGGGCTGCAACTATGTACAACAAACTGCTTCAGAAATAACGCAGTCTTGGAGAGAACGAGTAGGAGGCCATCAAATAAGATCAAATTATGAGTATACAGTAGCAAATCAGAATTACAATGATTCTCTTACATTATATAGTAGAATACAGGAGACAATAGAGCAAGAAATCTTCAGAAAAAGAAGGATGCAACACATATATAAACTGCAAAATTGCTTAACAACATTATTTTAAGGAGCTACAGCAGTTGAACATTACATCTCAGATCTAGGATAGATCTGTGGACAAAACATCAGATCCATTTCAGATCTGGAAACTAGAGAGACTAATTTACAAGATCCCCTTGGGGTTTTGACCAAATCATGCATTACAAAGAGTAGATTTGAGTTTTAAGTTGCAGATCTGCAAAATGATTCAGAAATTTATGAAGGTGACTCTACATTAAAATAGATCAGATCTAAATACAACATGTATCAGCAAGCTAATCCATGGATCACTAAAGTGAAAGGCAAAGCCCATCACCAGAGATCTCTCATAAAAAATGGGGTCAAAACACCCTGCAAAACCTCCACTAAAAATAACGCAGTCCCTTAAGGAAAACTGTGTTGTAGCTTGAATAACAATGATGGCCTAATGCCAAGATACAAATCTAAAGCTCAAATAGTGGATGCACTCTTCCAGGAGGTTAAATGACACACTCACTAAGAAGAGGCTCCAATACAAGCTGCTAGATCTAAGCAGATATAGAGTTCCACTTACTGTAGCCTACAAAAGCAAACAAACCCTCACTGGATCTGCGTTGTAGTTGGAAGTAGAGCTTGGCCCAAAGCCTGATAGTGGATCAAATCAGAAAAAAACTCATCCAATAATCCTCAATGGAAGAGGTTAAATCGCTGCATAGGAACTCCAAGTGCTAAGCAGCACAATTCTCCACTAAACAGCGGAGAATAGTATTTGTCTAAACAAACAAGATACTCAGAAATATACACAATCAACAACCTTCTCTTGCTACCTTCCCCTTCCTTCTATAAGATGAAAGCCTTTGCAAACCCTAAACCACGTTGATGAGTTAGCTCCTTTCACATGAGGGGGCTCCTTCTAGAACTGCGCTGTCCCTTCATGAGGAACATTGAATCTAGACAGCGCTGTAGATTTGGTCAAGGTTGACCCAGTCTCACAGCTCAAACCCCTTTCACACCTGCAAGTGATTTATTTACATGGCCCTGATTTATCCTTGTTCATATGGGCATTGATTTATTCATTCTTTTCAGCAGTTTTACATGTTCTCCTTTATTCATTTTTTCATGCAACAGAAAGTAAAACAAAAATGCATATTCCTCTTAGCTCAGGATAAGTAGGAATATTACAGTCCTCCCCTCCAAAATGTTGCTTGTCCTCAAGCAACTGATATGGTGAGTGATGCAGTTCTTCCATTCCTCCATCAAGGATCAAGTCCTCCTCATAAGCCAAGTGTTCATCAAGCCAATACATCATGAATTGTTCCTCCAAGGTCATCATAAGAGGTGCATAGTCCATCCCACAAGGAGTGAAAAATTCAACAGAAATAAACATGGTTGGAGCAATGCTTTCTCTAAAATATGTAGCATGAGGCACATAGATAAGTTCCAATCCATGTGGTACATACAAACTTTCCATACTTCCTCCATACAATCCCAAAAATAGTACAACTATATCATCCAAGTATGGGAGCAAAGCTACATATATGCAAACAGAAATTTGACCTTGAAGAGGGGGGTTAAATTCCCACATGTGATGCCAGCGTAGTGCACCTCCTGCCTGCATTAGATCAAGGTGTGGCAAGTGGAATTCCCCCCACACATTTGCTGCGTAAGTAATCTCAACATAACTAGAGATATTATATATGTTTGGTGTCTTTGGGAAGCACCCATCATGAAAAGGAATCTCCCTTTGAACAACAAGGGAGTTGCCAAGTTCAGAATTTCTATTGGCCCTCAAAAAACTATGAAATCCACATGATCTCTCACCCCCTTTAGGAGTCATAGCCTGCAAAAACATCGTAAAGGGATGTGATAAATCAGAAAATAGATCTTGCTTAGCATGATCAGATCCTTTACCATCATAGTTCTTCATACACATGGAGTTGTGCATAAGCATTTCCCTCCTCTCAAGCAAAGGAAGAACTGGCTGAAATGACTCTTGCAAAGATTCCATTGGCTGCCCCAATCCTCCATAGCTAATGCACTCTTGAAAGTGTTGATGTAATTCCTCTCTCAACCCTTCCCAATCAAAGCTCCTCATGATCAGGGTGTAGATATTCATGGACTGCATATGGCTGAGAAGGAATTATTTGTGTGCCCCTTGTAGTATCTTCTGCTTGAGCTTAGAAGCTCTAGATAGGAAGATCCTACCATGAAAGTAGATGAAGCCCCCTTGGACTAAATAGCCCTCTTCTTGCTGTAGGTCATCTAGTATCATATCGGTGTGGAGATCTTTGGAATACTCTACAAGCTGTTGAGATTTCTAGTACAGATCCACACTGCTCAACAAAGACAACACTAATGATACCTCCATGGAAGTGTCTGCATGCTGCTGGTCTCTTCTCTGACATTTCCAATGCCAAATATGTGTGTTTGAAGGTTGATCCTCCCATTCTCCTCCTCCCACAGCATAGATCTAGAAATGAGAGGGGGTGATAGTGATGAAGGGAGAAGATCCCCCTTACTCTTGAGTTGTCCCTAGCCTCCCAGCGCTGTAGCTTGGTCTTCCATTGCCCCAATCCCTCTTGGATCTAAGTTTGGAGAAACACTTTGTGAGGCCTCCCCCACAAGATCTGAATCTGGTGGCCTCCCAAGTGGTTTGCCACTAGATAGGAATGTCCTATGCAGAAAGCTCATGAACATCGGTGAAGGGACTGTGAGATCCTTGCTTCCACTACGCAAATCCATCTCTGTTGTTTGTGTGGAAGTGCTAGGTGAAGGATAAGTATGCATGCCTTGGATCATTTTGGGCTTACCACTCTTCATGTCCACCCACTCCATCTGAAAAGCCTTCCAATCAGTGGTGACCTTCCCCAATGTAATCAACCATTGGACACCCAAAATGATATTGGTTTCTGGTATGTCAACCACAAAAAAGTGATCCACCAAAATGTAGGACCCCATAGTAACAGAAAGTGATGGGACATATTGCATGCATTGCATTGTCCTATCTCTTGGGACCAAAACAGAGAATCCCTCAAAAGTATCAGTGGGGATTGCTCTCCTCTTCACAAGATTAGCATCAATAAAGTTGTGGGTTTCCCCACTGTCAATCAGCACAGATACCCTCTGATTCATGATTGAACCTTGTACTCTTAGGGTCAAGTACTTAGGCACTCCTCTCAAAGATGCAAGAGTTCCACCTATTGGAGCAAAGGCTTCATCCCCATCTCCAGATGGTGTTGGATCTCCCTCCACATTATCAATGCTTTGACCCCTCCTTGGTTCATCATCTTCATCTTCCTCCTCAAAATCTGAGAAGACCTCTATGTATTGTGCTTTCCCAGCAGCACATCTATGTCCAGGTGCCCATGACTCTTGGCAAGTGAAACATATTCTCTTCTTTCTTAGCTCCTTCCTGAGTTCAATATCAAGAGGCTTCTTCAATGAGCTCTCATTAGAAGGAGCAGCTTTCTCTTCCTTCCCTTTAGAGAGGTGAGGGGCCTTGCTCTGGAAAGTTGCCTTTTCTTTTGGCAAGGCATATTAGAGGTCTCTATCCCTCTCAATGGTATCATGCAAAGTTGTGGGCTTGGTAGATTTACACCCTCCTTGCTGCAAATAGATCAGGAACCATAACTGATAATCTCATAAACTCAGAGATATAAGTTTCTGCATTTCCTGATTTCTTTAACTTTGCAAGGCTCATGAAAGGTGCTTCCGGATCCTTTCTGTCAAACCTCTCCACCAGTATTCTAGTGAATTCAGAGTAGGCAGTCACATTGGCATGGCCCAATGTAGACAAACCATGGAACTGCCAATTGTGTGCTTCACCATCAAAGTGCAGCGCTGCAATCTTGATGGCTTCACTCTCAGGGACTTTGTTCAACTGAAAGTAGATGTCTAGCTTTCCTACCCATGCCTTGGCAGAACTAGTGGGTGACCCATAAAACTTGGGAAAAAATAACCTTCCCATAGAGTGATGTCTATCATGATTATGGAAGAACCCACCATCTCTATACTGCTGCCTTGGTCTTCTTCTGTCCTTGAGGTGACAAAACTCTTGGAAACTCAAGTGGTCTCTGAATATGTGATTCTGAGATTTATATTCCACAAATTAGTCTTCAAGGAATTCTTGCTCTTGTGGTCCTTCATTCTCCATAGCCAAGAAGGTAGGCATAGTGGAGCGTTGTGGAGCTTGTGGGGCTTGTGGCTGGTTCACTGGTTGACCAGTCTAGTGGTGAGACATGTCAGAACTTTCCCCAAGATGGAATCTCCTAGGAGATTCCCTCATTCTGTCCATCCTCATCTCTTTTTTCTCTCTAGCAATATATTTCATGGCCACCAAAAGAGTTCTTGCAAACTCTTCTCCTTCTTTATCACTTGCAGTCTCAGGGGCTTTACCCTTGTCTTGATCATCAGTAGTGTAATCAAAATTCTTGTGACTTCGGTTCTAATACCTCTTCTCCCTCTCTGTAAGAGGCTCATCTTCTTCTGAATGCAACATGGTTGTGGTTCTCCAATGAAAGAATAGGTTGTGCCAAGAAAGGAGCTCTGATACCACTGTAATATTCCAAAATTGGAATGGCATAGAAAGCCTGTTGAAATAATGCAATCCAAGGAGATTGATGCACATAAATGAGTTTACAGCCCTTGGATCCATTATATCAGCATATTTGGAGTCTAGATCCAAAAGGGGAGCAAAAAAAAATCAAACTATGTGTGGTAAATAGATCTCCCACCACCTAGTCTAGCTGAAAAACACCCTACAAGAGGGGTTGCAGCTATGCACAACGAACTGCTTCAGAAATAACGCAGTCTTGGAGAGCATGAGTAGGAGGCCATCAAATAAGATCAAATTATGAGTATACAATGTCAAATTAGAATTACAATGATGCTCTTACATTATACAGTAGAATACAGGAGACAATAGAGCAAGAAATCTTCAGAAAAAGAAGGCTGCAACACATATATAAACTACAAAATGGCTTAACAGCGTTATTTTAAGGAGCTGCAGCAGTTGAAAATTACATATCAGATCTAGGACAGATCCATGGAAAAAACATTAGATCCATTTCAGATCTAGAAATTAGAGAGACTTGTTTACAAGATCCCCTTGGTGTTTTGACCAAATCATGCATTACAAAGAGTAGATCTGAGTTTTAAGTTGCAGATCTGCAAAATGATTCAGAAATTTATGAAGGTGAATTTACTTTAAAATATATTATATCTAAACAGAACATAGATCAGCAAGCTAATCCATGGATCACCAAAGTGAAAGGCAAAGCCCAACACCAGAGATCTCTCATCAAAAATGGGGTCAAAACACCCTGCAAAACCTCCACTGAAAATAATGCAATCCCTCAAGGAAAACTATGCTATAGCTTGAATATAGTGATGGCCTGATGCCAAGATACAAATCTGAAGCTCAAACAGTGGATGCACTCTTCCAAGAGGTTAAATGACACACTCACTAAGAAGAGGCTCCAATACAAGCTAGATCTAAGCAGATCTAGAGTTCCACTTGCTGCAGCCTACAAAATCAAACAAAATCTCACTAGATTTGCATTGCAATTGGAAGTAGAGCTTGGCCCAAAGCCTAATAGTGGATCAAATCAGCAAAAATCCTCCAAGAATCCTCAATGGAAGAGGTGAAATCCCTGCATGGGAACTCTAAGTGCTAAGCAGCACAATTCTCCACTGAACAGCAGAGAATAGTATTTGTCTAAACAGAAAAGATACTTAGAAATATATACAATCAACAACCTTCTCTTGCTTCCTTCCCCTTCCTTTTATAAGATGAAAGACTTTGCAAACCCTAAACCACCTTGATGAGTTAGCTCCTTTCACATGAGGGGCCTCCTTCTAGAACTACATTGTCCCTTCATGAGGTACATTGAATCTAGACAACATTGTAGATTTGGTCAAGTTTGACCCAGTCTCATAGCTCAAACTCCTTTCACACCTGCAAGTAATTGATTTACATGGCCCTGATTTATCCTTGTTCATATGGGCATTGATTTATTCATTCTTTTTAGGAGTATTACATGTCCTCCTTTATTCATTTATTCATGCAACAGAAAGTAAAACAAAAATGCATATTACTCTTAGCTCAGGCTAAGTAGGAATGTTACAATCACAATAGTGATATGCACGCCAGAAGACTAAGTAAAGTACATAAAAGCGAAGTAAAATCCACCTCCCGTAGTCCCTCAAGGTTGCAAAAACCTGGTTCTGCAACCACCCATAGCTGCCTCGGGTGAGACTGTGATTTTATTGTAGGTAATTACCAAAAGGGTCAGTGTCTGAGAGTTTTTTTGGTGTGAAGTAAAATTTGAACCTAGGTCAAGCCCATTAGAGCCAACAAAGGGATGGATGAAAGGTTGAAAATGGGTTCTTTTCATGGACATAAGTGACAATGAGAGTGGAGAGGAGGTTAAGTCATGTGGAAAATGAATGATGAGGATATGATGGACCTCTCTCAACATTTCCTAAAGGATACATGACCTTTTGGCCTATTTATCCAATCGGATCCACCTCCTGTAGCATTTCAAGACAACCCCCTTGTAGCAAAATTGTTTTATCCATATCTCTTAAATGGTAGATGTGATTGGCCTAAAATTTTTAGAGCATGTTACCATCATCCTTATGAATCTCTCCATAAAAAATCTTTGCCCATGGATGCACGAATATCAACCAAAAATAAAAATGGTTGTAGGTGATGGAGGTTGATTTCTCAAAAAGTGTGCACTAGAATTTGTTGAAATTTCATGAGCATGTTACCATCATCTATATGCATCTCCCCATGAAACAGCTCGACCAATGGATTCACTGTTATAGAGATATAATAAAAAAACATTATTCTATGTGTATTTAGGAATTCCTGTAGCAAAAATAGAACTTCCTATAGCATTTTAGGATAGCGAGGAAAATGAATGAGAAAATATTGGAAATAATGGGTGGATGCTATACATGGATGAGGGTGATGGATTGGCATGACCTTAGTCCTAAAATATTTGCTTTGGCATTTTTCATATCTTCAACTATATTGTATTCCATTGTATCTGAAACTATTAAACACTTGGAAGTTTTAAGAGGATCTAGTGAAATAGGATCAGTCTGAACAGTTTTAGATTTCTTGGCTATTATTTTCTCCTTTGTAGGGAGAGATTTTTGTTTCTGATTTGATATAATTGAATCAGGAGAAGATTTACTTCTTGTAGACACATGCATAGCTTCTCTTTCTTCTTCTGTAGGTAGAATGAAATCCCATAAACCGTTTAGCTCAACTTCTTCTACAGACTCTGGTTCTTGTTCAAATGGTGAGGGATCTTAAATATCTTGATCGAATTCAGCATTTGAAATCACATTTGGAGGCTGAGAAGTTGAAGAAGGATTTTTCTTAAATGGGCGAAATGATTTCTTAGGAACTGACATTTCAGCAACCTGTTTCTTTATCTCAATCATGTCATTTGACATAGTTATTAACACTTTTTGAAGACCTTCAAGATCAAATGGATCTTTCGAGATTTTCTTTTTGGAATCTTGACTAAATGTCACTTTCTTTGATTTCTTGTCTTCTATCTCTAACCGTTTTTCTAATGCTAAGATTCTTTTCTCTACAGCAAGAGCTTCTTTCATGTTTTCTAAAAGGGTGGCTTTACAAGCTCTATCTACAAAAATAGCTATATTAGAAGGCAAAGAGGAAATATACCACTCTATTTGTACATCAACAGTAGGCTTGGAAGCGGTTGGGATTTTGTTTAATAACTTGTTAAATCTGGAGTTGAAATATTTGATCCTTTCACCTGAATTTGCTTTTAGATTGGAAAGAGCATTAATTAAAGATGCAACAGTTCTATCATCTCCAAATTTTGCAAGAAAAACTTGTTCAAAATTTTCCCAATCGGAAATTGATCCTACCAAAAGTGAAAAGTACCAGGATTCTGCAGATCCTTGTAAAGTATAAGAAAAAAATCTTACTACAATATCTTCATGAGCAACTCCATTAAGATTCATGGCTAACATAAAATTATTGATATGTTCTTCAGCAGGAAGACCATCGTCTGGATTATATTTAGGTAGCCATTTTTCTGTATGATCTGGAGAGGATTTGGATTTGCAATCAATATAGCACCAGGATTAGTCCAAGGCCTATTAGCCATAATTGGATTTAAAGTTTGCGAAGATATAGAAATAGATCCAGAAGTAGGGGGAATAGACGAATAAATTACAACTGGAACAATACTACTTGTGATAGTACTAATTGTTTGAGTAGAGGAAATGGAAGAATAAGAAGATGTAGATTGAGTAAGAGGATGTAAAGAAGTAACTGAAGGGAAATTTGACGTGACTTCACTCGTATCTGACTTATATTTGGATATAGAAACTATTTTGCGATGTGATTCTATTGGAAACTCAAAAGGAGGAATTCCAAGTCTTTCACTTTTGGATCGGGTTAATATACCAGTTTCTTTAAATAGGGAAGTGACACTTTCTTCAGAAGCTTCTGGATTAACAGGCTTTTCAGCGGAAATAGATATTCATTCTAATTTCTAAATTAAAGACTAAACCTCAGGGGAATCGAGAGTGAATTCTGAAGTAGATGACTGTCGAGATATTTCAGGAGATGAGGGGAAAGTTTCTACAATTTCTGATTTCTGAGTTGGTGATTTAGAGTTTGATCGGGAAGTTGTAGGATGTTGTTGGGGAGATCGACTCTTATGAGGGCTTCTAGTTTGAGGTTTATATTTATATGCCATTCATAGTCAGGCCCTCCTTCTAGCGCCAAAAATGTTGAGGCCTCAAAAATCTGTGACAACAACAAGGGGGATAACCACCCGGTCCGGACCTTAAGACAGTTCCTTTTCCATTTGAGATAGTGGCTCCGACTGGGTGCAATGGGACCAATTTCCCAGATTTGGGTTTTGAATGATTATTGGGTTTCTCTCAAATGATTTTCATGAAGAATAACTAAAAACTAAAACAAATTTATTCTAAAATGAAAAACGTTGAATTAATTCTAATCTAATCTAAGTCGGGATAATGCTAATTTTATGCGATCTAGAATGATATCTATTTAGTCTGTGATGATTTAGATCAATCACAGAATTAATAGAATTAATACTTTTGTAAGATAATTCTTTTGAAAAAATAGTTAATCAAAATAAGGTGTTAAACACATCGCATATATTCTGATGATCATATATAAAACAAATCAAATTCTATTTTTATATTGTACAATAGTGCAACTGATATTTCAAACAGAAATAATTGATTTCATACATAATTCATGAAAGCTAGTGTTGTGGAGGTAAATCCCATCTGCGGATAGAGGCGATCCCTACTAGCCCAGACCGGGTCTAGCAACAATCGTTCACGCTATAGTGCAGGTTCCTAATTGCAAATAAACCAACTAGTGATGAAGGCTTACCTGGAATCCAACGTTGTTGCTTGTAGAAGAGGTAGCGCTCCCGTTCCTTAGCTCTGGCAGATCACAATCCTCACGATCTCCGTGATCGGACACCTTCACACGCAAGAAACAAAACAAACGCAAGCATAAAATTCAATACATACAATTATATGTCAGTCAGAGAAGACATAACTCATGTTCATCATCAAAACAAGAGTGGAACCATAACCAATAGTCGCTTATCATTAATCAATCAAAAGAAGAATACAACCATAGCTCTGACGCTGAATTCTCCTTCGGAGGGTCGTCAGCAGAACGTGTCTCGATAAAGCCTGTCAAGGATGGGACAAACCTCTCTCTTCGGATCTTGAAAATAGTCTCCTTGCTTGGATTTGGCCTTAAGGGAATTATGGAGGCTCTTGCAGAATAAGGCTCTTGGGAATTTGGGAACTTGAAGACTACTTGGAGATTCAACCATTCAGCCCCTTCATCAATGGATGAAGGCTATATTTATAGAGGAGAGGAGGAGTTTGGGATCCCTACAATAGTGGAAGGGAGGCCTTATCCTTTGGGAGGTTCCCCATATGGTGGAAACAAGAGGCCAAAGGAGGAAGGCCGTGGTTATTCAGTCGAAACCACTCCTGATGACTCATCCACGATGTTGTTGTAATTGAAACTTCACCTCCGTTTTTAAAAAAAAATTCCAAAAGCAGATTGGCATGGGTGCTTAATTGGGACAGAGCGCCAATTGGCGCGGGCTCAGTGTTAATTTTCCTCATTGGCTCGAGTACATAATGGGTTACCAGCGCCAAGGCAAAAACAGGTGTTTTTAGGGGTCTGCTCAGGAAATGATCAACAAAAGAAATGTTGTCCTCATGGAAAGGGATGCAATGATGGTATTTACAAGGCATGACACTGCTTATGGGTCATATAAACGTTCCTCCAATGGGCGAGATGGGGATTGCAGGGATGGTGACAAATTACTGTGTAACAGATGCCCCCTAAAGCATGAGGTCCGAAAGAGAGAGAGGGGTGAAATGCTTTACGAGAACGTGTCCAACTGAAAACACTGCCGTCGAAAAACCTGCGTAGAGAAATACAACTGATATCTCAGATACATGATATATATGTGGTATGGGCGCAGCCATCAATAACAAAGTATACAATAATCCAGATCCAAGGTATGGACGCAGCCATACAGTGAAGATTGATAAATAGACTCAGGTATGGTCGCAACCATCCAATCAGTGAATCATGTAACTAATCATAAGAATCCACAAAATCGCAGCCTAGATTATAACAGACAGGAATCCAGGGTCTTGCACTCCATCCCGACCCGAAAAAAGTACAAGTTCAAGCATGCGAATATGTGAGCTGAAGTCGAACATGCAAGAACATCGCCTGATTACCAGCCAATGATGAAAGCTATTAACAGACGCGAGAGGTACCACCAATAATGACAATAGCCCTCAAGGTACTACAGGTACAATCTATGGCATGTGAATCAATGAGCTGGCATCGAACACCCATAGAATCACTCGATTGGAGGCCAATAATGATAACCTCACGTCGAACGCGAAGAACCTGCCATTGAGGCATGTAGGCTCCAAGGTACCAGAAGGGAATCTCTAGATCAGCTTCCTGGATAATGAGCTGAAGTCGACAGGAAGTGACCTTGATCAAAGGTGGGCCATAGTGTTTCCCACATCATCAACGTGAGACAAAGGAACATAATGTCTTTTTGAATCAAGATCAGATGAGAATCAGAGGAAGGTTGGAATTTGCAGAGGTCAACTTCTCTTGAACATATAAACGGGATGAAAGTGAGATTGGCAGTATTTGACATCAACAGATCCAGGTCATGATGACAAGGCAAAGAGAAGATGAGAGGTCAAAAAGGATCACCCAAACCCACGGAGCCAAGTGAAAAACGAGATGAGATGTCCCCAACCCGACACGAATGCAGACAAGTGCCATGTTCAAGAGCGGCATACTGCCGACACGACAACGATGCTGGTTCCATTTTCCCCCACCATTCCTGGCGATTACCTCTTTATTTTTACACAAGCTTGAAGAGGATACCATATGCTTGTCATATAATTCCTTCCTTTGGACGAATCCATCCTAGTACATTTAACGAGCCCTAGGAAGGAGAAACTTGAATAACGTCATGATTGAAAATTTCCGATGTCATTTAGGTTTAACGATTCTGACAAAGGGAGAACTCGGTGTCTTTTCATGTTTAGAGAGTTTGAAAAGACAGCGGAAAAGTAAAATCCAACAGTCCCTTTTCGTAAATAGTTCCTCAGATCCGAAAAGGTAGAAAACAAAATATGAGAAAACCTCCTAGTTGCGATAGGCTAGGGTATTCCCTTTTCGTAAATAATCTATCCCAGCTCGGAAAAGGGGTAAACGTATACTGGGTAGATGTCATTTCACAGCCACTTTAACGAGATCAAAATGACCAGCGACTCGGTAATATTTTCATGTTTAGAGAGTCAGAAAAGAGCTGAAATTTGACTCCTCCTAGAGGAACGAGTGGTATAAAGGGTAGCTACTGGTTTCGGTAATGGTGGAACTGCTCAAAACAAATAAAGGTCAAGAGGTTGGCTAACAAGACCACTTATCGCAGTGGTTCCTCAGGAATGGGTAAAACAACTGAGTGAAGGCATATGATCGGCCAAGCAGGTAGAAAAAATGGCAATCACAAGAGGTAAAATGGGAAAGGTTTCATTTTTACACAAGCTTGAAATCAGGAAACTCTGCTTGAAGTTGGTTTCATTTTTACACAAGCTTGAAACAAAGATAAACTATGCTTGAAACTGGTTTCATTTTTACACAAGCTTGAAACGGAAACAAAATATGCTTGAAAAAGTAAGCATGCCCCCAGCATGGTGTCTCAATTCGAGGTACATGCCCCCCAAGCTTCAGTCCATGCACCTGAGTAAACAGATGGAGGAAGTGAAGGTTCAAGTTACGAGATCTAAGAAAGACTCGACTGGGATTTTATGAGAACTTATCAAAGACTCGAATTGAATAGGAAAGTGTTTCATTATTTTAACAAGGTTGACACATTAAAAGAACTATCCTCGAGACACCTTGTTTCATGGTTTAAGGAGCTTGGCACAAGACAAGGAACTGTGCTCCGACAACCTTGTTTCATTTTTTAAGGAGCTTGACACGAGACAAGGAACTATGCTCCGACAACCTTGTTTCAACTTTTAAGGAGCTTGACACAAGAAAAGAACCATGCTCCGACAACCTTGTTTCATTTTTTAAGGAGCTTGACACAAGAAGATGAACTATGCTCTGACTACCTTGTTTCATTTTTTAAGGAGCTTAACACAAGACAAGGAACTCTGCTCTGACAACCTTGTTTCACTTTTTAAGGAGCTTAACACAAGACAAGGAACTCTGCTCCGACTACCTTGTTTCATTTTTTAAGGAGCTTAACACAAGACAAGGAACTCTGCTCCAACAACCTTGTTTCATTTTTTAAGGAGCTTAACACAAGACAAGGAACTCTGCTACGACAACCTTGTTTCATTTTTTAAGGAGCTTAACACAAGACAAGGAACTCTGCTCCGACTACCTTGTTTCATTTTTTAAGGAGCTTGACACAAGAAAGAGAACCGTGCTCCGACCGACTTCATCATAATGAGAAAGAAGTCATCGCTTCCAAGAGTTCCACTCCTGATTGAAGGACAACATCCTGGAAGTCAGGACCCAATGCCCCCAGCACCTGATGCACGACGACATCATCACTGAGCACAGGCACGGGGTAGGTAGCCACATAGTTGACCTGCAGTGGGGCAGATACAACGGGTGGATAAAAACCAGGAAGGGATGATGGCGGGCCAGCTACCACATCGGGACCAAAGAACGAAAGCTGGTCAATGGTCACGATCCGCCCTTCATGTGGAAAACAGACCACACGAAAAAGGGAGGAGACGTATTTGTGACCCATAAGCAATGTCATGCCTTGTAAATACCATCATTGCATCCCTTTCCATGAGGACAACATTTCTTGTGTTTATCATTTCCTGAGCAGACCCCTAAAAACACTTGTTTTTGGGGGTCCGCTCAGGAAATGATCAACAGAAGAAATGTTGTCCTCATGGAAAGGGATGCAATGATGGTATTTACAAGGCATGACACTGCTTATGGGTCATATAAATGTTCCTCCAATGGGTGAGATGGGGATTGCAGGGACGGTGACAAATTACTGTGTAACAGCTAGATTCATCACTAATAATTAAAACTGAGTTAGCATACATGATAATAGTACCAGATGTGTGTTTTCATGTTCATCTGATCAGCGATAATAGGCCACAATCAATTTTTCTATCAATAAGTGAATTCAGAGAATACAGAAGTGCACCAACAGTGATCAACAAAACGATATATAATTGAAAAGACCGTGTTCCATCATTTTATCAAGGCATCCACAAACTTACAATAAAGCATTCTTTGTAAATGTTCTTAATAAAAATTACGGACCCTTCTCTAAATGCATGAGAAGGGTTTAAATACTACATTAACTACTTACAAAAATAGATTATACAGAATATCTTATGAAGCAGTTTTAAACAACCTTCCTCATTCCTGGTATCTAATTGCTAAATTTGAAATTATTAAAGACAAAATAACTCATGATCATGCCCGATGATAGGTTACTGCCAGCTCTACTTTTCTGCTCACAAATATTGAACATTGGTTGAACTTGTGGAGGTTTCCCAAACTGTGTCTTCATCTGTCCAATAAATATAGCATCAAGTAAAAGTGGTTGCATTTTCTGTATGGAATCTAGAGAACAATTCAATGTCATTATTTGACTATGAGGCTTAACTAGTAATTTCTAGTATGCTTCCCAATCATTATTTTTCAGTTGTGCAAGTGTTTCTTCTCAGAGTTGACCTGTGTTTTTCCAACTTTGCTCTAAATTTATGAGATCAAGAATCGATTTATGATTTCCCTCTTTAATCAAACCAGAGGTATGCAACATGTGGTTAATCATTTTGACCATACTCTTTGATATACCTACTACTCTGGCTATGGCCAATTCTGCCTATTTTACCTGTGCATCCCAGTCAATAAAGTGAATATCTTTAAAATTTTCTTTGATCTTTGGGAGACTTGAGTTTCTCCCTTCCTCTGAATCCTTCCATTCAATATAATCATAAATTTTGGTATTGAGTTCATTAAACTCAATTCTCTGGTCAATGATTGTCTTAGTCAATTGTTCATTGATTTCCAAGTGTGGAACTATATTTGACATTTTTAAGATGAACAAGTTTTGTTGTTTTGAGAGTAATGTATTTAATGCCAAACCATATATAAAAAGAAGTATTTATGTGTATTGTTATGTTTGTTTTCTGTCTGTGGATGCAAAGTACTGATTGCTAGTAAATGTTATGATAGAGTAGTTTATAATTTTCTGTAATATGCTTGTGTTGAACTAAATGTGACGAAGTAAGTAGTTAATTTATACATCACAGTAGTGATATGCACGCCAGAAGACTAAGTAAAGTACCTAAAAGCGAAGAAAAATCCACCTCCCATAGTCCCTCAAGGTTGCAAAAACCTGGTTCTGCAACCACCCATAGCTGCCTCGGGTAAGACTGTGATTTGCTTGTAGGTAATTACCAAAACGGTTAGTGTCTAAGGGTTTTGTTGGTGTGAAGTAAAAGTTGAACGTAGGTCAAGCCCATTAGAGCCAACAAAGGGATGGATGAAATGTTGAAAATGGGTTATTTTCATGGACATAGGTCAAAATGAGAGTGGAGAGGAGGTTAAGTTGTGTGGAAAATGAATGATGAGGATATGGTAGACCTCTATCAACATTTCCTAAAGGATACATGACCTTTTGGCCTATTTATCCAATCGGATCCGCCTCCTATAGCATTTCAAGACAACCCCCTTGTAGCAGAATTGTTTTATCCATATCTCTCAAATGGTAGATGCGATTGTCCTGATTTTTTTTTAGCATGTTACCATCATCCTTATGAATCTCCCCATAAAAAATCTTCTCCCATGGATGCACGAATCTCAACCAAAAATAAAAATGGTTGTAGGTGATGGAGGCTGATTTCTCAAAAATTGTGCACCGGAATTTGTTGAAATTGCATGAGCATGTTACCATCATCTATATGCATCTCCCCATGAAACAACTCATCCAATGGATTCACTTTCATAGAGATATAATAAAAAAACATTATTCTATGTGTATTTAGGACTTCCTGTAGCAAAAATAGAACTTCCTATAGCATTTTAGGATAGCGAGGAAAATGAATGAGAAAATATTGGAAATAATGGGTGGATGCTATACATGGATGAGGGTGATGGATTGGCATGACCTTAGTCCTTTTGGAGCATCTAAGCAAAGGAGGAGAAAGTCCAAGTTTGACTTCCTTTGACTAGATTTTTTCCCAACTTATTTTTTTGCTACCAACTTGTTTTTGTTGCTTGCAAAGGTTGGAGAGCACCTGCATTCATTAGAGAGAGATACATGGAGGATAAAAAAAAAAAATTCATTCTTTTCATTTTTTAATTTTCTTAGGCCTACCAGCAATCTCAATGAGGTTTTCAACTAGTATGTCTATCTAGGCACCTCAAAGGAGGTTTTCACCTAGGATATTTTATTTTTCTTTTTTTTCTCTTTTTTTTTTCCAAGCTATTGACCACCTCATGGAGGTTTTCAATCAGTGAGCCAATCTCAGGCATCTCAAAAGAGGTTTTCACCTAAGATTCTATTCTTTTCTTTTCTTTTCTTTTTCCATTTTTTTATTATTTTTTTCTATCCTACAACTTGAAGAAACAAAATCTCTTTCAAGTATAGGAATACTTCCAATCGATCCATGTGCACATAAAGATCACAGATATAATCATGTGTAGGCTTGAAATATATGCTTTGACATGTACCTGAATATGAGAGATGAACTTCTTTGACTGAGATGATATCAAGTACTGTTGAAAAAGAGTATGTTGCTACAACTTAATGATTGTATGGAACCATATTTCAATATATTTGTGATGCCCTTGGTCCACTTTCACATTTATATATATTTTTGTGTCTTCTTCTACCATGACATTCAAATCTTCCTCTTTTTGTTGATTGTTTCCTTGGACACATAGAGGATCTGATGGTAAACATGAGGGAACTTTCTCAATATCTGATTTTGATGTATGCTCTTCATCAAGTGCAACCCATGTTTCTTTTTTCTTCTCATTTGAATCTTCTTTTTTCTGAATTTTTTCCTTTAATGACATCAAGAGAATCACTTTTTTACAATACTATTCTTGAGATAAGATGGATACCATTTAGATCAAGAGGAGATGTTTGGTAGTATTGTATCCCAACATTGTAAGTGGGTTGAGCTACTTCATTATATGGGTTTGGAAATGGTGGTACACGTAGTTGAGTGGGAGTGGATCTCTGAGACGGAGGTGGCTGGGATTATGGTTGTGGCGGAGGTGGATGGCAAGGAGAACAAGGAATTTTTTATGGAGGATATTGAGGAAAATATTGAGGATATTGTGGATTTTTCCCATAACGTCCTTTCCAACCTTGTTGCCAATATTGGTTTTGGGGTTGATATGGCCAAGGTTTCCAAGGAGGGAGTGTGTTCCAATTACTTTGAGATGGATGCGCATAGGCTTGAAATTGTGAATTAGGTTCTTGATCCATTCTGGGTTGGCTAGGCTTCCATTGATCTGAAATCGTGAGAACAAAGAATTTCTCATATAGAGATTGACTGTAGGGGCATTCACCGGATATTTCGCCTTTACTAGAAAGGATGAATCCGGAGGCTACCTGGCCCTTCTACAGACTCTACCTAAAGAAATAAAATGTAATCAATCAATGAAAGTATTTGTTTTAAGTGCAAAGTATTCATTGATCCAGCTTTAATGTGTGAATAGGCAAGTATACATATTCTGCAAATAAAGTATAATGGTTTGGAGATGAACTAATAAGTTCTTTTCACTGTTTAAACCTGTTTTGGGAAAAGTTTGCTTATAAAAATTTATTGTTTAAAGGAGCAGAATCTGAATATATGTAGAAAAATTATATATTATGACAACAAATAATTGTTTAAGCAATTCACCCCTCTCTTGGGCTACCTCCGCTGGATCAATCCTCCCAAAATGGGCTTGTCCTCTTTGATTAAATTTCTCAAAATGTGAATACAACTGTATAGAAGTCTCAAATGGAAAAATACACTGCAAATTAAGATTCAGAAGGCTGTAATCAGTATAAAATGACTAAAAAATCACCTCCATTGGATGAAGATAGTCCAAAACAGCTCTTCTTCCCTTAGGCCCTGGTGGCTCCATGACCAAAAATGCTGGTAAATTCTCTGTTAGAGTGCCCTGATGGCTCTGCAAACACTCCCAACAGCTCCAGAATGTTGAAGAGACCCAAAATCAAAAAACAATTCGTCCAAAAAGGACGTTCCTAGCCAAAGTTATGGCTAACTGACGTTTTCCCTTCAAAAGCTCCGCTAACTGTGGAGAACTGGAGTTAATTCCAGTTAAAAACGGCAACTGCACCAAATTTGGCGGTGCACTCCAAAATTGTTGGGCGGTTAACTGAAACATTAAATGTCACATTTATGTGGTCACATGCACCCTCCACGTTTTATGTTAAATCAAACGGTTTTAAAAACCGTAATGTCAAATCCCGCTGGCAGTTACGTTAAATGGTTCACATGCAACGGTTACATAAATATGAACTGATCCGCTGCAACATTTGAACTGCTCCACCTGTTTTAAATAGACCCACGTGCTTAGACACGTCATCCAAACATTAAAACTTCGCTCCAATCACGTTGAATAGCCCAGCCCCTTGCCACGTTTTTAAAACACATGCGCTTTAACATTTAACCCAAAAATTTGGGTTTGTGTGTTTTTAAACCCATTTCATTTAACCCAGAACTTTAACAATTAGTTACCATTTGACTTATGGGTTTAATATATATGTGTAGTTTTAAAATTTACATTTTAATAAGGTTTAAATATAATTTAAATTAATTAAAATATATATTAATTAATATAATATATGATTAATTTAAATCATATAAAATATAAAAAAAATATATAATTTAATAATTTAAACCTTAATAAAAAAATAAAAATTTTCCCACATAATATATTAAAAAATTTTCTTTCAAAATTGAAAGTTATTGGGCGATTTCAAAATGCAATATCTCCTCCATACGGTAATAGATTTGAGTGTCGTTCCCAGTGTTGGAATCGTATCGCTGAGCTCTTTCAATTCAATCTATTCCGGAGCAATTCTGAGCAACTTCATTTTTGAGCATTTTCCCAAGCTCAGATTTGAGCTCCTGATTACACCTCCCAAATGAGAAGCTTTTGGACCCCAAAAGCTCACTGAAATTCTAAAACTGAACTGTAGAACCGAAAATGAGAGAATAACAACATCCTCTTCTCTTCAGCCTCCAAAAATTTTCGTGAATTGCCAACTGTTCACATGGCGAATTTTTCTGAATGAGCCATGTACTTGTGTCGAATTTCGACCAAGTTTTCTCGCCATACCAATCTGCCAGAATAAAACCAGCAATGACACTTGCTGAACTTTGTGCCCTCTTTGCTTGCATGCCTTTCCAACTCATTGAATGTTGCACTGCTTTGCACTGACACTTCGTTCTTTGCACCAAACGACACCAAAAATCATCTTGTGCAACATACGACATCAACAGCAAGTTGACAATGAAATGTGCTAAACAAATGACACACAAACTCTGTAACAAGTGTGCACACAACCGACACAAGTCGATAAACAACAAGATACATCTTGACAAACACATGTGTATGTATCATGTACAATGAACTATATACAGTTCGCTAATTACACATACAACCTCTATGTACATGTGCAACTTCAACTCTTCTTTTCAAATACCCATAAGTAAATCATTCCAAAAACATGTGGATGATCAAGAGCTGAACCAAAAGACATTGCTGCAACATAAGTGAGTATCATACTCATCTTGTACACCTCCATGGCGAAATTTTGCAACAACAAATAAATTCCTTCAACTGAAACTTCTTATACATGCAATCTTGCATCAACTTTTCAACTGAAATACATGCATACCAATCTAAAATTTACATGTACAAAATGAAGATGAATTACTGCAATAAGAATTTAATCCACTTCTTACCAAGCCAACTCCATGGCGTCTTTTGCTGAAATTGCAATTCTTCATGTGAATCTTCCATTTCCACATCGATAATGGACTCCATAGATCCACTTGCGCCAAACTATTTGTCCCTTAGCTGCATGCGCTTTGGACGATTTGTTGGATGCAAATTCCAACAATGAGAGACATCATGTCCCTTCCTTTGACAAACTGAGCAACTCTTAATCACTTTCTGAGAAAGTTCTCTTTGCTTCTTCTGCTTCCTGTGTGCTTTCTTTTTCAACCAGCATCTTGAAGCAACATGGTTAACTCCACCACAAAATGTGCAACAAAATTTTCTTTCATTTGAACAAGAAAAATGATCATTCTTTGCTGAAACATAATCAAATTGATCATGTGAATGATTATACATATTTTGCTGCAATGATGGCTTAAAAAAATGGTAAGGAAGATTACCATCATGACATTGATGTAATTGAGAACTTGGGAGAAATTTTCTCTTCAAATTTGCATCACATTCTTGAATGCATGTGCTCAAAGCTTCGCCATTAAGTTGCTCATAGCCAAGACCAATATTCTTGGGACGCTCCACAACACAAATAGGCTCAACAATGCCTTGTGCATGCTTTCCCAAACCTTTGCCTTCTTGATAGCCCATTTTCAACATCAATTTGGACCCAATACCTCTTGTATGTCGTTCAAAAGAAACAACACACTTTTCAATAGAGGAAACTGAAGACAAATCAGAATGATTTACCTCATGATTTACATCTTGAAGATGAGGTATTTTCTTGGACAAAGCTTCTTGAGCTTGAAGAAGCTGCAACTCCATATCATGCAATCTTTGAAGAATGGCTTCTTTCTCTTCCTGCATAGCTAGGAATTGTGCATGAAGCTTAATGCTTTCTCTTTGATCCTCAATGAGAATCTGCACAATGTCCTTCACCTTAAAAAACTCATTCTTCATGTCATCATTGAAGAATCTCGTGAAGGAGGAAACTTCACTTGTAGAAGAAGATGACATTGTGTAAATGTTAATTAACAAATAAGCAATCGTCTCTTATCTTACATTTGAAAATATTTTTCACATAAGGAATGCTCAACTAAGCTACGAAACCAACTTTGATACGAAATTGTGAGAACAAAGTATTTCTCATACAAAGATTGACTGTAGAGGCATTCACCGGATATTTCACCTTTCAAAGAAAGGATAAATCCGGAGGCTACCTGGCCCTTCTACAGACTCTGCCTAAAGAAATAAAATGTAATCACTAAGATCCGATCAATGAAATTATTTGTTTTAAGTGCAAAGTATTCATTGATCCAGCTTTAATGTGTGAATAGGCAAGTATACATATTCTGCAAATAAAGTATAATGGTTTGGAGATGAACTAATAAATTCTGTTCACTATTTAAACTTGTTTTGGGAAAAGTTTGCTTATATAAATTTACTGTTTAAAGGAGCAGAATCTAAACATATGCATAAAAATTATATATTATGACAACAAATAATTATTTAAGCGGTTCACCCCTCTCTTGGGCTACCTCCGCTGGATCAAGCCTCACAAAATGGGCTTGTCCTCTTTGATTAAATTGCTCAAAATGTGAATACAACTGTATAGAAGCCTCAAATGGAAAAATACACTGTAAACTAAGATTCAGAAGGCTGTAATCAGTATACAATGACTAAACAATCACCTCCATTGGATGAAGATAGTCCAAAACAACTCTTCTTCCCTAAGGCCCTGGTGGCTCCACGAAAAAAAATGCTGGTAAATTCTCTGTTAGAGTGCCCTGATGGCTCTGAAAACACTCCCAATAGCTCCAGAATGTCAAAGAGACCCAGAATAATAATAAAAAAATTCATCCAAAAAGGACTTTCGTAGCCAAAGTTATGGCTAACTGAAGTTTTCCCTTCAAAATCTCCGCCAACTGTGGAGAACTGGAGTTAACTCCAGTTAAAAATGGCAACTGCACCAAATTTGGTGGGCGCGCTCCAAAACTGTCGGGCGGTTAACTGAAACATTAAATGTCACATTTATGTGGTCACATGGACCCTCCACGTTTTATGCTAAATCAAACGGTTTTAAAAACCGTAATGTCAAATCCCGCCGGCAGTTACGTTAAATGGTTCACATGCAACGGTTACATAAATATGAATTGATCCGCTGCAACGTTTGAACCGCTCTACCTGTTTTAAATAGACCCACGTGCTTAGACACTCCATCCAAACATTAAAACTCCGCTCCAATCACGTTGAATAGCCCAATCACGTTGAATAGCTTTAACATTTAACCCAAAACTTTGGGTTTGTGGGTTTTTAAACCCGTTTCATTTAACCCAAAACTTTAACAATTCGTTACCATTTGACTTATTGGTTTAATATATATGTGTAGTTTTAAAATTTACATTTTAATAAGGTTTAAATATAATTTAAAATTAATTAAAATATATATTAATTAATATAATATATGATTAATTTAAATCATATAAAATATAAAAAAAATATATAATTTAATAATTTAAACCTTAATAAAAAAATAAAAATTTTCCCACATAATATATTAAAAAATTTTCTTTCAAAATTGAAAGTTATTGGGCGATTTTAAAATGCAATATCTCCTCCATACGGTAACGGATTTGAGTGCCGTTCACGGCGTTGGGATCGTATCGCCGAGCTCTTTCCAGTCAATCTGTTTTGGAGCAATTCTGAGCACTTTCATTTTTTAGCCTTTTTCCATGGCTTGGACTTGAGCTCCTGATCATCCATGGTCCTCTTGGAACTACATAATAGAGTTTATTTGGTGATTGAGTTGCTCCACTATCTTCTTGGTACAATCCCTTCAACCTTGGTAATGATGGACAATATTTAGTAGCATATGATTCTGCATGGATAACATAAATATCAACATCTTCCTTTTGCTCATTTTTCATTCTTAAAATTTATACTTGTTCACTTAGATTGCTATGAATTTCTGTTTTAAAATTATCAATAAAATTTCCAAGTTCAACTTGACTTACCAATGTTGATGTTGATTTACTTACTCTTGCCCTTCCTCTTGATATGAGATTGCATGTTTCACAAATTTCTTCAAATTATAATTGGTATATGTCTCCTCTACTCATGATATCAAGGATATCAATCCATTAATCCCTATTTTTTCTAAGTAAGATGGTTTTAGTGTGTGAAATCCTAAATGATGCAATTTTTCCTTCTTAACATTATACATAAATCTATCTATTAGATCCTCAAGGTTCTCATATTGTTTTTTAGTATTTCTAAATATTTATTCTTTAAGATCATGATCTTTATATTTTTCTAGAAATATTTTGTGCATATCATTCCATGACCTTATTGAATTAGTCCCTAAACTCATGAACCAATTAAGAGCTCTATCATTCAATGTTTACAGAAACAACCTCAATTTTTTAGTGTTTAATAAGTAACCACAATATCTACAAACAATTTCAAATTCAAATACAAAGCTTTCCAGATCCTATGACCTCATACCATGGAATTTGGGAAGGAAATATGGAGGGGTGCTCTTCATATGCACACTGACATCAATACCTTGAATGGTAAATCCAAGAGGATCTTCTTCATTTTCATCATCTCCATCCATTTTTTCTACCTTATCTTCCACCTCTTCCTCTTCTACCTACAAAATTGGACAATGGCGTGGCTCTTACTGCAACAAGTGCTAAAATGAGGGGGGATTGGTGTTGGAGATTTTTTTTTTATTTTTTTTTTAATAAAATAAAATTGAATGAGAATGCTAATAGAATGTAATTTTATGTTTTTAAAATGAGAGATGCCTAATGCAATGTTTTTTTTTTTTTTGCGGAAAGTAAAATAAATGAATCAACTAGGGAAGAAAACAATGCATGCTTTGACACCTCCCTAGCAACGACACCAAAAAGTGATGAGCCTCGATATTGCAACAATAATGTTGCAACTTTCAAGGCTACCAACTTTAATTATCAACCTGGGGTTCGTACAAACTTAAGAGGTGTCAGCACTATATGTGCAGCATACAATGTGTCCTTCTTTAGTTGATCCGATGTAATGCAGTGAATTTAATGAAATCAAATATTAAACTAATTTCATAAAGGGAAACGTTACTTTGCAAAGAAATTAATCAACAATTTGTAATTGAAATCCTAAGAGAGTGAATTCAAATAAATAGGTCTAATCTACTTTGTAAAAATGCATGTCCTGAGTGATTTTTATTATTCCTCAATCATGGATTTAGATCCTAGGGGTCAGAATTCAATCCTAAGATACAAAAAAAAAAATTTGGGAGCAACTCTGGTCAAGTTTACACGTGTTATAGGAGTGCTACAGGAAGTCTTGAAGGTGCTACAGGAAATCATGTTTTTGCTAAAGCAAGATATAACTCACCGAATTACCAAGTAAATAAAATGGAAATGGGATGGGACAGTTTTTTTTATTAATTAGGATGTACTTGGACTCCATTCCAAGTGGAATCACTCCAAAATACCCTTGTTAACACGTGCTTAAAAATAGCAGAAAATTACTAGTCTAAAAAATGAAAATTCAAGAACTAGTGAGCTAGTTAACCTATCAAATTCATAACCTAATCAATTTAAAATGAAATGGGGTAAATGTTTTTATTAAATTGAACTTTTTTATGACCTAATACAATTGGAATCAACTCAAATGAAGCTTATTAATATATTCTAAAAAATAGCAGAAAATTACTACTATTTTCCTAAAATGGGCTTCCAGAAATCCTAAATTCGTGAACTAGTAACCCAATCCAAGTAGCTAAATGATGTAGATGAATTCTCGAAGATTTTCTAAGGATGAATCATGCTTTTGACTCTATAAATAACCTGAAAAACAACTCACTTCAACCAATTAACCAATATAACCTACAAAAAAAGAAGCATGAACAGTAAATGCATAAACAAGAGATGCAAGTGAAACAACATTCAAAAGACATAAAGAAATTATGCAAGAGGGATCTGAGGCTCCTGGGATGGAAAAATCAATGAGACCCAAATTCATATGGAAGAAACCAAGCCTTAAAAACTAAAAATGGCACCAAAATTCATTATTTGAATCAATCCAAGTACATCCTTGTTAGAAAAGAAAGTGGAGCTGCGAAAAAAACGTTTTATCCACAATAAGACTAAGAAATACATGTTCTTACAGACCAATTAGAAATAGTAATTATACAAAATGATGAGGAAGCATTATCCTTGAAAGGAGAAATATTTCCCCTCCAAAATACCTCAAATAGTGGATCTGGTTCCCAACTCTATTTAAATGACAGGGAACACATTCTTATATTTTCTCAATCATTGGAGCTCTATAATTTCTCAATAATTTCATGATATTTCTTCATTTATTCCCCAATATTGATCCTCCTATAGCAGGGAGTAGTCCCTAGATTATCTTCTCCTCCAAATTTTCATAATCTGCCCAATATTCTCACAATATTCTTCAAAAATACATAATATTAGGCACAAATATGAAATTATCTCTAAACCTTCCTAAGAACATATTAAATCTAAAATAACATTATTAAGTGTATAAGGAGAGATTTAACATAGTATTTATGTTTCCAAGAAAGGTTAGATGGGCCTTAATTTGTGTCTAATTTATAGGCCCATCAATAATCCGAAGAAAAGTGGAGTCACAAAATGAAAGAACTGAGCCATTGAAGAAAGTGTAAAGGCGATGTTACATGATCAAGATCTACTGAAATTCCTGTGGGGAGAAGATACAAATACAACAATATATATTCAAAACAAAATTCCCTATATGTCTTTGGACAACAAGACTTCTGAATAAGTATTCACTAGGAAGAAACCAACTGTAGACCATCTTTGTATCTTTAGGTGTCCTGTATATATCCATATACCAAATGAAAAAAGTAAGAAGTTGTTGAAGATTTTAACTAGGTTCGATTTTCATAAATGATATTTGAGTCAATATTTAATGTAATTGTCAAAAGAATAAAGAAAATAATTTTATATTATTATTGAAAGACTTAAATTGTGAGTTAATAGAGTCATTAAAGATTTAAATTTACCCATATTAGGCTTTTTAATAATGTAATTAGGTTTAGTATTAAAAAATATGATTTATGGAGCCTCCACACCAAGTTAGCATTCAAGTGATCATGTCGGCCTCAAACCCAAGAATTCGAGCTCATCACAACCCTATATATACAGGGAGATCGAACTCATTTGGAAGGCTCACTCTCACATCCATAAATTTTGATATCTACTACTACATTGGAAAAAGTACAAATTCAAGGAAGGGGTCAAAAGGAGTGCGAGTTTGGATAAGCTAAGGATTGAAGGAAAATCTAAATTTTTGTTTCTCTCTCTCTCTCTCTCTCTCTCTCGGTCTAGATTGGAAGAGAAGTCCCCCATTGTTTTACTACTTAGTACCAGTTGTTGCTACCAAGATAATAATAGGTAGAATTTGATTCTGTTGGGTGTTGGTGCCTTGATAAGTTGTATTGGGTCAAAATCAAACACCTAGAAGCAAGATCGAAGTTCCAAAAGTAAGGTCAAAGGAAGTGTTACATAGTGTTGTTGTTGTTGTTGCTGCTTCTAGGTAAAAACAAGGATAAAAAATAAGGATGACTTGGTGTGGAGGAGATGTGAGTCAAGATCTGGAGTCTGAAGAATACTATTGAAGGAAGAATTACTAACTGGGATTTCCCCTAGAGTGGGGTTTTTCCCTGGCTCTTGGCCTATATCTGGTTTCCTTGATCTATGTCCTTTTGCTTTGATATTTTCTTGATGAACTAAGAATAAATAAGACAAGAATAATATAATAAGAATTAAATAACATCACAAGTAAATAATCAAGAACAATAAAATATTTCTTCCTTTCTGATTTTCTAACAAAAGCTATATCCATCAAGCATGAGAGGAACACTTGCTGGTTACAACAATTCCTCTAAGACCTGTAGAATCTACATAAAGGAAGGACACCATATAGAATTAAGTCGCAATGTCATATTTGACGAGAGTATTGCATTCAAGAAATATAAGGAACTTCCCATAGACTCTGATGATGAACTTCCAATATTTGAAGAGGAAGTTAACAGGGAAGAAGAAGAATTTCATCATAAATATGAGGGTCCTAGTGAACCCATTCAACCTATGTTCCTACTCGAATCAAGAAAGAGACCAAACTGGTTGAAATATACACTACTTGATGCAAAAGGTCATGGGGCGACACAAGGATCATTTAGAGAAAGCAAGAAACACAAGAGATATTATGGGCATGCTACATACATGAAAAACTAATAGAATTTGATCTATCCACGTTTGAAGAGGTTGTCAATCATCAAGAATGGAACGATTCCATGAATGAAGAGTACCAATATATAATGAATAATTGAGTTTGAGAGATCATACAAAGGCCCGAAGTCAAATCTTTGGTAACTTCCAAATGGATCTACAAGATAGAACATGCGGCAGATGGAACTATCGATAAGTATAAGGAAATATTTGTGGATAGGGGTTTCTCTCAACAAGAAGGCATCGACTATGAAGATACATTTTCTCTGACAACAAGGTATACAATGATTTGTTAATTGGTATCTTTTGCAACATCGATGGGGTGGAATGTCCATCAAATGGATGTCAAGACTGCATTTCTAAATGGAACAATTGATGAGGAAGTATATATAGAGTAACCCTTGGGATTTTAAGTTAAATACATGAAGGAATATGTTTGGAGATTGAAGAAAGAATTATATGGCGTCAAACAAGCACCAAGGGCATGGTATGCTAGAATGGATGCATACTTACAAAGAATAGGCTTCACAAAATATTTTTTTAATTTGAACCTGTACACTATGGCTGTGAAGGGAGAACCAGTAATCATTCTTCCGTAGGTAGATGATCCTCTCTTGATAGGTGTGGAAGGTTGAATTGAAGAATGTAAGAACAAACTACCAGCAGAATTCGGCAAGAAATATATAGGGTTGATACACTACTATTTAGGACTGGAATTCTAGAAAGGACCTAATGAAATATATCTAGGTCAAGGTAAGTACATGATCAATATGTTGAATATGTTTGACATGATGTATTGCAAACTTATGACCACTCTGATGATCACAAACTTGAAGATACTAAAGGGTTCTAAATCTAGCTCTATGGATCCTTCCAAATATAGACAACTGATTGGCTCATTGATGTGCTTGGTGAATACTTGACCAAACATATGTTTTGTAGTAAACATTCTCAGTCAATTCCAAGTGGAGCCAAAACATGATCATTGGATAGCAGCAAAGCATATATTGAAATATTTGTGAGGAACTATCCACTACTACCTAAAGTATGATAGGAAAAATGATGCCCACTTGGTTGGATATACATATTCCGACTGGGGAGGAAGTGAGCAATATGGAAGAAGCACTACATGAGGATGCTTCAGTTTGGGATCTCCCATGATCTCATGGATGAGTAGAAAGCAAGACATAATTACTTTGGGTAGTGTTGAGGCTAAATATGTTGTGATCTTTGGAGTAAGAGGAGAAGTGGTCTAGTTAAGCCTAGCTACTATATCGCCTATTCGAAGGACTGATGGAACCTGCAGTGATACAGTGTGACAACACCAGTTTTATATGTTTGTATGAATACCCAGTATTTCATGGAAAGATAAAGCATATATACAACAAGTATCACTACATTTGGGTGCTAGTTCAAAATGGTGTGTTGCAGCTACAATATGTCTCCACTGATGAACAAGTAGCTGACATATTGATGAAATATCTTCCTAACAAGAAGCTTGTGTACTTGAGAGAAAATCTTGGTTTGAATGATATATCCTCCCTAGTTGAGAGGGAGACATAAGCACATCATTCTTGTTTTCACTTGAGAAGAAAGAATGGAGGATTGTGTAACCATCTAGGATTCGATACTCTTTGAGGATGTGGTAGGGCATCCAAGATAAGAGTACTCATGGACCAATATTATTTTATGATTAGCTATCCAAGATAATAATAGTCCCAACAAGTTCATACTCGGTCAAAAATCGAGTGGAGTATGTACCTATAGAGACAATGATGATGGTGTCTATAAATCATTGGTCTCGCCAGCATTGTTTTATCATCTTATGGAGAGATAGATTTTTTATTCAAGGCCTTGTTATGTGACAATACTGGTTGATATGATGCTAGAAAAATGGGTTACCAATCTAACTCTTCTTATGAGATATCTTCATATTGATAATTTCCATGTACCACTTATGAATACCTCCCTATTTAAGAGGGAGCGTTGAAAAATGTGTAACTAGGTTTGGTGTTCATAAGTATGAAATGTATTTTTTATTCTTGTAAAATTATAAAATGAAAAGAAAATTATTTTTATTATTATTATGGAGCATGGGTTTCATGCTTACGTTCTTCTATTTTATAGGTAAAGCACCCATTGAGTGCTTCTAGGGTTCGTCTTAGGTCAATAAGTCAAAAGATTCAATTTCATAAGTTGAAGACCCCACTGGGCACATTGTAACTTGTAAAGAAAATTATTTTTGTCTTTAAAAGTGTCAGATTTGCCTCCAATACCAAGTCGGCATGGTAGCTAGCAAGTTGTCCTAAATTAATAGCCACGTCCACCCTTGAAGACACCTATATATATAGGAGAACTCATCCTCCATTTAGCACTCTCACTCATCACTCATTTCTAACAAATAAGAGGAAGGAAAAAGGAGGTTTGTTTTTGGTCTATTTCTCTCTCTCTCACGTGCTAAAGAAGACTAAGGTTTCTGTGTTGACCTAGGGCATCCACCTACAAGTTAGATCTTGGAGAAAAGGAGGAAAAGAGGTCAATATAAGGTCACCAAGGGTCTCTCTCAAGCTCCAAGAGTCAAGGAAACACAAGCAAAGGCTATAGGATGGTTCTGGAAGAAGATCGAAGTTCCCACGCGTGGAAGCAGTAGTTGCAATAGTTGTAGGAGGACCAAAATTTCATATCTATAGTAGGATGGCAAGAATATTGTAGCAGGAAGTTGAGGAAGTGAAACTAGAAGAAATTTGACTGGGTTTGGCTAGATTGAAGCTGGCACATCATCTCAAGAGGTTGGTCCTGATCTTGGAGGGTAATGGTCTCAGTCATAAGGTCATGGAATTTTTCAGTTGAAGAATCTATAAGGAAGAGAATATATTCAAGTGTTTTACTCTTAAGAGGAGAGGTTTTGGCCCTGGCTTGCAGCCTATATACTGTGCCACTATTCTTATTGTTTTGGTAGATGTTTTATTATTGACACATATACTAATAAGGAACAAAGATAATAATTAAAAAGGAAACACAAGAAATTATCAATTTAAATAGAATTAATCATAAGCATTGGCCTATTCAATTCTCAACAACAGCAATGAATTATTTCACACAAGTACTTTGGATGAAGAAAACTCTATAGGACATGAAGGTAACATAAAATGAATGAATCTTTATCAAATGTGATAATACAAGTGCATTAAGCATATCAAAGAATCAAACGCTACATTCTAAAACTAAACAAATTCCCATAAAGTATCATTTCTTCAGAGTGTAGGTTATTGAGAAAATAGTAAAGTTGGAGTATACATTAACTAAAGAGAAAATGGTTAATATGTTTACCAAGACTTTAGCAAGAGAGCCCTTTAAATATCTTAGGAAAAAGTTTGGAATAGTCCATCATACCTCATCTGATTATTTTTACTTCAAAGAGGGGCATCTAAGGGCTGTAGAATACTTGAAAAGGATGAATAATATTAGGGGGATCTTCTATAGTCATATTAACAAAAAAAATAACAAGATGAGAATGAAATATATGAAGAAGCTATATATATGAAGTTACTTTATGTAATTTGAAATATTTAATGGTAAAATTATGGTCGAGGTGATTGAGAAGAAGATTGAAAATACAACTTCCTCAACTTATCCTGGCCTGAACTTATGCAGGAACACAACAAAATACAGAAATAAACATAAACACAGATATGCAGCAGGAATAACACTTCATTTCATTAATATCAAATACTAAAAAATGCTTACAGACATAATGGAAAATAAACTAGCTCGAACGATGGTAGCTTATCTCTAGAAGAGATGTGGTGGCTACATGCCTATGAATTGTGTTACAATGAGGCTCAAGGGAATTTTTGTTATTGAAAAACATGGGAAAACCCTAAACATCCAAAAAACTAACCCTAGGAAATGAAGTGCCAAAACTATGGGCCTCGTTTGACTAAATTGGTACATCAACTTCCCGGGGACGTAACATTGGCATACAATCTATGTTTGATGTGCACAATACCTCGTTAGAAAGATCTATCCGAGGAAAACAAATTTCGAGTGACCAACATTCGATGACAACCAATTTTGGTCCTGATTTTCCCAAAAAAAATCGTTTATAGCCTCAAAATGGCTCGAGAAGTTTAGGGCCCAAAAAATCGCCAAAAATAGTAAATTGTGCTACAATTAAGGAAACTGAAAAACTGAAAGAAACAATTGTGGGGTTCCTAGTGGAATAAGTGAGTGGCCACCAATATCCACCTGGATCATTCCTCCCCCTTAGGAATAAATGGTCCCTATTGGATTGAGTTCCTCCATGAGATGAGGAAATTTCTATTGAATCTGGTCCCTAGTGAACCACTTTCCCTTGTGAAGAAATTTTCCTACTTTGACAACTCGATATAGTTGGATCCTTTGTTAGTAGGTGTTATTGATCTGTGTGTCCATGATCTGATAAGTTATGGCTTGTTCCATGTAGTCTGGGTCTAACTTTTTTGGTGTGAGTTGTTATGCAGTGTCAGATGTGTCCAACAATGGTGGAAAGTAGGGCCAAAGGTAGTCCACATTGAAAATTGGGTGCACACCAAGGAATGGTGGAATATTGAGCTTGAAGGCATTGCACCCTATTGCCTTCGTGATGGTGTATTGCCCATGTCGGATCAGGAGAAGCTTGCAGTGGGGCCCACGATTAAAAAATAATAAAATGATAAAACAATTTTTTCAAGTTGTATTTTCAACTTATCTCCCTAAGGTTTTAGTAAAACTTCAAGTGGGAGTACTCATTGGATGCAAAATTTAATTACTCATCCAAGGAGTACCCATGTTACATACTTTTGATGGACCCTACTACACAAAAAATTAGAAATACATGAAAAAACGTGATTCCAAACACGTTTTTCATATATTTCTCATTTTTCATGTAGCAAGGTCCATCAAAAGTATGAAACATGGATACTCCTTAGATGGGGAATAAAATTATGCATCCAACGAGTGTTCCTGCTCGAAATTTGAGTAAACCCATAAGGATATAAGTTGAAAATACGAGTTGAAAAAGTATTTTTTTTCTTTTTCCCCTCTAAAATTTGATGATGTAATCTAATCTTATTTTATTATTTCCACTATTATTTTATAATTTCCTTAGGAGACCCATTTTGGACCTCAAAATTCCCCCAATGGTTGATCATGTCGATGCTTGTACTTAGCATTGGCTTTGTCCAATATGTCATGGCCCTGTTGGCGGATATGATGAATGTGCTCAATGAAGTTGTTCACCTTGTTGGCTTTGGACTACACATGAATCGAATGTGTTTGAAGGAACACATAGGTGTCCCAGGTGGCATAATAGTGCATCCTAGAGGTGAAAATTTGGAACTTGCTTACCTTCCAGGAGAGTTTGGTATGTCTTGCCGAATTTTGGATTCCTTTTGTAGAGATGTGGCCAACCATAAGTCTCATTCCCACAAGAGTCGAGCACAGTGGTTAGTGCCATGATCATTGATTAGCTGAGGAAATCTGCGACATTATTGGTGTTGTCATTCTTGAACTTGATGTTTAAATGGAACTATTGCAGGTATGTGGACCATTTCTGATGGAGATCATTCTGCAACTTCCCTTGTGTCTATATGAACTGCAAGGGTTGGTGATCTGTGTGGATGGTCATTTCCTTACCCAAAATGTAATGCTTTTATTGTTGGCAAGTTTGCACAATGGAATACATTTCTTTGTCATAGGTGGGATAATTTTGAATTGTTTCTGAAAGTGTCTCACTGTGATATTCCACTGGATGCCCCAATGGCCTAGTCAGAGGTGTCTATCTTGATCTCAAATGGTTGCTACAAGTTGGGTATTGTGAGCACTAGTGTAGAGAAAAGGCGATGCTTCAATTCTATGAATGCCTTCTGTTGAGATTCAGACCAAAATAATTTTTATTTCTCTCCTCCCATGGTGACTTGAATCAAAGGCCAAGTGATATCAGAGAACCCTAACACGAACCTGCGGTAGAAATTAACAAGACCCAGAATTTTGCAGAGCTCTATTGGAGTGGTTGGGGCTAGCCAATCCTGAATGACCTAGATCTTGGTTGGGTCCACATGCACCCCACATTCATCAATAGTGTATCCCATATATTGAACTTGGGTCATTCCAAAAGTGCATTTCTCCAAATCGGCACACAACTTGTGTTGGCGCAGTGTTCGGAGGACTTGTCGAATGTGATTGAGGTGCTCTTCCCAACTCTGGCTGAAGATCAGGATGTCATCCAAATACACCACCGTGAATGATTTGGTGAATGGTTACAATATCTCCTCCATTAGCCTCATGAAGGTTGTGGGAGCATTCTTCAACCTGAAAGGAATGACCATCCATTCAAAAATGCTCTCCTTGGCTTTGAAGGCAGTCTTCCACACATCGAAGGTTTAGATTGGTACCTAGTGATACTCGAACTTCAAGTCATTATTGATGAAAATTTTGGTCCCCTTGAGTTGGTCCAAAAGGTCATCAATCTGCGGGATCGAATACCTATTCTATAAAATTATCTTGTTCAGCGCCTGATAGTCAATATAGAGTCTCCAAGTCCCATCCTTCTTCTGCACCAATATTATTGGGCTCCCACAGGGTGATGAACTTGGACGAATGTTTTGGCAGCAACTCTTGAATATGCCTCTTGATTTCGTCATTCTCCAAAACAGAGTGTCGATAGATCGGTCCATTGGGTAGCGGCGTACCTATGGTCATATCGATGGATTGCTTGATGTGATAATGCAAAGGTACCCCTATGGGTGAGGTGAAGATTTCCTCGTAATCCTCCACAACGTTGTCCATCTATTGTTGTTGTGAAGAGGGGCCATGTCTAGAGATCGTGGCCATAGTATTCTTCTTTCCCTGAGGGCAGATCATCAGAAAAAAAAAATTCCAAGTTTTGGAAATGATATTACTGTTTTGCAGTGATCAAAGAGATGGCAGTAGGCGATTCTACCTCCGGTATCCTGTACAACTTATTTCCCAAAGTAAAAATAACAACGCAAGGCATAGACTCATATACATCATGTCACTTCCACAAGTATGGTTGGCCTAATAATACATCACAAACATCAAGAGGAGAAATATCACATAATACCTCATCCGTGAAGGGCTTGATGTCGTAGGGAAGGTGACATTGTTGGCTGACTCGTTGATCCCGCCCTTGGTGAAGCCACCCGATGGTGTACGATTGTGGGCATGTTGTGGTCGGTAGGCCCAACCACTTCATGACCTCTGCTGGAACAAGGTTATTTTGGCTCCCGCTATTTACAATGAACTGTAGCGAGGAACCCTTCACCCACATCTGGGAATGGAAGAGGTGCTCCCCCTCCTCTGTATCTTTGGGTTCCTCCTTCTGGATCTTTGTGGTGGCAATAGTGGTGTTGGGCTCCGCATCAATAATATGTTGTTAGGTCCCTATATTACTATTTTAGTCCCTTATTTTTATTAGTGTAACCCCCTTATTGTTATTGTTGTACCCCTATAACCCCAATATTGTTATTATTGTAGCCCTTACATTACTATTGTTAGGTCGGCTAGGATTATATTGTGGCCCCATGGACTCCTATATATAGAAGGAGGTTTTGGTCATTTGTATCATCCAAGAATTGTTCATTTATGTAATTTATTTGAGGTTGACCCCTCAAAGTGGCTGATTTCTAAGGCGTTGATCTCTCTTTTCTTCTATCTTTGGAGCTAGTTTCATAACATTTGGTATCAGAGCTTTGGACTCTAGGGTTTCGCTAATCCAAACAGGTCATCATGGAATTTTAGCTATAACTGTTTTTCTACGAAGGTTCAAAAGCTGAAACTTTTACAGATTGAAGCCAAAATCCTGAGGAACATCATGGAAAAATTTCATTGGTTCGCAATATTTTCGGAGATATGATCTGTGAAAGTTAGGGATTTTTGCAGGCTCCCGAATTTAACCTAAACAGGGCATCATGGAATTTTTGCTATAACTTCATTTCTACAAGGGTTCATAAGCTGAAATTTTTATAGAGCAAAGTTGCAATCTTGAGGAACATTGTGGAAAAATTTTAGAGCTTGATTTGCAATATCTACGGAGATAGGGTCTGTGGAAGTTAGGGATTTTTCAGGCCCCCGAATTTCATCTCAAAGAGGTGACTGTGGAAAAATAGTCACAACTCTCTCTCTGAGCATTGGATTGGAATTATGTAAAAAGTGGCTGCAATTACACAGACTTTAGTTTCCTCTGTATCAATTTCAAAGCCGAAGGAGGAAACAGTGACACGTGGCACACCGTACAATGTCGCTCTATTGAACCAGTCCATAATTAGGTCATTGTGGGAGATTGGGCATAACTTTGTCTTGCAGAATCCAAATCAGGTGAGACCTGTGGCAATTTAAAGAAGATTTAGAGGGCTACTACAGAGCCAAATTTCAGATATTTAAGATCCAAAATTACAGAGATAATTCAATTTCAATATCAAGCACCTCAAAATCAATAAAAAGATGTGTATTTTTTTTCAAATTGCATAGTCTTGTGTGAAAAATCAGTTTGAATTGATTCCAAGGGTATATTGTAGAATACATATCAGTATTCAGTTATAAAATGCCCCCTAAAAAGAATTCAACACCCATTAAGCCTTTAGAAGGCTCTACTATAACTCATGAAGACGAATAATTGCAACATGACATATCAAAATTACAAGAGCAAGTGCACCAAATTTCGCTCTCGCAACGAGCAACAAAAAATGAAATGGAAGTTTTGAAGAAAGGCATGGAAGCTAAGATGGATGGTTTGAAGAAAGGCATGGAAGCTAAGATGGATGGCATGGAAGCTAAGATGGATGACATGAAAGACAACATGGAAAACATGAAGAATGATCTAAATTCACACATGGAAGGTTTGACAAAGTTGATACAAGAAATTTTTCCTAATGCCGAAAATATAGTAGAAGAAACAAATGATGAGAAAAAAATAAATGTTAATCGTGATTTCATAAACTCTAATTTTGGATGGAAGAACCACCACATTCCAAATATGGATATGAGGAAGTTTGATGGCAAGGATCCTGTAACATGGATACTACAGATGGAGTAATATTTTGATCTCAATAATGTGAAAAACACACAAAAGGTACACATTGCAACTTTCCATTTAGAAAAAAATACATTTGTATGGTATCGATGGCTTTGCTCCCATAAAAACATTTCCACTTGGTCAATTTTTACAGAGGAAATGATAGCACATTATGAGGATACAAAAAGCAACACCTTCTTTAGCCAATTGATAAATCTCAAACAAAAGGGTTCAATGGTGGAGCACATTGAGGACTTCCAAAAATTAAATATAAGGGTAACTGATATTCCAGAGGAACACAGGATTGATGTCTTCACAGGGACTTTAAAGGATAACATCCAACATGAATTTCGCGTTTGGGAACCTGATTCATTGGAAAAGGCATTTAGGTTGGCAAGAAAAATTGAATGTAAAATTATGGCGCAAGGAAGCCTACTGCTCACATATATAAAGATGGAAGTGTTGCTACTCCTAGACTTCCACGACCTACAAGGTTGACACCACTACCATTGGAAGAAAAAAGAGAAAAGGGAATTTTCTACAGTTGTGATAGAAAATACACTATAGGTCATAAGTGTGATGAGAAGAAATTATCTTACATAGATTGTGAAGAGGAAGAAGAATATGAACAAGAATCTTCAATAGAAGAGGATATACACTAGGAACCAACACTAGAAGAGGAAGAAATGATTCCGACCATATCATGTAATGCATTGGCAGGAATTACCACTCCTAAAACCCTCAAGATAGAAGGACATATCTAAACGAAAAAGGTAATAATGTTGATTGATTCGGGTAGTACCCATATACAAGTAAGAGAGCCAAGGAATTGAATTTTTTCCTATCCCTAGCACCAGAATGTGAAGTGATGGTTGCAAATGGAGGAACTATAAATTGCTCTAGAAAATGCCATAACATCAAGCTAACCATGGGGGGATATGTATTGAGTAGTCCAATGCTTTCCATTGCAATGGGAGGTGCTGATGTTGTACTAGGAGTACAATGGTTACAATATTTGGGGACGGTAGCTTTTAATTTTCAAGAACTTTTCTTCAAATTTTTTTCAGAAGGAAAGGAATTCGAATTATGGGGTATTGCAGGGAAGCCGGGAAAGATAATAAGCTCTAATTTCATGACAAAGCTTCTGAAGAAATAACAACGAGGCGTAATTCCACAATTATGCTCACTAGAAGTTTCAACATCAAAATCATCTATTTCTGTAGATCTCCAAAAAGTCTTGGACAATCATTCCAAGGTGTTTGAAACTCTCAAAGGACTCCCACCTATTCGTGATCATGATCATTCTATTCATTTGATTCCAGGAAGTGTTCCTCCAAACATCATGCCTTATAGATATCCTTATGTCCAAAAGAGAAAAATTGAATGTATGATTGCATAAATGTTAGAGGCTGGTATAATTCAACCTAATCAAAGTTCTTTCTCTGCTCCAGTAGTATTGGTGCACAAGAAGGATGGATCATGGTGCATGTTTCTGGATTATAGGGAGCTCAATAAGCTCACCATTAAGGATAAATTTCTCATTCCTGTGATTGATGAATTATTGCATGAATTACATGGAGAAAATTATTTTACCAAGTTGGATCTTTGTTAAGGATATCATCAAATTAGAATGAAGACTGGAGATATTCCGAAAATAGCATTTCAAACTCATGAGGGTCATTATGAATTTTTGGTCATGCTTTTTGGCCTTACCAATGCACCTTCTACATTTCAAGGGTTGATGAATTCCATTTTCAAACCCTTCCTTTGAAAATTTGTGCTAGTATTTTTTGATGATATACTAATCTACAGTAGGTCTTAGAAGGATCATGTTCAACATGTTGACAGGGTGCTCAAACTATTGCAGGAGAAACAATTATATGCAAAAAAATCCAAATGTTTCTTTGGAGTACAAGAGGTGGAATATCTGGGTCATATCACGAGGGTGTTAAGGTAGACCCTAAAAAAATTAAAGCCATTAAGGAATGGAAAGTCCCCACAACCATAAAGCAGTTGCGAGGATTTCTCGGGTTAACAAGGTATTATCGTAAGTTTTTTAATAATTATGGGAGAATAGCAGCACCTATAACAAAATTATTGAAGAAAGATGTATTTTCATGGACTCCTGAAGCAACTAAGGCCTTTGAACATCTTAAAGAGGCAATGTGCCTAGCACCGGTCTTAGCTACACCCGACTTCACAAAAACCTGTATTGTGGAATATGATGCCTTAGTAAATGGAATTGGTGATGTTTTAATACAAGAAGGAAGACCCATTGCTTTTGAAAGTCTTCCAATCAAAGGAAAGTATTTACAAAAAGCTATTTATGAGAAGGAAATGTTAGCAATACTACATGCACTAAAGAAATGGTGACCTTACCTAATGGGAAGATACTTCAAGGTAAAAACTGATCATGATAGTCTTAAACACTTTTTGGAACAAAGAATATCTTCAGAAGAGCAGAAAAAATGGGTCACAAAGATGTTGGGTTATGACTTTGAAATAATCTACAAAAAATGGAAGCTAAATGTTGTTGTAGATGCACTCTCAAGAAAGAATGAAGAGGTGGAAGCATTGCTTTGTGAAATTTCTATTATCCAACCAGATTAGATAACTGAAGCAAGGGATGAATGGAAGAAGGACGAAGAAGTGTGGACACTCATTCAAACTTTGCAGCAAGATCCTAGTACATCTAATACATTTAGTTGGAAAAATGATTCCTTGTTGTACACAGATCACTTATATCTTTGTAAGAATTCCCAACTAAAAAAAAGGATTATTTTGGAATTACACAGTTATCCTTTAGGAGGACCCTGAGGATTTTTAAAAACTTACCACAGGTTGAAGAAAGAATTTTTTTGGGATGGCCTTAAGTATGATATTCAAAAGTTTGTGGTGGAATTTTTGGTTTGCCAGCAAAATAAAGTTGAGACAATTAAGACCCCAGGTCCTCTACAACCTTTATCCATTTCAAGTCAACGTTGGGAGGAGATTTCAATGGATTTTATAATAGGTTTACCTAAGTCTGAAGGAAAGAGTGTCATCATGGTGGTAGTTGATAGAATTACCAAGTATGCACACTTTTATGCATTATCTCATCCATTTAAAGAAATTATAGTTTCTACTACATTTATGGACACAATTCAAAAGCTACATGGAAACCCAAAGATTATTGTGAGTGACAGAGATCCCATTTTTACTGCAATTTTTTGGACGGAGTTATTTTCTTGTTTGGGTACTCAATTAGCTCATAGTTCATCTTTTCATCCTCAATTCCATGGTCAAACTGAGATAGTGAATAAATGTTTGGAAGGATATATTCGTTGTTTTGTATCTAATAAACAAACACAATGGGTCAAGTGGTTACCTCTCGTTGAATGGTGGTATAACACTTCCTTCCATACTACAACAAAAATGACCCCATTTATGGAACTTTATGGATATCATCCACCGTCCATCACATAATCTTTAAGAGAAAATTCTAAGGTTCAAGCAGTGGAATATCACATCGAGCATCAACAAAAAATTTTCCAACTCTTAAAGGATAACCTAAATTTGGCACAAAAACAAATGAAACAACAGGCACATCAACATCACAGCGAGAGAAGTTTTGATGTAGGAGACTGGGTATTTTTACGACTACAACCATACAAACAAATGTTCCTCAAGCAAGCTAAGAAGGATAATCAATTATCGCCAAAGTACTATGGTCCTTACAAGGTGTTGCAAAAGATTGGTACTATGGCATACAAATTGGAGCTTCCTGCTTCTTTGCGAGTGCATCCAATTTTCCATGTTTCATGCTTAAAGAAGGTTATAGGTGAAAATCTTCCAGTTCAAACAATATTTCCAGAACTTGATGGGCAAGTAAAAATCATATTGGAACTTGAAGTGGTCACGGAAATAAGAACTTAACAGCTACGAAATCGATCAATTTCAGAGTATCTCATCAAGTGGAAGAACTTACCCCCTGAAGATTCTACATAGGAGGATGAGAATTTTATACAGAAGAACCTAGAGCTACTCAAGCATTGAGGACAACACCTTTTTGAAGGAGAGTGGCATGTTAGGTCCCTATATTACTAGTTTAGTCCCTTATTGTTATTAGTGTAGCCCCATTATTGTTATTGTTGTACCCCTGTAACCCTAATATTGTTATTATTGTGCCCTTACATTATTATTGTTAGGTCGGCTAGGATTAACACTCACTTGTGTTGTGAGTGGAGCTCTTATGGAACTCACACCACTTTCCCGTGTCCTTCTTTGGCTTTACGGTGTTACTTTTCACTTGTGGCTTTGGCGGGTTGTCTTGGGCCACCCCACCATGGATTTTTCCTTCGTTCTGTGTTTTGGGGGTGCCTTTCCCTTGCTTTTTATTCATAGATCCAAAGTCTCGCTTCTTCTCTTTAAATTTCTACTCAATCTTGGGAGCATACCAGTATGTTGCACCAAGAGAGGAGATGTCAAGGAACTCCATTTCCTCATAAATATATCTATGTAGGCAATTGTGGTAATTAAACACCAAATTTTTCTTTGAATATTTGATACCCAAATTTGTGTGCAAGGTTTGGAATAGATTCATTAGCTCATGCACATCTTAATCCCTTTTATGTCGTAGCATAGTCCATTGTATGTAATTGTCCTCATAGCTCCCCACAGGATAATATTGTTCATTGATGGCATCCCAGAAAGAATTCCAAGTGGGTGCGACCGAGAATAGGGAGGATTCCCTCTCATCCTTTTTCTCACAATAGGTTTCCCACTAATCCTTGACATGGGGGGCATCTTTGAGGAGTGAAAAAGTAATATTTTCCCGATTGGAAAAATAATGAACCGATAAATATCCTTCTAATCGATTCAGTCATCAATCTATGGCGTATGCATCTATTTGGCCCTCAAATATGGGAATTTAAAATTTTACATGTACCTTAAAAGGAGTGGCACCTCCAGAGTGGCTGCCGGATGAAGATGTGTCGTTGATGGGTAGTCGTTGAATGATCTGTGCAAAGTTGTCCATCATCGCGTTCCTTTGTTTCTCGAGGGCCTCCTTGAGTAATATTTTGATAGTATATCCTACTCCCTCATATTTATTTTCTTCCACCATGGGAGTTTTTCAAGGTTTGCAGGGCTGATCTTTCAAAGGTTCAACTAGATCATGCCCTAACTCCTTATACCCCGACCTCGTTGGGGACATGCAAAGAAAGATTGAGAAAGAGCAAACCCGATTTGATACCATTGATCCAAGACTATGCAGGAATGAAATAAAATACCTAAATAAACATAAATGAAAAGATTCAGCAGGAATAACACTTCATTTCATTAATATCAAATACTGAAAAATGCTTACAGACAGAATGGAAAATAAACTAGCTCAGGCGATGGTAGCCTATCTCTGAGAAGAGATGTCGCAGATACATGCCTCTGAACTCTATTACAGTGAGGCTCAAGGGATTTTTTATTATTTAAAAACATTGGAAAACCCTAAACATCCCAAAACCTAACCCTAGGAGATGAAGTGCCAAAACTATGGGCCGTGTTTGGGTAAATTGGTACATCAACTGACCGGGTATGTAACTTTGGCATACGATCTCTGTTTGACCCGCAAAATACCTCGTTATAAATATATATTTGAGGACTAAAAATTTGAGTGACCAACATCATTTAAACACCCATGTTGGTCCCTATTTAAAAAAAAAAACGTCATTTAGGGCCTCAAAATGGCTTCGGAAGTTCAAGGGCCGAAAAACTGCCAAAAATAGTAATCGATGCTACAATTAAGGAAACTGAAAAATTGAAAGACACAATGGTGGGGGTCCTAGTGGAATATTCAGGTGGCCACCAATATCCACCTGGATCATATCCTCTGTAAAATGTATTCATAAGAAAAGTTAAAGTGTCACTAGAAGAAGAGGACAAACAAAATCAGCATATCAGAAAGGGAATCACATATATATAGCATATTATATCAGTATTCCTTATACAAATCATAAAATTTCATCCAGGGAACCCAGTGGAAATGGGAATATTAATAACAACAAAAAAACTCCTATATGCATAGACAATGGAAGCAGTGGAATTACATTAATAGAATTTCATTTCAAAAGCATAGTTTCTAATAACTCAATTGAGAAGCATTCATTGGAAGCAAGCCTAATTTTGTACACAGGCCATAATTCATCATCATCATGCTTTGACCATGTATTCTGAAGTATACATATAGTAAACCAATTTTTCTACTCTGAATTTTTTTAACTAAGTCATCATTCATGTATGGTATCTTGATGCATTCAATGTGAAAAATCAAGTGAATTGCAAGAAAATAAATAGAATTTTGGAGAGAGAAAATAAATGAATATAAGTGAGGCTATAGACTATGGTAGCGACTCAACCATCACTTGAGAACACAACAGACATGGGGGGAGTCACGTCATCAATAGAATCGTGGAAGTAAATTCAAATTTGAAGCACTCCAAAGTTACACTAGTCTTGGAGAGAAAACTTGACATAGACAACTAAAGGTCTCAACAATACACACTCAATAGAAAATTCGAGTTGATGTGATCAGTCACATGAACTATGTGTAATTTTAAGCTCTATGTGATTGATCTCATTGAAATAAAGAGCATGTTCTGGTTTTACCTATAGAACAAGAGAGAAATATTCAACTAACATACAACAGTTTAAAGTAACTTCAACAACGAAGAACACAAATAAAAAAGGAATGGTAGGAGAATAAAGAACTCATAATGGTTACAAGGTGTGTACCATAGCTATACCTAAGCTAGAATGAGACCCTATGTTACATACTCCACCCGAAGAGGATTGAGAGTCATTGTAGCATTGTTAGCATTATTACATTGCTTAAACCTAAAGAGGATTCATAGGAGAGTCATGGAATAATTTCCACAATAACATGGATGTGGAATGTTTCATAGTCAGTGGTGGTTGCATAAACAATCTAAGAAATGGATCTGAACAAGAGTTCCCTATGTTATCAATGGTGTGGTGAACATGGATCTAAGCATGGTCTATGTTAGATATGTAATGAATCTAAGCAATTTTAATGGATTTGAGGAACATTTCATACTCAAAAAATTATGCATCTTTTCCAATTCAAGAATGCCAAAATGGTGTTAAAAGGATGATACAACTACTTCTAGATATTTTCAGGGGTATTCATTAGTGGATGACAGAGCACAAGATGCCAGAGTAATTCCAAGGAATCGTTATGGTCTAAGTCACACTAGATTTTGGACCCACTATCTAAACAAATAAATCCACACAAATATGCATTAGATTCTAGAGCGTAATTTTTTTTTGCAGGAGGAAAATGATGTCAAACAATGCCAAAAAATACCAAATGATGATAAAAAATGCAACAGTTATGTGCCTGAAGCTATAGTTGTGCAAATCAAGAGAAAATTTTAGTAGTGATGCTCAAGTGTATGAATTAATAGGTAATTGAATAAACAATTGTTTGGAAATGAATATAACAGAGGAGTAGTATACAAGGTAAGAAACACAACACATTTTGAATATAGTAAAGATGAATTAATGGTTTTGGATTATGATGGGAAACTTGATCCATGAAATTCAAAGATTATGTTCAAAATATCATTGCCTTATAAACATCCAAGTATGAACTTTGAAGTCCATAATAAGGTATAATGTTGGAATTATGTAAGGAAATCATTACACAAAGTCTATCCACAATATTCAGGAGTTGAGACAAAATGGTGCAGTGAATGGATTTGTTATCTAGCAATGATATGGTTTGTTGTAGATCTTGAATTTGGTGTGATGAATTTTTGTTAGTGTGATCACATAGTATGAGATTGGAGATCCATCAGTTGAAGACAAAGGATATTTTTTCATTTTATGAAAATAAATACAATGGAGTGTCTCCCGGGTTAGAAGCAACACATTACCATTACAACCATTCAATTGAATTTTAATTTTTGATGAATCAACAAGTGTTTTAAATTTCGAGAATCAAAATTATAAAAAGAAATAAATTAAAAGATTTTTTCAAATACATAACAAGAGAAAATGTATTGTCCTTATTCATAATATGCATGATATGAGACACAGGAGTTGAGACAAAATGAGCCTAATGATATATCAAAAGGAAATAATGATTGTTTGATGTTCAAAGAACTACTCATATGTTCATAGATTCAAAATAACAGCTTTGTTATCAAGTGTTATTTCTTGTTTTATGAGTTTATAAGTGATGTCATGTACTATAGTCTATTTTTATGAGCATGAAATTGGTGAGGCAAGTGTCCATGAGATGAAACCTAAAACAAATGTTTATCTTTGAGCTAGATACATCTAGAGTTTGTGGCCTTCTTTATCATCAACAGTGTTAAGATAAACCTCTCTTTATTGGTTTTCATTACAAATTGAACCCCTTTCCATTGATGTCAAAGGAGGAGACTAAGAGAAATAAGGACAAATGAGGAATGGTTCTCGGGAAAAAATGGGGAGGACCAAAACAATGTCACCATCAATGCCAAAGGGGAGAATGTTATTAATGTCGGCATTGATTTGAAATGGCTATGAAGGTTTGACATCAATTGATGATTCTTATCCACTAGATTCAAATTTGATTATAGTGGTTTTAAAGGATGATTATAATTGGTTGATTGCGGTGATTATAGTGGTTTTAAGAATTAATAATTGTTCAATGGTTTGTAAGGGTGTAAAATTACTTATTCTTTGTTCTTAAAATTAAGTACATGGCACACAAGAACTGGGTAATATGAATATAAATATGTTTATTTCCATTTAATATGAATGTTATCATCAAAATTTAGTATTATAAATGTTTAGTTTATATTAATGCACAATTGTATCTTATATCCAAGCCATGAACTCTCTTATTTATATCCATGTGGCAATCTAATCCACATTATCATTTCTTGTGGTGTAGAGGTGTTTCAATTCATTAAACTTAAATTTGTTACAGATATGGAAGAAGATTTATTTTTCCATAATTCAAGGAACAGATGCATATTAGAGCCTAGCTAACGACATTTGTAGCCCATCTTGTTAGAATAAAACTAGTGTCCATAGCCTAGATTACCAATGGGTAATCAATGTCCATGTCCTTTAGCATGGATAAATAAAATACTAAGCCTTGATTAATTTAATCATTTATGTTTCCTTATGTTACTTCATTTTTTAATAGCATGAGGTCAATTTGTCTTGAATTGACCTTGAAATTTGAAAATGAAAAGGTATACCACAAATATCCCTCGAATATAGAGGAAACCTTTCACTCCAAATTCCTGCATGGAATGCAAACAACCAGTGACCTTTGTACATAAAAAGAAGCATTTTATAATGATAAAGTTTCTAGAGAAATGAATAGTCTGAGAACAAGTTCATGAATTTCCTGGTAAAGAGAGAAAAGGGGGAGCAGAAATGAAGTAGAATTGAGAAAGAGCATAGGAGATAAGCAACTGAAAAGAGGACAAAGACATAACTCGAAACATAGGCCAATGCTAGGTAAAAAATCAAAGTTAATTTGTAATCTTATCAAGCTACTAGTGTCTCCTTTTAGGTAATAGACTGGAAAAGGGCGGGTTGGCACCTCTAGAAGAGAGGGTGAGTGCTCCCAGCAAGTTATAGCTTGCAGGAAAAAATTAAGGTACAAACCTACATAAAATTGATGTAAGATCAAGTGAGTGCTTTACTTTACATCACAACAACCAAAAAAAAAAAGTCAACATTTATGGAATTCCACTTATATTTGGTGTCTGGATGTGTTACATGAGTTGCTTATAATTTTTCTTGTGAATACACGGTTAATTGTTGAACACATATATAAATGCTAATACATTGAAGAAGTAATTAAAAGGTTGGTAAAATAATTTTAAATTGACCATTTAAAAGAAAATTTTACTAATTCATTCCCCCTCTTAGTAATTTCCCACTTTTCAACAAATTCGTGATAAAGGAGAAAGGAAAGATCACACTACTTTGGGCCTTAGTGCATATTGATGTTAAGTGTCCAGTTTAGAACCACATTCATGTGCTCTAAGGAGCATGAAGATAAAGTGTTGCAACCATCAATTTGGATCCGGGCACCAAAACATAGTTAAGTGATTAAAGGCTAATTTTCTAGGGAAAAATTAAAGGTGCAACGTATATAAAAGGACATCAAATGACGTAAGAACATATTGTTACCATGGAAATGAAAGAGTGGTAGCTAATGTAACATGAAAAATACCAAGTAGCTTGAATTGAATAAGGAGAAAATTGGGGAACCAAATAGTAGTTATATGTGAAGCTAAACTAAGGAAGAGATGAAGACAAACACTAGTTAAAGATTGAGTGTGTGGATCAATAGAGATTTGGAGCTATTGTGGTTTTTAGAATTGTTGGTATAAATTGTTGAGAATTAATTCATGGTGACGAAATTAAATTGAAAGTAGATGAAGGAGGGAGATTCAGTGATTGTGGGTGTGGATTTAATTGAATCAAAGAATCTAAAAAAGAAAGATCGTTGCAAAGAAGGAGAATAATATATAAGAATTAACATTTGTTTGAGTGTAATATTTTGATGAAAGAGCCTTAGATTTGAGTTCAAAAGTGAATGAAAAATGGATTTGAGTGGCTAGAGCAGGTTGGAGCATGCAGATTCTGGGATTACAATCTCCTTTAGGTGGTTGTTGTAAAGATCATAAGGTTGGTGCCTGAAAATAATAGGATTTAGTGCTTCCAAGAAGTGGGTGCTTACAAAGAAAATGGGGTGGTAGTCTTCTATAGGTTATTTCCTACATAATTTGTTGCAATTTGAAGTTGGTGCTTTCATTTACATCATAATTGAAAAAAAAAAATCTCCCATATTAGTTTCCACGTAATTCTCTTGGGTTCAATATCTTATGTGAATAGTGCATCATTGTGTGATTGAATTTGTTTGGATAGTTAAACAATTGTTAAAATTTATATAATATTGATTAAACCCACTCTCGGTATTGTCCTGATCCCCATTAGTACAATATGTGGTTATGCCAAAGGATATTGTGTGGATCATGAAGATAACAAAGGATTTATAGGACAAATAGGTGAATGCTACTCCAATTTTTATTGATAACACTTATACAATCAAGTTGGCCAAGAATCCTAAATTCCATGGTAGAACGTGGATAGAACCAAAAATATCAACATCAATTACCATTTTATCTTACATCATATAAAGGGAAGGACCATTCAGTTGATACATCATTTCACAAGTGAGAAAATTGTAGACATATTCATCGAAGCACTTGGAAGAGAAAAGTTTGAAAAGTAAATAAAGATGTTTGGATGTACAAACACCCTCTCGGGTTAAGGGGGAAATGTTAGATACCTAATTCTTGGAATTATGGTATATTGTAAATATTCTTGTAAATGTTAACCTAAGAGGAATATGAAGAGTATAGGTGAATGCGAAGAGCCATTCACTACTCTTGTAAGATGAAACCAAAGGTCACTTCTCAAAGTCCTTTTATATGATTCACATCAGTAAAGATTTTTTTATTTAATGCATCGATTTATTCATTTCTTGCTTATCAACAGGTGCAAATGGAGAATAATGTTGAGAGTGGGAGTGCCACTAACAAATGGCACTTTATTTGAGTGATGTTTCCATAAATTTTTATTATACAATGACTATTGTCACTTGTTTCTATTTTATTTCAACTCATTAATCTCTATATATTTATAAATCAGTGTCATAGTGATATTATGCATGCACATGCAAATAATATATATAAAATTGTATAGTAATCTTGGATTTATATACCATATACACAATAAGAAAAAATAAAAATATTGGAATCTAAATACACCACACTAGCAATTAGATATAATTGAAACTTTTTGAATAAAATTTGATGCATTCATAATCAAAATGGACATTTCATAGTTCAAAATCCACATTTTTAGAAAAAAAAAACCTCCACTTTTAGAATATAAAATCACATTTTTTTGGTTTGAAATTATTCTACTTTTACAGTAAAATGTCACCCTTTCAAAAACCAATATTGTCACTTTTAAAACCCAATTTTGAACTTTAGAAATTTTGTTATATGCACTTTCATACTACAATTTGTAGTTTTTACTCTATATTCTACCTTAACAATCAAAATTTATGATATAGAGTTTCATAAAAACTCACTATTGAACTAATTTTAATCTAATAAGAGTTATACAAGTTACTATAACACTTTGTCTAAAGAATATGAAGATATATTCATCCGAATAAAATAGTATAGTAATTCCCCACCATGTGGTAGTCCCCAATTTCCTCACTTCGAAACATTTTCTTCTTATTCATCTTGGACCAAAATATCTTGTTGAAATGGCATTCATCGACACTAGAGTAACAAGGGAGAAAGTAATTTTTAGTTTGGATTATGAATTTATGATGTAGGTAAAACACTTATGTAATTTCTTTGGTGATTGGATAGATGAAGCACTAGTGCTTGATTCTGAATGAATTCCCCTTGTAAAGGGTGGTTGAGTAGATTTTATGAGATTTGGCTCTTTTCTAGTGAGGAACATGATAACTTTGGGCATGGAAGGACGTAGTGCTGCAGAAGCCTGTGTGCAAAGGAGGGCTATGTGAACAACTTGTAGTACCCCCTCTTGGTAGTTTTCTTGGATGTTAGGATCAATTATGTTTAAAATGGTACCCGATAGATAATGGTTCCAAACCTGCACCACACATATACTATATATTTAAATATTATCTCACCTTAAGAAATAGTGAAATTTTTTTACATAATGAAATCATTACCATTGTCAAGAGAGATGGTATGTCATTGGTATTCATAGGGGGTTTATTTCTGACACCACTAACAATCTCCAGAACTAGCACTCCAAAGCTATAGACATCAACCTTTTCTGTCAAGTGACCATGAACAAGATATTCGGGAGCCATGTAGCCTCTATGAAAACAAAAATAAGTATTAGCCACATTTTTATTATTAATGATTTATTTAATTTTCAAAATTATTCTCACCTAGTTCCAACAATTCTTGTGCTAAGATGACTTTGATCTTCAGCAAAGTATTTAACCAACCCAAAATCTGCAATTTTAGGCCTAAAATTCTAGTCTAATAGAATATTGCTAGACTTTATGTCTCGATGTATGATGCGTATATCTAATTCTTGGTGGAGATATGCTAGCCCACTAGCAATTCCCAATATAATCTCAAACCTCTTTGGCCAATCTAGTACTTTTCTCATTTTTTTCATCTGTTGCAAAGTACAATTATATCTCGAATAAATTAAATATAACTCAAAAACATCAATTCTTGTAATTTGAAGATAAATAGTAGAGAAAATAAAATTGTAGAGATAAGAAATATTACCAAACAAAAAGAGATCAAGGCTCTTGTTTGAAATGTATTCATATACCAAGAGTCTTTCTGATCCATTCACACTACACCCAAGTAATTTAAAGAGGTTTTTATGTTGAACACGAATGATCAAATTCACTTCATTGAAGAACTCACTCATGCCTTGTTCCCTATTAATAAATATTCTCTTCACGGAAATCTCTATTCCATTTGATAGAATTCCCTGTCAACAAGTCCTATCCATTTTAATAAATGATTATGTAAATTTATTAATGTATCTAAGAAATCAATATTAAAAAATGAATGTGGGCATCACCTTATAAACTAAACCAAAGCCACCTTCACCAATTCTGTTTTTCAGATTGATATTTTGAGTAGCATTTCTTAGAATTTGAAATTTGTAATTTAATTTTGATTTCGATATAGCTGCTGAAAGTTCACTCGATTCCTCATAATGACCTATAAAAAAAAGATTAAAAATATATATATATATATATATATAGAAACATTATATAACCATGTTATTAATGGTTGCATGATTTTATATTTTCAAGGGCTATATGATCTTTTATACATTTTATATATGTAGGATTTGAATTATTTGGTATTTTATTATTCTATTGGATGCTTGATTTTCTCACAATGTAAAAAATGTAATAGGATCATTCAATATTTTATAACATGGCCCCAATATAATCATGATATTGGTGAGATTTTTTCATTGTTGACATCATTATCTAAACATAGTATAAACATAGAGTAACTAGTTGTTTAGTATTTGTTCAATTTTATAAAGACGAGAATATCAAAAAATTGAAAATTGAAGCAATAATTTTATGTTGTGAGATTAAATTTTTTATGTTAATTTATTATAAGGGATATTTTAAACATATTAACTATTATATATTTAAAACTAATTAAAGAATAAGGAAGGTAATATTTTTTCTTGGTTTGATTAGTTGTGATTGGCGTAATTAGTGAAACATTAATTATGGCTTTGATTTTTTATGGCTTGAAGCTCAATAGGGTGTGTCCCTCCACAACCTCCTCCTGGGATTGCAGATTTCAATGCACTAATTATAGTAGGACCACACATTTAGTGAGATATACCTACCATATTTGTGAAGAAAATTGATGGCATTCCAAAGATTTCAGTTCACAGAAGTAAAACATGAGTTATGGCCATAAAACTAGCATATCAAGGTTTAGTAGGGTCGTTTATAGGGATATGGTCCTCCCCTAGGTATTTGAATCTATAAATTGATAAAAAGTGACTCCCTCTCATCAATGAATACCTATTAGTTTTTTAGAACATGATATTTTTACCTTTCTCTTTGAAGAAAAGGTGGATTGAGAACTCATTTTTTGAAGTGAGCCATATTTCATGGGTGCAAAAAAAATATATACAAATAGATGGAGTCCTAACTTTAACCATAAGAATGTTGTCCTTTCTATAACCCTTGTCTAGGTTAAGTTTCCCAAGTTTCCGCTCCATTACTAGAGTGCCGAGGCATATTAGAAAATCAAGAATGAATTGGTTTGATAAATTGATTCTGTTAAACCATGGGAAGGGATGTTTGCATAGATATGTGTTGAATTGCACATAAATGAGAGTTTTTAGGAAGTATTTCATCTCAATTTAGACATCTATACTTTCCTTCAACAAGTTGATTTTGATTAATTTGAATTTCAATGCAAATTGTGCCATGAGTATGGGAATTTTGATAAGAATTGCCCAAAATCAAAAGATCGTTAGAAATAAGATGAAGATGGTGAAAAATGAAAACAACCAAATGTAAAATAGGCCCAAATAATAAAAATATAATAGCAAGAGATCCAAACGTAAACATAGCAAACCTAAAATCCCACATCAAAAAAGAAAAAGAAAAATAAAAATAAAAAAATAAATATATATATATATATATATATATATATATATATATATATATATGAGACTTGGATTTCTCCTTAAGCACAATAAGGACTTACAATCTCGAGAAAACATGTATGAAGTACTTGAGTAGGATAAAGAAGAAGGGGAAATTCATATTAATGTAAACAAGGAGATTCTTTGGGCCTTCTCTCTTAATAAAAACATAATATAAGGAAATGAAGATATGCCATAGCTTATAATATGTGACAACCAATTAATGGATTAAAGAAGAAGAAAGCTTCCATTCTATGAAAAATAAAACTGTTGCGAAGAATGATAAAAGGACCCAAGACCAAGAAAGATGAATGAAATATTTAGATGGAAGGAAAATCAAGATAGGCATGAGTAGGTAGACAAAGATAAAGAAATTTGGATTCAACAAATAATAGGTGTTTAAATTATTAAAGGCCCAACGAATACCAAGAAAGTAATAAACCCAACCCCTACTCAAGGGGGTACAAGGACCACTATTAAATGATGAAAAAAGTCTCTTTTATTTGTATGGGATTAGGATTAGAATGAAAAATGTCAAAAGCAAAAAGTCTTGTTAAAAAATAAAACTACTGATCCTCCTTCTCTAGGAGATGAAAATGGGGAAACAATAAGTTCTCTAAAATTGTGGCAATTGGTGGTGTCATTATTGGGTGAAGGCTATTAGCTCTCATGGGGCCTTAGGAGGAGTGTGCATGGTATGGTCCACCAATGTTTTTTAAGTTCTTCCAAAGCTTAGTTCTCTTCACTGGAAAAATTTCTGCTTCCTTCACATTCCAAGCCAAAAGGTATGTAGTCTATCCAATATTTATATGCAAATAATTTATCAAGAAAATAATTTTTGTAGGTATTATTTGCTAAATATTGGGGAATCAAATTATAAACATTGTTGTGTTTTTGGGGGATATTTTAATACAACTATCCAAATTTGGGAAAATTTGGGGCTTCCCCTATTAAGGACCCTTTCCAAGAGAAGATGGAATATTTCATAGCTATTCAAAAATTGATAGACACCATACTAGTGAACAACAAGTTCACTTGGAGAAATAAACATGTGGGCCCTCGGCACATTGTTATCACCTAGACACTTTCCACTAAAATGGTCGAAATACACCATGTAGTATAGGTTTTACACAAATAAACCCAGTTTCACCTTAGGAAATAATTTAGACAACCACCTTTCCTAAATTATTTTTGTTTACTCACTTGAAAATAACAAAGAAATTCATTTAATTAATTTCATGTTATTTTCATATTCACCCATTTTGTGAAAATAATAAAAAATATTTTCGCCCATCCATAGGAATAATAATTAATTAAACCATTATTTATTTATTATTCCTGAATGATTTAACTTCTCTCCCTCGAAATAATTGTTAAATCATTACTTAGTAATAATTTTTAACCTATTTTGACTATGAATAATTAATTAAATCATTATTTATATATTATTCCTAAATCTCTATACATTCTTCTGTAAAATCGTTATTAAATCAATATTTAATAATTATTTCCAACTCACCTTTACCATATCTCCTTAAAGTAATTAATAATTCATTTTTATTTATTAATTACTTTAACTGCTTATCTTAATTAACTTAATTAATCATCATTTTTGAGTTAGTTCACTAAATAAATATTATTGTCCATTTCATTAATCTCTTCCTCTCTTAAATATAATAAAATACTCCTAACGATTAGATCTTGATTTTTTCTAATGTGTTGAAGTCGATAGAAGAGGGCCCACAAGAGTTGAGGTAGTGAGGAGTCCTCAACCAAGGAACGAGGAAGATAGTAATATGATTGATATAGACTAACACCAAGGATAATGATAGACAATAAGGGGATTGGTGGATTTATGACTTCCCTTGTCATAGCATTATATGTAAGGTTAACCTGGTAGTGAATGACATGATTATGGAGGGATGGGTCAATTACTCAGACAAAGGATTTTCAAAAACAGATGAGGATAGTTGGAGGTCAAATTTGGGTAATACAAGATGAATTTGACACATGGAGAGGATGACACATTGTAACATGACTCAATGGGTTTCTCAATAGACTCCATAGGATATAAGCGTGACTTATCTCTGATGCTTTGAAACAAGGTGACTCAATGATGCTACCACAGGGTATGGGTCCAGAGGGGGGATAAAAACATGTGTAAAAAGTGGTTACTCATGACAAAAATTGACACATAAGTCTACAGGTGAAAATTGAAAGTGGTTCCAAAGTACGAGCGAAAAATATGAAGAGATTAGATTTCAGTAGGTGGCAAAGTAAGATCTCATGGAAAAAATGGCTTTGGACTGAAGTGTCAAATCACCAAAAATGAAGAGAGACTCACTATATAGCTTCATGAGAGCTTTCTAATAGTGTAGACGATTTGTTAAATCAAGCTACAATGAGTCTATAATGGCCAAGGGAAAAAACTAGGGTTTTCATATAGAAGGGCTTCTTTCCCCAATTAAAATTTGTTTGTGCATTGTGTTGGTGGTGAACTTGGAGAGAATGATAGAGCCCTAAAACTTGGCAAGCTCATAGTGGAAAAACTGATTGATGTATTTTGGATCTTGCAACTTTCGGGTGGGTGGAACAAATTTTATAAAATGGCTTTAATATTTCTTGGACGGATATTTTCTTGGTGAATTATTAAGGAGATCAGAGTGAGGAAATGCACTACTAAAGGGTGTCTAGAGTCATCCCCACCCACCAAGTCAAACATGGGGACCGGGCAGTAAGTGTGGCATCACATAGAGTAGAATGGTTCAATGTATGGTATCAAATATTTATAATGTGTGATGTTTATAAAACTTCCTGGAGAGACTGATAGGACAAACTATCCAAGGAATGAAAGGATAATTTACCATATCTAAATCATTTGGGTCTAGGATGAGATTTATATAAAATAAGTGAGTAGGTGGCCAAGGGGGGCATCATGCCCCCAAGCATGGGATACTACCCCATAGCATATGATGATGGAGGGGACTGATCGGGTATGCAAAGGTGGGGATGATGCCCCCTGCTAGCTGCATATTATTAGCATGTTATGGACATGCCAAATGTATTTACAATAATGGATTCTGAACACTTATTGAATTATTTGCATACATAATATGATTATGCACTTTTTGTGTCAACGCCATTTATTGTGATGATGGTATTCTTATGGGAATAATGGATAGATGCAGTGGGAGAAAGCCAATAGTGGAATGATCAATCTCATGTGGTATTGCATATATGATTCAAATGGAATAAATTTCTAGGTTCACATATATGGTGTCACCGTACCAAAGAGTGGATCCGGATATTAGAAACTCATATTTAGAGCCCATTCTCATTCAACAAGGCTTCTTTGGTTGTGATCTCCCCCTCACATCAGTTTGGGGGAATTTAGTCATATGTACTTAGTTCAAAAAAATTCATTATATTAGTTTTGCCTTTGTATTCCAAGCACATATGTATATGGGATTAATTTGTATCATTGTATTATTTTATGGCCCATTTATGCCAGCACACCATGTATCATGTATTATTTTTCTCAGACTCACATTGTTGGGCACACCATTATTCTTTGTACTAAGTTATCTCGATGGGTATGGGTATGTTTCCCCCGCCCGATTAAGGTAATGTAGACACCATAAAGGAGACTCTTATCTGACAAGTAGGTCTCGCCTCCTTTGGTTTTAGTACTTCCCTATGTTTAAATCTCTCTCTCTCACTCTCTCTCTCAAACTTCCTCTTCAGTACCTCGTGAAAGTGAACCTACAATTTATTTCAGTGATACAATGTGCTTCTAACACTCATACATTGGGGCAAATCTGGTATCACTTAAAAAGTGATCACCTAGCCATTTTCCACTAGGATGATAGAAATACATCATGTAGTATAGGTTTTACACAAATAACCCCACTTTCAATCTATTAAATAATTTAGAGAACCACTTTTCCTAGGTTATTTATGCCTACCCACTTGAAAATAACCCATAAATTCATTTAATTAATTTTATGGTATTTTCGTATTTTGCCATTTTGTAAAAATAATTAAAAAAAATTCACCCATCCATAGGAAAAATTAAATAAATCATTATTTATGTATCATTCCTTAATAATTTAACTTATATCCCTTGAAATAATTATTAAATCGTTATTTAGTAATTATTTCTAACTCACCTTGACCAAATCTAATTAAAGTCATTAATAAATCATTTTCATTTATTAATTACTTTAACCACTTTTATGAATTAACTCAATTAATCACTATTTTTTTTAGTTAGTTCACTAAATAAATATTTTTTACCATTTCATTAATATTTTCCTCTCTTAAATATAATAAAATACTCCTAACAGTTAGATCTTGATTTGATCTAATAATATTTTATTGTTTGACTAGATCTAGATTTATCCTATCATTTTATTATAAATAGAGAGGTTTTTCCTACACATGATCATAATCATTTCCATCACTTTGTTCTAATCATTGTCGTCACTTTTTTCTAATCACTCATGAGCTCTCCACATTGGGTTCAACCACATTTCTTTACTTGCTCATTTGCAACCTGGAAGAGAGAGAGAAAGAAACTACCATAAGCATAGGGACTTCAGAAGGACCCTCCCAAGGAAGAAGATATTATAGACTCAAGTCTATATTCTACTCCACCAAGTGTTTCCATTTATAATAAGAGAATCAATTTATTTCCATTGGGTTCCCACAAGGGCTTCACTGGGGGAGCAATACCATACCATGTGGGTTCATATTGGGGGATATATATTGAGGAAAAAATGACATAATACATTGGGGGATATATAGGGGGTAAAGCGTTTTTATATTGGCAGGTATACAAAATGGATCTCAAAGTTAATGAAAAAATATAAAGGGGTATAAAAAATGTTAAGGAAAAAATGGATACTACAATATTTAGTGGAAGTAGGGGTTTTTTGAATTAGGAAGGTGTATTGGGTACATATTGGTAGGGGGTTAAATAATGTGATTTTTAGGGGAATTTTCCAATATCTAGTCAAATTCAGGGTATTCTTTAATATGCCACGAACGCACGTGATAGGTCAGATGTTCATTGAGTGAAGTCCCTGTGTAGGTTCCTTATCTTCATTTTTGGCATATTTTTCAGTGTTTGCAAGTTCTTTGTATTGCCTTCTAACATTGTTTTTGTAAAGTTGAAAAAATATTTTTGAAGGTCATAAAGTTTCATAGCATATTTAAGAGAGGTACCTCCCCTTATTTAGAAGTTTTTTATTATATTTAAGAGAGGAAAAGATTAAGGAAATGGTCAACAATTTGTGTTTAGTAAACTAACTCAAAAAATAATGATTAATTGAGTTAATCAAGATAATTGGTTATAGTAATTAATAAATAAAAATGATTTATTAATTACTTTATGGAGATATGGTCAAGGTGAGTTGGAAATAATTACTAAATATTGATTTAATAATTATTTCATGGGAGAAGTTTATAGATATTAAGGAATAATAAATAAATAATAGTTTTTTTAATTATTATTGGTCAAAATCGGTTAGAAATAATTAATAAGTAATGATTTAATAATTATTTCAAGGGAGGTAAGTTAAATAATTAAGGAATAATAAATAAATAATGGTTTATTTTATTATGAAGAGTAGGGAGCCATGTTGATCAATTCAAGTAATATGAGAGCATTAAGCTCGCAAACCAATCTTCGCAAATAAACATGAAAGTTTTAACATGGAATGCAAGGGGCATAAATAGCCTCATTAAACAAATATTGCTTAAGAAAAGGATTAAAATTGAACATTCAGATCTTGTCTTTTTGTAAGAAACAAAGTGTCTAGTAGAGAAAATAATGGAGGTAACTAGGAAATTAGGTAGGGGTTTTACTATCATGGAGGTAGCACACAAGGTTTTTCAGGTGGTTTGGTGACTTGTGGAACCCCCAAGTCCTTAATATAATTGATGTGGAAGCCATAAGATCTTATTTATCCTTGTAAATGCAGGTCATAGGGGTCTGAGGGTCGCTAGTATTTACAAATATTTATGGTTGTCAATGGGTAAAGGAGAATCTTAGTTTTCTTCAAGATCTTAAATAACTTAGAAATAGAAAAGGCCACATCCCCTATATTTTGGGGGGGTATTTCAATATGATAACCTCCCTATCATAAAACAAGGGAGACCAAAGGCATATAGACGGAGACTCTAAATATTTTAAAATTTTCATTGATGAAGCTAATATAATTGATATGGAAACTTCCAATGGTTTCTTCACCTGGAGTAATAAGCGTGGAGGGAAATATCAAGTCGCGTCAAGGTTAGAAATATTTTAATCTCATAAGATTTGTTGATGAGAGGGTTGGATATGGAAGAAAATCTCCTCTCTTGTGGAGGATCGGATCATTTTTTAGTGATATTAATGATTGCGATGTTAGGTACCCCTAAAAATAGATCATTTAGATTTTAGGCATTATGGATAGAGAATACCTCTTTTATGGAAAATATCAAGCAAGGGTAGGGAGATCCGATCTCAATCAGGGGATTCAAGATGTATATATTGTAAGCTTGGTTAAAGTATATAAAATCTAAACTAAAGGAGTGGAATAAGATGAAATTTGGGAACATGTTTCAAGAAAAAAGAGACTTGGAACTAAATATGGAAGCATCACAAAGGACATTGATGACAGAAGGGTATTCGTGTTGAGAATTTAGTAGGGTAGAGTTTAATTCAATTATCTTACTTGATAAATGCTTGTGTTATACTTGTTATGCTTCTATTACTTAGATATTATATTCATTAACTTATTATGTCTTTCATCAAGTCAATTATCAAAACACAAGAGACACGGAATTTTGTCTCTTCAAGCCAGAGCCAAAACATCTCCCTCTTGGAGAGGAAAATCCGAAAGTAATTCTTCTTCTAGATCTTCAATTGACAAGTAACATAACCATGACACAAATCCTTTACACTAGTATGCCTACAATACCTTGTCACTGCTCTTTCTTAGCTCCTTATGTTGATCTCCTTTTCTGCATCATACTTCACCAACTCTAGGGAAGCTCAGTCCCTAGCTTTTGATTCCTTTCTTCGGTCACCAACCTATGTTCCACAATCTATATTACTTCGTCATTTATATAGATTCACCCTTAGTCAAGGTAGCCCTCTTTCTACCTAATCTATGCTCTAGCTTACAGTCCTTTATCTTGCACTATATTGCATACCCCATACAAAGATGTAGCATACTCAAGATAGAGTATATGAGACCCCTTTCTCTTCAGTGTAATGAGACTCTTCTTCATAGTCTTGACACTTCTCTTTGCACCAAACTCTAGTCCTTTAGTACGCACTGAGGTTAGACTGTTACTTACTGTAACAGATCTCGGTCTTCTAGGATATGCGAGGTATAGTGAGCCCAAAACAAAGATAAGTAACCTTCTATTTTCTTCATATATCAACCTTCAGAATTCACACTAGAACAGACCCTTTTCTCGCACTTGATCATAGGACTTAATATGAACTGATTGGTTACAATGAGGCCACAAACTTGTAAATATATAGGGAGAGTCTCACCCTCTCCAGGCTGACATGATCAACTGTTAGTGAGTCGACTTCTTCCAGCACCTCCTAGTATGACTTGTTCAAGGGTATATGCATCACATTTGAGCCATTTACCATGAGCATATTGACAAGGTCTTGAGGCATACTTTTATATCAATAATTTTCCTTTACATGTGAACAATCATTCATATACATGACTCTAAATTATACATTTATGACAAGATGACAAACCCCTAAAGACATCAAGAAGAAGTTCTGTACCTATAATAAAATTCCTTACTCATGAAACCCACGGGTCAATTATTTAAAAAATACATTTTATTATCTTTGTCTTCTTCATTACATAAATTCATAATTACAAGTCATTATGAAGACCGAACCTAGTTACACTGTCCAACACTCCCTCTTAGCTAGGGAGGTATTCATAATGGTACATGTTCACTCTCAATCTGCAGAATCTCATAAGAAGAATTAGATTGGTAATCCATTTGTTATAGCATCATATTAACAACGATTGTTACAATGCAACGCCTTCACTAATATCTCCATCTCTCCACAAGACCATGAGCTATAATTCTAGTGAGACCACTGATTATAGACATCTTCACCATTGTCTCCAAGGTACATACTCCACCCAGGTGTTCACCTAGTATGACCTCTCAAGACTATTCTTATCAGGATAGTTAATCCTCAAATAATATTCTTCCTTTCACGACTACTCTTTCCATGGATGCCCTAATACATCCCAAAAGAGTATCAGATTCCATATGATTACCTAATCCTCCATTATGTATTCCTAGGTGAAGACCAAAATGACTTCTCTATCTCTCCCTTTTAACTAGGGAGGGCATATTCATTCCTATAAAGGAATATTCTCAGGCTCCCTCTTATCCAATAACTTTTATGTGCTCCCACGGACTTGCTTCCAAGCTCCCTCTTAGCCAAGGACTCTTCTAGGATCTCGAGGCCTAGATTTCAATTTTTTATCAAGTAAGAAACTTATTACCAGGCTCCTTCTTAATCAAGGACCTGCAGCAACAATGATGAAAACACCTAGCTCCTCATGAAGAGCTCCTTTATTTTGATGTCATGAATTTCTTCTTTGTTGAGGATTCTTCATCCTTTTATAATAATTTCTTCATTAAGGCATTGATCATCCATCACTTGTTAGAAATTGATCCATAAATATTTTCATCTGGTCTAGCTTCATGCCATGTTGCTTTCCTTTAATCCATACCTCTTCCAAGAATCTTCCATCCTCCCATATGGTTATCAACTTGTGGAAGACATATACTTCCCTTTGGCGGCCATGCACAAGCTCATTAGATATTATTCAATTATAAATATGAATACTTAGATCAAGGGTTACCTTAATGATGATATTTCACCATGACATCTGTTTTGTAGGCGTCGACATCCTTTGTTACATATTGACACATCTCCTAAATATATGTATTTTCAAGGGTTTCTATCTTTTCCAAACTTCTATCAGAGTCCACATATCTTCCCAGGAGATTTCCTAATCAACTCTTCTTGGCTTTCTTGGATGTTGACTACTTCTTTCCATGGTTGTACTTCCCACGATATATTTCTTTTTATTTATCAACATATTTTTATTTCATTCCCAAGAAATTTCATTATGTAATTCCTTAATAATATATAATCACCTCATATTCCATATGAGGACATATTATGTTTATTTAATCTACTAAATGTCATGCCTTTTTGCAACCTATGTATCAGAATAGCTTATGCTTTCTATATTGATCATACTTCTAAAGATAGAAATATACTACCTACAACCACCTGACATGACCTCATAGAATCCTATGTCATCACATATATACATGTACCTCATTCTTTCCTTTTGAGTCATCCTGCTGTGGGTTTCATTAGAATGAAGAGTTTTATTCCCTTGACCCGCTTCATCAATATGTCATCATATCTGAATCCTAGAATTCTACAAGTTAAAATTATTTATGAAACCTTTTGCTTTATTTCTAACTAGAAAATCCAAAGAGGATTCCATTAGAAAATGTCAGCACATGTTTCCATATTAATTATTGAATGATGACCCCTAATTTCGATGACTACCTTCTATAAGTGTTGTTTTTAGTGAGGTACCCAGGAGCTATTTATCTCATATCATAGTTATCACACATCCTCCTACAATGGGTGCTCCTCCTTCAATGCTTTCATCATGATGTCAATTAATATACAATGCTTCCTAACATATCATTTTACAACAAAAAGATACCTCTTAAAGAGGAAGTTGATCTCAATCATAATAGAGATCTTTCAATTCTTCTTTCTTAGGTTTCTTTGAATCTAGTTCTTCCATTTTTTTGGAAGTATGAGTTTCTTCCTTTTTCCTCTTATCCTTATTAGATTTGGGACAATCCTTCTTATAGTGCCCATGTTCATTACATCCATAACATCATATCTTATCCATGTTTCTTCCTTTCTTCTAAGGACCAAACTTACCAAATCTTCCCTTTATCCTTGGCATGGTAGCATGGGCTTGATTCTCTTCATTTGATCCTATATCAACTATAAATTTTAACCTCATCTCTTCTATCTTAAATAGAGATCATAGATCCTGGAATGGTATTTTTTTTTCTTCCCATAGATATTTGAAGTGAATTCTCCCCATCCCTCTGGTAGAGCATTCAGCACCACTATATTCATTTATCTATCAGGAATTACTTCTTGTAGTTGAACTCACATTACATAAATATTCATAAAATATGAAGTGATTCCTCCCTCTCTTGAAAATTTCAACATATACAGTTCTTGTCTTAGATAAATTACTTCTCCTACAATACTTACAGAGTATAGCTCCACCAATTTCTCATATATTTCAATTGAAGATTCTAATTTAGATACATAGGGGATGAGAGAATCCTTTATGGATTCTATAAGAATCCTTTGGGCTCTTATATCTCCCTTCATGTATTTTCCATAATCTTGAGTGTCTTCCTTTGAGGGTTTAGTCACTGACCCTTTAATATAATCCATAACTTCATTTTCAATCAAATTTAAATCTTTCCTTTTCTTTCATTCAAGAAAGTTTGTAATCCTAGACAATTTGGTTCTTTCTTTGCAAAAATCCATTTTGACAGATTCAGATGGGGACATTAAGATACTTACTTTGGAATATACTTTTCTTCTATAACCAACTTCCTTGTTGATGATGATATAGATAAGAACGGGACCTCCCTCTTAGATAGACTTCTTCAAAAGTGGTATAAAGTGGTAGATCACCTTTGATAGCTTGATGACTTCAGCAAAATGATGATTTGATGATGAATCCAACAATTTTGATTTGTTTTCAACACCAAATAGTTGTTGATGGTGATGGATTCTACATGGTGTCCTTGATCTTCTTGAGATGGTTTTCCAATTTCTGCAAATTTCCTTTTTAGAATCTGAAGATTGACTCTTCAGTGTAGATATTTGAATTTTTCCTTCTAGAAAAATGATCCTTGATCTTCTTGATATTTGAGTGTCTTCTTGTCAAATAGCCCTTTCTAGCACCTTAGCTCTAATACCATGTTGATAATTTAGTAGGGTAGAGTTTAATTCGATTCCCTTACTTGATAATTGCTTGTGTTATACTTTTTATGCTTATATTACTTAGATCTTATATTCATTATCTTATTATGTCTTTCATCAAGTCAATTATCAAAACAAAAGCGACACAAAATTTTGTCTCTTCAAGCCAAGGCCAAAACCTCTCCCTCTTGGAGAGGAAAACTCGAGATTAATTCTTCTTCTAGATCTTCAATTGATAAATACCATGACCATGACACAAACCCTTGACACCAGTATGCCTCCAAGACCTTCTCACTGCTCTTTCTTGGCTCCTTATGTTGATCTCCTTTTCTGCACCGTATTGCACCAGCCCTAAGGAAGCTTGGTCCCTAGCTTTTGATTCCTTTCTTCGGTCATCCAATCTCTATTCCATAGCATGTATTACTTCTTACTTTAGATAGATTCACCCTTATTCAAGGTAGACCTCAGTCTACCTAATATCTTCTCTAGCTTACATTTCTTTATCTCACACTATATTGCAGACCCTATACAAATATTTAGCATAATCAAGATAGATTATACGAGACCCCTTTCTCTTCATTGTAATGAGACTCTTATTCATTTTCTTAACACTTATCTTTGCACCAAACTCCAGTCCTTTAATACGTACTAATTTCATACTTTTCCTTTTTGTAACAGATCTTGGTCTCCTAGGATATGCAAGGTATAGTGAGCCCAAAATAGAGATAATTTACCTTATATTTTTGTGTATATCAACCTTCATACTTCACACTAGAACATACCATTTTCTCACACTTGATCACATGACTTAATCCAAACTGTTTGGTTACAAAGAGGTCGCAAGACTTATCTATATATAGGGAAAGTCTCACCCTCTCTAGGTCGACATGATCAAATGTTAGTGAGCCGACTTCTTCCATCATCTCCTAGGCTGACTTGTTCAAGGGTATATGCATCACATTTGAGCCATCTTCCATGGGCATATTGACAAGGTATTGAGGAATATTTTTATTCAATAATTATCCCTTACATGTGTAACAATCCTTCATATACATGACTCTAAATTATACATTTATGAGAAGATGAAAAATGCTTAAATCCATCAAGAAGAAGTCTTAGACCTATAATAAAAATCATTATTCATGAAACCCATGAGTCAAGAATTTAAAAAATACATTTTATTATCTTTGTCTTATTCATTACATAAATTCATAATTACAAGTCATTATGAAGATCGAACCTAGTTATACTTTCCAACAATTCGGAGGAAAGGAGAAGAGAGGAGACAAAGCTTTTGAAACTTTGGAAGGAAAGGTGTTGACAGGTAGTAATTCTATGAAGACCTAAATCTCAAGTGTTATGGCTCGGGGAAGGAGAGAATAACACTAAATTATTCCACTGATGAACAATTGAACATAGAAACTCCAATTGAATCCTCAAAATTAAGGATGATAGGGGGAAATCCTATGAAGCGCATCATGATATTGAACAAGTTTGGGTTAAAATTTTCCAAAAAGTTGCAGAGAAGCCCCAAGTGGATAGGTCGGAGGATATCCACAAGGTAATCATGGAAGAGCATAAAAAGAATCTAAATAAGCCTGTCTCCATGGAAGAGGTGGCTCAGGCAGTAAATGAGATGCCAAACGGTATATCCCCAGGTCCAGATGGATTTACTATTGACTTCTTCAAAGCATGTAGGGAAATAGTCAAAATCGATGTACATCAGGTGGTATTGGATTCCCAAAATTCTGCTACTATGTTGAAGGCTCTAAAATCTACTTTTATCACTCTTATACCAAAGGAGGACAAGGCAAGTACTCTAGAGAAATTTATGCCAATAACCCTCTATAATGTGTTATACAAGATCATATCAAAAGTAGCAACCAATAAGATGAAAATGGTTCTTCCATTTCTGATCTCAGAAGAACAATCTGGGTTCATGGAGGGCGGGTAGATCATGGACAATGTGATACATGTGAGTGATACATGTGCATGATATTTCCCACTCTCTTAAGAGCCAGAGGAAGGCAGGTATGATAGTACAGTTGGATCTATTGAAGGTGTAGGATAAGATTAGTTGGGAGTATATGGAGGAAGTGCTTGGTGCATTTGGTTTCAATAATCAATGGATTAGTTAGATTATGGCCTTGGTTTCATCCCCCAGTTTCTCAATTCTGTTAAACAATGCTCCGGAAAAGCCTTTCTTCCCATCTAGGGGGAATTAGGCAATGAGACCCCATGTCACCATTCTTGTTTTTTATAATGATAGAAGGCCTCGGGAAAGCAATATTTTCTACTAACATAGAGGGGGAGATAAGAGGCCTTCAATTACATAAAGGAGGCTAGGTTTTAATGCATAAGTATTTTGTTGATGATACCATGTTTCATGGTATTCCCACAATGGAGGCCCACTCTTTTAAAATCATCTTAGACACCTTTTCTTCAGCCTCAAGCATGGGGAGAAATCATTCCAAGTCCATGATTTTTTTCTTTAATACTTATAATGCAATCTAGATAAATTTAACTATTATCTTAGGATTCCAAAGAAGAAATATCCTATCCAAATATATTTGGATCCCTCTAACAATTTAGGCTTGGAATTAATCCAACTGAGAAAATTTTATCTCAAACCTAGAGGGTAGGGTAAAGAGATGGATTGCTAGGCTCTGAAACTGGTTGGTTGAATTGTGATGACCAAGCTTGTTCGACAAGAAATTATGGGTTATGTGCTATATATCCTCCTAGCTTCTAAAGGGGTTTTGGAGATGATCAGAGAAATTCAAAGGAATTTTCTTTGGCATGAAGTAGAGGACAAAATAAAATGGGTGCTACTAGCCTGAAACACAATTTTTAAACTAAAATATGTAGGGGGCTCAGTCTTCAGGACCTGGAGATAATTAGCAAAGCGAGTGGAGAAAAAATATGGTGGAGGTGGTTAAAATAGGGTTCAACGCCATGGGAAAAGCTTTGGAACGCAAACTATGCACCTAAATTTAGCTCAAAGGACCTTCTATGCCTGTCAGTTACAATTCAAGGGTTAGAAATCTAGAACTTGGCCTGGAATAATAGAGAAACAATCTAGCAAAAAAAAATTGGGAGATTCGAAATGTAAGGGCATCCATATTTTAGGATAATGCACGGAAACAACAACCTAAGTTAAATACGGAGGAATGGCTCCCCAACCAATTATTTACGGAGGATCGAGGTTAAATAGAATTTCACCAGTTCTTGGAACAGGGACTAGAAAATAACAAGTGGAGAAGGTGGAACTAAACCATTTCTCAGCAACCAAACCAGAATGACTGAGTAGTTCAAAGTTTAGCAGAGGGACCGAGTAAGAAAAAAATCGTATTCAATGAGGACCGGGACCAATTAAGACGAGGGGGAGGGGAGTTCAATCTTAATAAAGAAGAATTATATCTTAGCGATGGATGTACTAGTACATATGACCCAACTTGGAGGAAAATATGAATATCCACACATTGGCCAAAAATAAAAAATTGTCGTGGTTGGTCCTACACCAGAAAGTTCTAACCTAGGACAATCTGCTTAAGAGAGGATATATTGGAGCCTCATGGTGTTGTCTTTGTGAAACATAGAGGAGAATCTAAATCATCTATTGAATACTCGTAGCTATACAAAGGTATTATGTGATTGGAAGACTTTCATCTTCAGAAAAAACAGACTGAATCAAGGACAATATTCAGGAAACGGTAAGGAAATGGTGACTACAGTATACAAAAAAGGAGGTGGTGAACCTCTCTTGGAACCTAGTATCAAGCTTCATCCTTTGGTCACTGTGGAAGGAGTAGAGTAAATGAATATTTCGTGATAAGAAGCTCCCTATAGACATCTTAGTGGAAGCAATAAGGTGTCAGCTAAAAGAAGCGGTAATTAGAAGAGGGCCTACACCTTCAGAGGAATAATTGTCCCGTGAGGAATTAATAATTTTAAAGTACCTAGAACTAAAATAATTGAGTATGCAGATGCACCAACCAAGATATGACTATATCCAATTGATCTTAACATTTTGGTTGTATCCCCCTCAAGGCTTTCTCAAGTTGAATTTTAACGAGGGGTCAAAAGGGAACCCTGGAAAAGTGGGGCAGGAGGAGTTATACGGGACTGGATGAGCCAAATACGCAGATTTATTTTCATTAATTTTGTTCATGCCTCTAATAATGCAGCAAAATTCCATGCCTTAGATCATGGGTTGGAGTTGTTGACCTGAGAGGGAATGGTAAATGCCACTGTTGAAGGAGACTCATTGTTAGCTATCTAAGCAGCACATAGCCTTTAATGTGGCACACATATAGGAAAGGTAACATGTAATTGGTGCCTAGCACAGTTAATCTAATGTATACAGCTCCACCTGGAGGCTATGAAAATAGTGGACTTCACCCTTGTCCGAAGGTCAGCGAATGGGTTGGCAGACAGGTTGGAAAATGAAGGGGTAGTAAGTATACAAACATTGATACACATGAGTTGGGAGGAGCTCTCAAAATTATAGCTAAAGGAATATTGCCAAAATTTGGTGGAGAGCTATAACTCCATGTCGCCAAGTTAGGCAGATGGTAAGGAGGTGGGCTTCAATCTTGGCTAAGACCCACTTGGTCATGTGAATAAATAAATCCTCAAAATGGAAGGGTAAGTAAGGTTTAATCGGGATGTGAGAATGCATACGTCTACTCAGTGCATGGACAAGATGACAGTTGAAGTTTGTGAAGGTGGGATCTCCTCCATCATGTTTCGTCATGCATATTGGCTCATAAATGAGAAGGAGGTTCTCATGGAGTGGGAATGTATGAAATCAATAGTGGCGGTGTACAAGAGCAAGTTCATGGCGATTATTAACCTCTACAAAATGCTATGAAGGATGAATGATTGGGAGGGTGACCATAGGTACACACAAATTAACAATAACATCATCGGTGGACCAAAGATATCGAAAATGGTGAGGGAAAGTAAAACAAATTCGATAAGGCAAGGCAAGTCAATGATATTGACTTTAAATTGGGGTTTGGGAATATGCATTTTTTACTTGAGTCAGAACGCAAAGAATAGTGTGTTTGTGATAATTATAGAAATGAGGGCAAGCAAGGTCTTAGATAATGCAATGGGAAAAGTTATAGGTGTGGGGGGAAAGCCTAGAGGCAGACCTAGAGCGGATGCATGGGGAGTGGGCTCCATCAAACGTTCAAACATGGAGACAACAGCGAGGTCAAAAATTGAAAATTACCATTCCATAGTGCAGCAGAAAGGAAAATATATTATTGAATTTTGGGAGAATGAGGTGTGAAGGTAGCAAAGGGTTGTTTCAAATAGAATAATTGAGGAATAAGTGGACTAGATTATTGATACTAGGGAATCCGAGACTCAAGCGACTATGTATCATAAAACCTTGGAGATCGCATGGCATGTCAAGGCTTTGGTGGGAAATTTAAAATAAGAGGCAATAGAGGAAAGGTCCAAAACGAAGTTGGAGACTGAAATTCATCTAAAGGATATAAACCAATGTGTGAGTGGAAAATAAGTAGTCTTGAATTGTTTGATGAACATCAAAAAATTGCAGGATGGACGTATCATGGATATGAATACCATGTTTTCAATTTATCTCAAGTACATTCATAATGTTGATATTATTTTGGGGGATGCAAAAGGGGAACCGATCTGCATGAGGAAATACAAAGCTTGAGAGGTTAGCGACACAATATTTCAACCAACGACTGCTCCAGAGGCTCCAGCAAAAGTATCTAATGCAATTCCAGTGGCGAGTCAACTCTTGTGAAATGAGGTTTGGGCATGGGGAAACCCTCTTTTAGTTTGTCATGGCAATGACTAGGTTTATAGTCAATATAATTTTAGGCTTAATTAGGTAGTATAGTGGATTTTTTGTTAAGTTCGAGTCTGTAGATTATAGTTGGAAATATTTTCAAATAGGAAGACCTATCAAAAGTTTTGTTATGAAAGATCAATTTTTTGAGTTGTTTAAGAGGTATCAAAGATAGAAAAATATGATGGTTTGTCTGGACAAGAGTGTGATCAAGATAATATTTTTCTACAGTTGGTCTGGTTTCCAATATAGCAGACCAGTTACCATTTTTGTACTCTTTTTTTATTTAGTAATATAAATTTTTGTGTTGAATTACAAAAAAAATGGTTGATTTAATTATTTTTATGGATGGGTGAAAACATTTTAATAATTTTCATAGAATGGGTAAATATTAAAATAAATTGAAATTAGTTAAATATATTTATGGGTTATTTTCAAGTGTGTAAACATAAATAATTTAGAAAAAATGGTTCTCTAAATTATTTCCTAAGGTGAAAGTGGGTTTCTTTGTGTAAAACCTATACTACATGGTTTATTTCGATCATCCTACTAGAAAATGGCTAGATGATCACTTTCTAGGTGATAACAGACATTGCCACATAGATGGACCATTTTCTTCTTAACAGTGATTTCCTAGATCAATGTTTCTCCTTCTCATCTTAGACTTTGGCCTGGGGAAATTTGGATTATTAATCAATCTATTTACCTCTCCTTCTAGAAGTAGATTATGGTAAACTTTCATTCTATTTAAAACTCTAATGGTTTCAATAATATGGAATTATGGAGATGGTATCCGAAGCATGGGGAAAATGGGTGTCGAGATCTCTAGTTTATACATGGGAAAAAAAATCAAAGAAGCAGAGAAATATTTAAAATAATGGGAGAAATAAAATCATACAGAATGGCAGAAAATAATCCTTCATCATAAAACCAAATTAGAGGTCATTTAACAAATAATGGAATAAGGTAGTATTTCTACGAATGTATTGCAAGAGGGGAAAAGGGAATTTGTTGTCTAGCATAAGGCATTGAATGGGGAAGAGGAACTATGGTATTTGAAGTCTCATAGCTTATGGTTTCATGTGGGGGATAAGAATGCCAATATTTTCAACAATTATGATAAAAATAGGTGTTGGAAGAATAATATTATATTTACATCAGTTAATGCAAAAAGTATCCCCGGATATCGCAAAATTTAAAAAGTTGTTATTTAACATTTCATCAATCTATATAAGGATCCAAGAAATAATGAAGAGGAAGTGATCCAATATATGTTTGAACACAACCTTCTTGAAATAACTTATGAAGATAGTGAAAATATTCTTAGACCAGTTTCAGAAAAATAATTCTAGCTATCCTTAAAATTCTTTGTTTCATAGAACACTCCTAGGCTTCATGGCTTCATAGTGCATTTCTTCCAACAATGTTGGGATAGTACAAAGTTTGACCTTTATAGGATGGTTTATTATGTTCAAAAATATTGCTATGTGGGAGGTGGAATTAATTCCTCTTTCTTGGCATTGATGCCAAAGGAAGTGAATCCTTCCTCATTTGTAATATTTAAGCCTACTTCTCTATGCAATGTGTCTTATATGTTGGAAACAAAAATTCTTTCCTCTGTAATAAATCCCTTACTTCCTAAATTGATATTTTAAAACCAATATAATTTCTGAGAAACTAATAAATTGTTGACAACATCATATTAATGCAAGAAGAAACTCATTCCAAGAGATATAGAAGGGGGAGGAATGATTATCAAAATATACATTGTGAATGCATTTTAATTAGGTGAATCATTATCTCTTATTTGAGGTCTTGAGAAAGTTTGGGTTTGAGGAGTAGGTGAAAAAATGGATTTCTACATGCACCTCATGCCCATGAATCTCTCTATTAGTGAATGGGTGGTTAGCTGGTTTCTTTAAATACTTTAGGGGATTTTCGAAAGGTTGTCCTTTATATATATATATATATATATATATATATATATATATATATATATATATATATATATATATATATATATATATATATATATATATTCTCAGCAATAGACTAGATTACGAAAGGATAAGAGAATCACTTATGGGAATAAGATTTGTTAGACAACGAATAACATCAAACATTCACAATTCATGGATGATACATTGCTAGTAGGAGGATATTTTTTTATTATTATTGTGAGGTTTAAATCAATATTAGAGAAATTTATACTAGCCTCGAGAGGACTGAACAATAAAGAAAGAAATATAGATCATACCTGAAATGTAAATAGATTAATAAAAGGAAATATGTTGTGAATATTGGGATTTCAAATTTCTAGCTGGAAGGAATTTAAATACGTGATCATGCAAATTAGCTTAAAATATCATCTCCATCCATCATGGACCCCTATTATCTCCATGTTTAAAAAGTAATTTGAACAATGGGGAGCTCATTAGGTAATTCTAGTAGGGAGAGGCACTCTAGTAAAAGAAATATTGTCAGACCTTCCATTGCATAAATTATTAGCTTTGCTTGCTCCTTCGTGAATTTACCTATAGATGGCCCAAGAAATAAAGAATTCCTTTCACAAGGAGGAAAATCCAATACAAAAAATAAATAAATAATCGTCTTAACAAAAGGGAATTGTTCGCAATCTGAAAATTCATGGAGGGTTATACATAAGAGATCCATCTCAAAATAATCTAGTCATTGGTGCTAAATGTGTATGGTGATTTATAGCACAACAAGAGGGGTGATCAAAAAGTGTGATCATGCACAAGTATTTTTTATGGAGATAAGAAATTGTGCTTGGACTAACCTACTTATGTAAGGGGCAGTTCATAAATTTGGAAGCTTATGATAGCAATTTTTCCTTTAATAAAGGATGATATTACTAAAATAATAGGAAATTAGACACATCAATATATGGGGCGATGACATCTTTGGGTACCCCTTGTTGGGGGAAAACAGGTCTCTTCTTTCCTTGTGTGAATGGTTATTTCAGTGAAGGAAATTTTTTATCACGTATCATTATACATGGAGGAAGGTTATTGGAATGGTTCGACCCTTTATGATGTGCCAAAACATATGCAAGAGGTTGATCTTTGTTGAGAAGTCTTATTATCAGGGTGTGATCCATGTCATCTAATTGAGGAGGACACAATGGGTTGGACAGTGTTTGAATATTCAATAAAATAGGGTTTTTATCTCTACCTTTCCCTTAAGGACTCCTTGAAATTAATAAAGAGGTCTCTGGATTTTCCATAGTGTTAAACAACAATTGTCGACATTTCGAATCCCAACGGGGATCCATCTTCAGGACATGATAATGAATGAAGGAATGAAAGAAGGAATTAGGTCAGAATTAATAGAGAAAGGAGAAATTTACAAAGAGCCGACAAGAACAGAAAATATTTTTAAATTTCGTTATTTTAATTAAATAAATTTTATTTCTAATAATTTAATAATTTGTTCTAAGTAATAAATTTATTAAGTATTTTATTTAATTTTGATTAAAAATTTTTATTTTTAAACATTTTTTAATTTAATTTTTTTCTTCCTAAACAATCAATATGCTTAAGATATAATACTATTAAATTATTAATAATTAGAATAGTTAACTAATTGATTAATGACTATATTGAGTTATTAATAATTTAGAATTAGAATAGCTTATTAATTGATTAATATATTTAAGATATAAACTATTAAATTATTAATAATTAGAATAGTTAACTAATTGATTAATTATATATTGAGTTGATTTAGGATTAATTAATAAAATATAATAGTAATAATTATTATTATTATTAATAAGATAAAAAGTATTTATTTAATAACTATTTTCAGATTTTTTAAAGTTATTAAAACTTTTTATCATATCATTAACTATTAATAAAATATATATTTAATAAGTTTTAATACAAATAAAAATAAAATAATTATTTACCAATTTTTATTAACATTTATTTATCCAAAATAAATAAATGGTAATAATAATTAAAATAATTATTTATTTCTACTAGGTTAAATATCAAAATTATTTTAATTTATTAAGTGTTGGAACACCTAATCCTACATGGGTAGGTGTGGAATTCGAAAAGTCACAATGGAGTCCAAGTGACCTTGGAATGTGAAACCAAGAGTCACACCATTGTACTATAAATGTACATCATGTATAATGGAAAAATAAGAAAGCCTCACGCTTATCCTTCATTGTGTGTTGAGTCTCTTGTGTGTGTGTGTGTTTATCTTTCTCATACACCATGTGTGTGTTCAACATGGTGTTTAACATGGTATCAGAGCGGGCAATTGCTGGCCCTGCTCCACATTGAGTGAGCCATTTGTGTTTATGGCCTATGCATATCTGCAAAAATTCTTGACATTTTTGCAGCACTTAGAGTTTTTGCAGTAGTCATTTTGCCACATTCAGAAATTTGTTTTGAAGAAGAGCAGCATTGGTTTTGAGAAGGAGCAGCATTCAAAATCCTTGGCAGCATTCAGAAATTGGCTTTGACGAAGAGTAGCAGTGATTTTGAAGAAGAGCAGCACTGCACATCTGAAGGTTGATTTCTTCCTGCAATTTCTACCTTTTAAATTTTGCACCATTTTGAAGAGCTGCTGGAATATTATTTAAATTGGATTTCTGAAGAAGTTTATGGTTTTTTCTGCTGAAATTTTGTGCATTTTCTGAAAGGAAAAATTCTACTGGTTCCCACATTTCTGCATTTTGTCCATTCTGCTGTGTATTTAGAAGAAAAATCTGCTTCTGTTTTAGAGTCTCCTATCTCTACTCTGCTGTTTTAATAAAAATAAAAAATAAAAAATAAAAAATTCCTGCAACTCTCACTCAAACCCTCTGCACCCTCTCCTACAACTCAACCCTTTTTTAAATTCGTTCTCACATCCCATTTCCCATACCCCTCTGCAACCCACCACGGCTTCCCATCTCCCTTGGCCTTCGGCCCTTGCCCCTACCCCTGACCTCTCAAACTAGACCACGCTCATCCCATTGCAGTGCTTTTCTTACTCCACAGTGCTCCTGCGCCTATCCCCCTCAACTCACATCCTTGCAACTCACGGCCTTTGGCCTCTGCGTAATCCCCACTTCACTACTCAACCTATGCCCTACGCTGCCCCCACACCTTATCACTCCGCCCTCACCAATACGCAAACCTCACCCTCACTGCTAAACTCCGCTCCTCTCATATGCTATTCACTCTCCCACGACACTTTGGCCGACCCCCCTCCTTACTCCACTACTCAACACACGGCTTAACATTCCACTACACCCAACCCCCTCTCACATCCCACTCGAGCCACCTCTCAAACCATTCCTCCTACCCCGCCCCTCCTATCTGCTATCTGCGCCTACTCTACAGTGCTCTCTCCCTCACCCATCGGCTCTCTGCCACCCCTCCAAGCCCCCCTCACTGCTACTCTATCCCCCTCCCTTTCAAAGTGGCCGCTTGGCCTTCCCATCGATTTGCCCAGCTTTTTAAAACAAATTTTAAGTTAGCCTTTTTAAAAAAAAATTAATATCAAACCCCCGCCATATAATACCTCCCATCCCAATAAATTTCCCTCTCCCCTCCCTTTTTAAATTTTAATTCAAAATATTTCATAATCCTTTTTCCTTTTAAATTCGACCTTTTAATTCCCCCAATTTTTAACTATTCCCATTTTTTAAATTAATTTAAAAAAAAAAAAAAAAACAGCAGAGAGAGAGGAAGAGAAGAGAGAGAAAACGAACAGCAGAAAAAGAGGAAATGACATGTGAGAAAATGGACTATACATAGAGAAAATTGCAGATTTGACATTGTGTGATTTGTGGCATAAGGGTGATTTTTTGAAGAAATTTTACATGTGAAGACAAGTTTGCCATCATTTTTAAAACAACGCTTTGAAGGAAAATTCAACTGCATAGTGTTTTCAGCTGCACATATTTTGCAGAAATATTGTATTGAAGTGACATTGATTTGCATCTTCCTTCAAGACTTGAAGTGTAATTGAGTTGAAAAATTGTTGATTGCCCTCCATCATTTGAGGAGCCGATTTTGTACTTTGAGATTTCCATAGTTGGAAATTCTTTAGAGTCATTTGTATTTGTTGTTGAATCACATTGTAAACGGGTGCATTTTCGGTTGAAGCCGACACCCTTTCAATTTTTGAGCCTAAGTTGTTGAAAATGGCTAAAATCAATGAGGCATTAGAGTTTTTGAATAGCCTCATTCATTCAAATGTTGATGATATCATAAAAATGAGAAAGAATTCTCTTTGTAATATTCAAAGTTGTTTGCAAGATGCACAAGAAAAGATTGATTTTTTGCAGTTGGAATCTCAGCTTCAACAAGATGAACTTCAGTAAAAGAGTCACCATTCTAAACATGTTTCTGTTCATAAGATTGAGAAGGACTCCCATCAGCAGCAAGTCAGTAAAGTTGAAGTTGATTCCCATTCATTTCCTTGCACAAGAGCATATGTACATGCAGATGCAGCAGTTCAACCTGCACTTCTCAAGCCCATCATCAGACCTTGGGAAGAGCTTGTCCACAACAAGCACCGAATTGGTCTTGGATATGACAAGGATGTGTCCTTTCATATTCCAGACTACACCAAGCCCATCATATTTCAGAGTGTCGGATTCCTATATGAAAATTCACCTACAGCTGTTCCAGATCCTGCTCCACTTCCACAACAACATCAGATTGAAAAATTCCAACACTGTGATCGAGTTGGCCATATGAAAGATCACTATTTTGATCTTCATCCATGCAAGCACTGTGGTCGGCACACCCATTCTTTAGACAGATGCTTCAGAAACAAGCCTCCTACAAGAACAAAGATTCATCTTGGATGGATCGCTTCTTGGCAATGGGCATCAGTAGCCAAGAAGATGTTTATGACACATGTTAGAACTTTCTCACGAATATTGAGCAAACTTACAGTTGATTTTTCACCATCATCTCACCTTGTCCCTGACAGGGGGAAAATGGTGGTCATGTACAAGCTTCGACGTTAGATCAAGCGAACCTGAGCCACAATCTCGCATTCCATGTTTAGAGTTGTAGCCAGAGACACAACAGTTCAAGCGAGCCTGAGCCACAATTCGTCATTCCAGATTCAAAGATGTAGCCAGAGACACGGATGCCCATGAGCATGCCTTCAGTTGGTGGACAACCTTAAACCATCATCTTTGGTTGGTGGATAACCTAAAACCATCACAGGTAGTAGACCTCCCTTATTTTAGGTCGAAGGTCTCCCTTTCATATATGAGGGACACTTCCTCTAGCAGAAGCCTTCATCTTCTTGCTAGCTTTGGTTGAGTTCTAGGAAATGCTTCAAGCATTCCAAAGTTGTTGGTAATCCTAAAACCATCACAGGTAGTAGACCTCCCTTCTTTTAGGTTGAAGGTCTTCCTTTTTTATGAGGGACAATTCCTCTAGCAGAAGCTTTCAGCTTCTTGCCAGTTTTGGAAGAGTTCCGGGAACTGCAACAAGTTTTGCGTTCCAGTGTTTGTGGTCATCCCTAAACCACCTCTTTTTTCCAACATTTCAGAGAGTTGATTTAGCCCAAGTGCTGCCATGTATACTTTGCATATTTGCATTACAACTCTTTTCTTGGACTCACACATACCCCTTTGGATTAAGGGGGGATGTTGGAACACCTAATCCTACATGGGTAGTTGTGGAATTCGAAAAGTCACAATGGAGTCCAAGTGACCTTGGAATGTGAAACCAAGAGTCACACCATTGTGCTATAAATGTACATCATGTATAATGGAAAAATAATAAAGCCTCACGCTTATCCTTCATTGTGTGTTGAGTCTCTTGTGTGTGTGTGTTTATCTTTCTCGAACACCATGTGTGTGTTTAACATGGTGTTTAACATTAAGAAATAAAAAAATATACTAATATATACTCATTAATATTTAATTAAGTTCTTAAAACATTAGATACTAATGTTAATTATAATTTATTAATTTAATTAATTTCTATTAATTGAAAATAAAAATCAATTAATTAATAGGGATAATTATTAAAGTAAATATTTAAATTATTTTTATTTTTATTTTTTTAAAGAAAAGGAATTACTACTAGGTCTAAAAATGCCTAAACCCTAAAATATAACGGTAGAGAAAAAACAAACCTCAGATACTATACCTAAGGTGTTGAAAAACTAGAGGAACAAATTTTTTGAATTAGAGGTCGCCATCTATCACTAATTTCACAACCTCCATTCATGTTGAGGTTATGAGGATGTTTTATAATCTAAAGTGCCTTTGTAATTTTCCTTCTCCGATAATGTTCTTCTCTGGCAATGATTCTGGAATCTTCTAGATGCATATGATGTTTAGTTTTCGTGGATTGTTCAGTAAGGGCTGAGGTGCGAGATCTTTCATTCTTAATATCAGCGTCATGTTCTTTAAGTCATCTTTGCAACGAATACCCAGTTTCACCAATACAACTTTTCCCACACGAACAGTCCATCTTGTAAACTCCTTTGAGTTTCTCTTGACTTATACCGTCCTTAACTGACCGAATTCTTTGTCTTATTGTTCCTGCTGCTGAAAATTGTGCGAAAATGTCCCTCCTCCTCATAACCTTGGTGATATTATCAGTAACACCCCTGATGTATGTTAGGAAAACCCTACCACAATTTTCCTGAGGTCCCTTGTGCTTCTCAGACACGACCGAATACTCATCTCTATTTATGGCCTTTATGATATCTTTCTCTTTATAACTTATGCCCTAAATACAGACGTCAAGTGATTGAGCTCATGTTTAAGGTGCTTCGCATCAGATATCCTCAGGGCTCTCACAGCAAGAGTATCAAGGACCCCAAACTTTTGATCCGGATGATTGTAAGATTCAGCATGAAAATAGTTGTCAGTATGAGTCTTCTTTCTAAACACCTGATGCCCTAATGTTCCATCATCTTTCCTAGTAACAAGGAAATCTAAAAAAGGAATTCTCTTGTCTTCTTCAACCTCCATAATAAACTTAATTTCTGAGGAAATGGAGTTAAGGTGATTAAAAAATATCTCAAGATTTTCTTTCCCATGATTCCACTTTATGTTGGTGTTGTCTACAAATAATTTCCACCAAGTTGGTTTTAAGGGAGAGGAGGCAAGTGCCTTCTTCTCAAAGTGCTCCATATATAAGTTGGTGATGATAGGTGAGAATGGTGATCTCATTGCAACATCTGATATATGCTCGTAATATTCTCCTTGGAAGCTGAAAGCTTGGATCATAAACAAACCTTTGCAAGCTTAGCTATCTCTGGATCAGAAACTTCTTTAATGACCTGAACCGCCTCATCTAAACGAATCTTGGTAAATAATGATACAACATAAAAGCTAACCAAGATGTCGCTCTCCTCCACCCTCTCATCTTTAATAATCTTAACAAAATCATTGGAGTCATTTATGTAGGAGTCATTATTACCAACAAGGGGCTTGATAATCTTGGCAACATATTTCGCCAATGCATAGGTGGGGGTTCCTATAGTATTGACAATCGGTCTAAGGGGAACACCCTCTTTATGAATCTTAGGTAATCCATAGATTTTGGGAATAATCTCAGAAGAAGGGGTCAATTTCTTCTTTATCTTATCATCCAGACCAGAATTCATGATTTCCTTCTTGACCTCTCTTAGAATTTTCGACATGGGGTTGGATTCAAGCTTCTTATAGCTACTAAAATATAGATGCTCCTTCATTTTTCTTACATAATAAATCTTATCTAAAATAACAACAGCCCTGCCCTTGTCCGCCTTTAGGACCAAAATATTTTCATTATTGTGAAGGGTTCTAGGAGCAATAAGCTCGTCTTTCTTAGGTTTCTCCTAGGGATTCGAAACTTCGGCAATTGTTCTTTAACACTGTATAAAATCTGGAGACCTTTTTATTAATTGATAACCACAAGCACTTAAAATCCAGACTCCTTTAAAATTTAGGTTTTGGTCTAATATTCAGAACATGGATATATTATCCATGATAAACATTTTTCACTAGTCCCTTTCTCACCATAAAATCCTTATTACCAAAAATGTAAGGAAAAGGGGAATATGTGGACCTTCTCACTATCACATGTGTCAAAAAAATAGAGGAACTATACATCATCTTTTTATTAAATAAAATTACACAAAATTGGATTGGGAATCAACCTCTTAATATCAAGCAGCAAGAATGGTTTGGCCATGCAATGTGTAGAATTTCTTTGTTTCTTCGGAAAACAATTATGTGGGAAAATTCAAAGGAAAACTATCCTTTAAGAAAATATGGTTATCCCTACCTAAATTCTCATGCTTAAAGGTATAGTCAACCAAAAATAGAGTGATATTTGAAGATATAATAACTTGGCCCCAATCAATATCCTTGAGGGCCCTTTCACTATTTTCGGAATATTGGCACTTAAAATGATCCAAGGGATCAATAAAATGCTCAAAAATTGAAGTGTTCAAAAGTGCTCAAAACATGTGCCAAAACATAGAGCGCGTAGTCCTGAATCCAACGCAACATGAATCTCTCAAAACTGACATCATATGCTCCAAATATCGTGTTCTAATTGTTTTCCTAAACAACTAAAAAATTTGCAGGTTTAAGGACAGGACCACTAACTGGGTAGTCCATATGATGAGTCAGCAAGATGATTGGGTACCCTCAGGCCAATCACAAGCTAACAAGTGGCATATCCTGATTTAGGCACATGGTCAAAATTTGATTGGTCAATGGGTTTTTATGTGGTCTAATAGCAAGGTGCCACGTGGCCCAATTATGGATTGCCACGTGGCACCCTGTGGCAAGTAAAATTTTGGTTAGGTCAGACTAAGGCCAAGGCATATCGAACCCCCAACCTCCTGGTTGATAATGCAGCGCTCTACTATTGTGCTACTCATGTTTCTTATAAACCATAGTCGCAAATCAATATTTAAGAGTTATTGCATTTAATGATGGGGAAAGTGGACAGGGCTAAGCTCCTAGTGCTAGTCATATAGCACCCCACGTGACCATGGGAGCCAAGACCTGAGGGCCTGGGGCTTAGCCCTAGCCCATATTCACAAGTTGCAGCATATGATTGGTAGCGGAGGACCCGCGGGCACAGTAGTGGGGAGGGGTTAGGTGGAAGCCCTAGCCTCTGGTTTCATTTGCCACATGGGACTGAGAGCAGAGTAGGAGGGGCGTCAAGCGATGGGCGTGAAGGTTAAGGGGACCAGCCCTAGGTTTATGGAGTAGGTTTGGAACTGTCAAAAAAATGGAGAGGTACCAACCCGGCAGGGGCAGCCAGTTATCCCAACCCCTGGCCTTATGGGATTTTATATGACTGTGTGGAGTGGCGAAAGGTGCGAAGTTGCGGGGGGGGGCCAGTTAGCCTGGCCCTCGTCCACATGCACCCACATGACTAGGTACAGGGAAGAAAAATCGGTGCATATGGGTTATTGGACGAATTAATCATCTGAAATTTTTCATTCAATCCGACGTGAATCCCACTAGTGTTGGGTATGTGTTATATTCTTTCCACGACTAGTCAAGTACGAGGGCGTCATAGGGGGGACGATAGCCCCCCCTGTACGTTGTACCGGGCACAGCAGGGGGGTCACAGAGGGGGTGGCAGACCCCCTGTTGGGGTCTGTGGCAGTGCCCCGGGAAAAAAAAATTGGACCTTATTTTCTGGTGGGCGGATCCACCCATGGTTTTGTGCATGGTTTTGCACATGGTTTTGGAGCATGATGGTTTTTGGCCCCTAGTATTTTTTAGATCCGGTCAAGTGAAATACGGTTATGTTCTAACCCAGGGTTAATGGATTGTGGTTTATGTATGCTTTGGCATGTATATATATGTGTTGTAACACTAAAAGGAATATAATGAAAAATCAAGCTGGTTGTCCTGATTTGGGATCCAGGGGAAAATCTCTGTGTTTATCTATTTTATGTTTTATGCTCTCACTATTGGTTATTTTCTGTTTGTAGACAATTTATGGTCAGGGTTAAAACCTACAACTAGCGTTAAATGAAATTACTGTTCAGCGGTCTCCAGAAATGCGGAAAATGTAGGATGGTTAGACAGAGAGTCCAGTTTGTAGATCAGTTAGCAGAAAAACTTCTCTGAAGCATAACTTTGTGAGATTTTCGCCAAATTGAGCACAATAAGAGCCCGACTTGGGGTTTTTAGGTCTTCTGGAGCCATTGGAGACATTATTTTTGCATGATGAGCACTATAAATCCATGAAATCACATATTTGAGCACTTAATGAAATAGGACCAACATTGGAAGTTGGACTATGAGATGTAGCCCATGAGGGGTAAACTCCCTTATCATTTTGTTGCCTTGTGTTGTTGTGTATGGTATATTTGTCTCTATTTTTATGCTGCAAACTGAGTTTAAAAACCATTAATTTATATACTTTTGCAAATTGATCCATTTCCTAAAAGACATAAAATTTAACTTGCACATTTCCCAATAACCTTCAAGTTTGTAATACATATCAGTTTGGTATGAGAGCCCTAGTTATTTTGAAGGTTTAATTTTGTTGCAAGTGTTTTTTTATTCTTACAAGGTTGAAGCTCAAAAGATGAGGAGTTCTTGTGGAGCCAATTTCACAAGTTGTTTCAAGGAGAACACATTCACCTCAAGCTTCACCAATCATGGAACATGAAGAGGGCCATGAAACTATGTCTGAGGATGACAGAACTCTTAGAAAATCTTTCTTCGAAATGTTTGAAATGGTGAAATTTAAATATAAAGAGAGGAACACAAGTTTGCAAGGAGAGAGTTCAAATCCTCCAAAATGGAATGGAAGAAATGGTGACAAACCACCACCTCTACCTCCACATTTTCCTTCACCTCCATCTTCACCCTCATATTATTCTACCTCAACCCCTTCACAAACCCCTCCAAGATCTCCAATGGTACATGGTAAAACCTCTTTGTTAAATTTTGACATAAAATTTGAATTGCATATGTAAAATGTATTAGAATTAGTATTTTGGTGTGTGTCGAATCACGGTTTCGAATCCATTTAGTTTGCAGTCTTTTAATAAGTTGAACTTACAAACATTGTCATTGTCCTAAGTTCGAGTGTCATGTGTCCATAACATCATCATGTGTCTATTCATTCAATGATTTGGTTTGAGTTTGAAACATAATTAGGTCTTGAGGAGTCATTTTCATGAGCTTGTCATGTGGGACATTTAAACTGTCACAAAGTCGTGAAAGTGAATGTCGAAAAGTCACTTACAGTTAAAAAATTGTTTTGCCCAGAGCAAGATGACTAATGGGAGTAATACATTCCTATTTATTTCCTAATCCATCCATCTCTCCCTAAGACCTTAAACCCACCCATTATATTTCATTTTCCTATCTTTCATCAACCAAATCATAATACCCCATTCACCTACCCTTTTATCTTTTCACCTCCCTAAATTTCATAATTCTTAGAATATTCATATATACTAGTTTACATCCCCTCTATCCCTTAATGGTCATCATTACAAATAACATTCACAATGACTCATACTTACCCCACTACCCAATTGACATATTCGACCTATGTTTTGAATCATTACGCCATATTATCATATCGTGGAGTGCATGATTCACATCACTTAACCATAATACCAATTTTTAAATTAAAACAGTATGTCTCCATTCCATTTCCATCACTGTCTGTGCAATTGAATTTAGAGTTGGTTGAAGGTTTGTGGCTCAATATTGAGGTTGGTTCACAGTGTTACAGAGATTGATATTGGAACGCATCACCAAAACATTCACAAACCAGCATGCTACATAAAGAAGTTATGCAACAACACTGCACATAGCGTGTTATGCAACCTACTGCGCAGCGTCCTCCTGACGATAACCATAGCATTGACACGGTGCAATTGCAATTTCCGGAGGTAGGGTACTCATGTCTCCAAAATTCCTCTGTGTTTTTTTATTAATTCGATTCTTAGTGAGTTGTGATCAAGCCGTATTTTTGAGCCGTTGCGCACACCCTATTTGCCATGCACATAATCACTTTTAATCTTAGATTCAGGGTTATGTAAAAATGTTGGTTGATTTTGAATGTTGATTAGTTAGGGTGAATATTCATAAAGCTTATAAAGCCTACCTCTCATCCTCAAACTACAAGTAAGCTTTGTCAGCATTGTGCGATGCCATTGTTACATGTATTTTGGTTGTTTCCGGTCCCAAACAAAATGTCTTTTGTTGCTATTTGTGTACATGTAGTCTACCACAAAGTCTAGAAAGGTCTGTTAGGTGTTGGAAGCTAAGTGGATGGAGGCATAGATGAGATGGGAGCCAAGTCATATGGTGAATCATCAGTCAGGTGTCATTATTTGGGTAAAAAACATAATAACAAGAAGTGTTACATAGCGTTGTGCAACACAAACCCAGTCCATTGTTCATCTACTATTTTTTTTTTGTGTCAATGGATATGGTTCGATGTTATGTACAGTTTGTATGATTTTTTACATTTTTTATTTAGGATAAGTTGATAATGATAGAAATTCTTTTTTATATATATCTTAGTAAAAAGACTACAAACTTGGTTTAGTTTCTTCATTTTAGTATTGATTCAATCCATCTCAGGGATCATGGATGCAGTGCATCTAGATTGGTTTTCCTTCTAGTGTGTGGCTATTTAATGCCACAAGTTTGATGTAAGAATGGTTGGAATGTATTGTGAGTTACTTTGAGAACTAATTCACTGTGATTAATACTTTATGAATAAAGATGCTTATGGTTGAGTTTTTCCATTCAGTGTTTGCAAGGATTCTTATGGCATGATACTTTGAAGTTGTATTTTTGTGTTTATCCGTTAATCTATTATTCCTTCCCTGTAATCTTCATGTCATATGGGTATTATGATTTCAATTAAATTAGGATTTAGTTTAGCACTGCTCTAGCTCAGTTTTTTCATGTATTTCAGTCATGGATGGAATATTATATACTTATATGCTCTATTTTTTCTTCTTGATCTCTTTTTCACACATATGCAGCACATGAAGTTCCTAATGTTTTGATATATGTAAAAGGAAGTATATATGTTTGTTTCTCATTTATAATTCAATTTTATTTCATTAATCCAAAGTGCACACTTGATAATCCTTTGTAAATTCTTTTGGATGCTACATGCATAAGTGAAAATGAGTTAGTAACAGTGAATTTGTTGATCACAGGTGTCTACTCTACATTAACCTCCATATTTCAAACAAACATTTTAAAAAATGTTTCATCTATGTCCAATCATGCATTTCAGCATCTCCTATCTTTAGTTTTTCCAACTAAGGGAACCCCCTCCAACTAGAAATACCAAGTTCTAGTTACAAGTGGCTTTGTGGTTACCTCTGTGACTCTACCATCATTCTAGTAGAATTTACAGATTGTTAACAAAATGGAGAGTTACATGCTGAGAAATTGGATATTCGATAGATTGAATTGTATCGAATGATATAAATAATCAAGGATGATGAGACCAAAATTCAACTTGCTTCTCTAAGGTTGGAAAGTGCAGCACTCATTTAGTGGGAGGCCAAAACTCAAGAAGATCTCAAGAAAACTGGTAATATTATTTCTTCTTGGAATGATTCTGTAGTTTCATTAAGAAGACAATTTTATGCCTTAGCATACTTGAAAATGACTATAATGGATTGGAAAAACTTTAGGCAGGCTAAGGGTCAGAGTGTGCAAAGTTATACTCAAGAATTTAGAAGAAGAACTTTGATTTTTCATATAGATTTATCCTCTCAAGACACTCTAATTAAATACATTGGAGGTTTACATATTTTGAGAGACACAATTCTCATGTTAAACCCTACAAATCTAGATCAAGTATGTGTACAGGAAACTCATTTAGAAGCAAGAGGGAAGAATGTTCCCCAAGAGAGTAGAAATAACCCATTCAAGAGTGGAGACAAAGCTGGAAAGTGGAAATTCAAAGGCAAGGGGAAAAATAATGCTTTAGTCAAGAAAGAGGGAGATAAACTCACATGTAAACATTGTTCAAAATAAGGCCATGATGAATAAAATTGTTTGAAAATTGTTTGAAACTTCATCCTGAGATAAGACTCAAAAATTTTAACAACAAAGGAAACCAAAAGATTGTTCCAACTACACAACATGATTTAGGATCTGATTATGGAGATGAAACAAATATCACATCCATGGGATTAAAATTTAAGGATTCTATTGCAAGTAATAGTTCTTCTAGTAACCTCAAGGAAACTCAACATGATAAAGAAAGAATAGAGCTTTTCCATATTAGAATCATCTCCAAACATAACAAATTAGATACTTTGTTTGATAGTGGATCCCAAGCCCACCTTATTTTACAAGCCATTGTTAAGAAACAAAATTTAGAAACCATCCTTCATCTTAAACCTTATCCTTTGGGTTGGATATGTGACAGTGCAAAATTGCAAGTGACAAGAAAATGCAAACTGAAATTCACCATCACTGCAAAATTTATTGATGAGGTAGATCTTGATGTTATTCCACTTGACATATGTGGTATTTTTTTGGGAATCCCATATCTATATGATAGGAAATCCATATTTAATCACCATGAGAACAAGTATAATTTGTTTAAATATGGGATTGAGTATATTGTTAGAGCACATCGCTAGAAATTGAATTTGTCTCTTGTGAATGTTGGACAAATGAAGAGGCTTGTTAATGCTAGTAAGAATTTTGTACTCTTGATGATCAAATCCAAAGATGATGTTGAAAGTGAAGCATTAAAAGGATGTGATGCAAAAATTAAATTTGATTAGATTGAGGTTGTTAACACATATGATAATATGTTTCAAGAACCTGAAGGATTGACTCCTAAAAGCAGAATCCAACATGAGATACAATTGCAACAGGATGCTCCTCTTCCAAAAATTGGCATGTATAGGATGTCAATTATGGAGAATGAAAAATTAAAGAAACAAATCCAAGAGTTGCTTGATATAGGGGTCATAAAAACAAGCACATCTCCATGTGGATCTCCTATTGTTTTAGTGCCAAATAAATATGGTACATGGCACATGTGCGTGGACTTTAGAGCCTTGAACAAAATCAGGTTAAAGAATCGCTATCCTCTGCCTCGAATTGATGATTTTCTTGATCAATTGAAATATGTTGTTTATTTCACTAAGTTGGAATTGAGAAGTGGTTATTATCATATTAGGATTGCTGAAGGAGATATTTGGAAGACATCTTTCAAAATGAAGCAAGGTTTGTTTGAATGGTTAGTTATGCCATTTGGGCTTTGTAATGCTCATACAACATTCATGAGAGTTATGAATGATGTTTTAAGACCATTTCTTGATGATTTTGTGATAGTCTAGTTAGATGACATGCTGATTTTCAACAAGACTCATGAAGAGTGTGTCAAGCATGTTAGGCAAGTTCTAATGTCCTAAAGAAAGATAAGTTGTTTTTGAATATGTCAAATGTGAATTTGGGAAAACCTCTTTAGTTTATTTGGGCCATATTGTTGGAGGGGGTGAATTGAAGATTGATCCCTCAAAATTCGAAGTCATTTTGAATTGGCCTAAACCCAATAATGTAACAAAGGTTAGAATCTTCTTGGGAGTAGCCCGATATTGGAGAAAGTTTATTTCTAAATTCTCATCCTTTTCTGCTCCATTACATGCTTTGAAAAGTGTGAAACATGTTTTTAAGTGGGGAGGAAAGCAGCAAAAAGCCTTCAATGCATGGAAATAGAGAATAAGTGCAGCACCAATTCTTACACTTCCAAATATTAAGCAGTCATTTGAGATACAAATTGATGGAAGTGATTATTCCATGGCGGTGGTTTTGATGCAACATGGTAAGCCTATATGTTATCATTTTGAAACCTTTGATAGTGCAGTGATTAATTATCCAACATATGAAAAATAATTGTATTCTTGGGTGCAAAGTGTGAAGAAATGGAAACATTATTTGATGGGTAAGGAAACTATCATTCACACTGACCATCAACCTTTGCAATACTTGCAATCACAAACAAACCTACAACAAGCAAGGCATTTCAAATGGATGAGTTTCTTGTATAAATTCAACTTGGTAATAAGGTATAAGAGAGCTATCTATAACAAAGTTGTTGATATGTTATGTAGACAAATTTTTAGTGCAACCATTATTATTAAGCATAATTCTATCATGCATGAGAGTTATGTTGAACAATATGCTTTAGATGAAGATTTTAAGGATGTATATGCAACTTTGTATCAAGGAAACCAAGCAGAGGATTTAGATTATCATGTTCATGATAAATTGTTGTATCATCTTGGCAAGCTATGTATTCCATGGGGTGAAAGAGTCAGCATCATAAGGGAAGTGCATACTTCTCTTATTGCTGGCCACTTTCGTGTAGGCAAGAGAGTGGAACAATTACAAAGGTATTTTTATTGGCCTTGTATATATGTAAGTGTGTCACAATATGTATAAGGATGTATTATGTGTGCTATTAGTAAGCATAGCAATAGAAATTTGGGTTTTATACTCCAATTCATATTCCTTCCTGTCCTTGGGAAAGTGTTTCTATGAATTTTGTGGGAGGTCTACCTATGTTTCATAAAGGTCATGATTATCTTTATGTTGTTATGGATCGTTTCAGTCAAATGTGTATTTTGATGCCTTGTAAGAAGAAAGTTACATCTGAAAGGAATGCACATATGTTCTTTCAAAATGTATGGGTGCATTTTGGGTTTCTCACATCCTTTATTTTTTATCGAGATTCTCGATTTGTTGGGAAATTTTGGTCAAGTTTATGAGGACTCATGGACACCAATTTGAAGAATAGCACAGCATTCCAGCTGCAAATTGATGGCCAAATAGAATTGGTGAACATAACAGTAGTACATATCCTTTGTTGTTATTGCAACAAGAATTCTAAACTTTTGGATGAACTTTTTCACTACAACCAGCATGCTTACAACTGGGCCAAGAATTCTTCAACTCAAACATCTCCATTTGAGGCATACTTGGGTACCTACCAAAATCTCCTTTAGGTTTTATCTTTGGGAAAGATATTACTAGTGATGTACATAGTGACACAGATAAGTTCAAGTGATTCATTGAACAAGTTCAATTGGTGGATCAAATGGTTGAAGAACAGTTGGAAAAGAGTCAAGCCAAGTACAAGACAAGACCTGATAAGCATCATGTTGATCACACTTTTCAAGTGGGATCTGAAGTTTGGCTTTACATTAGCAAGGAAATACTTCAAGGAGAAGGTAAAAAACTCAAACCAATTAGATATGGTACATTCAAGATCTTAGAAAATATTGGTAATAATGTTTTATGGTTAGATTTTCCTCCATATATGCAAATCTATGCAGTTGTTAATGTTGAAAATTTGAGATTATATGAGACTCCTTTGATTGAAGATCAAGGAGAGAATGTTCAAATTCCTACAATTGAATATTTCTCACCTGAATATCTTGAATAATTGTAGCAAGATACCATCCTTGACAAGAAAACAAGAACTTCAAAACAAGCGTATGTGGAGTACCTTTATGTGGGGCTCAAAGGTACTAATACAAGAAAATCCAAATGGATTGAGATTGGAAGGGTGAGGGAACTATACCCTTATTTATATGTTGACTGAAAATGATATTTTAGAGGTATAAAAGCTTCCAATGGGGACGAATGATCCAAGGGATTAGTAAAGTGCTCGAAACTAGTGCCAAAACATAGTCGCCATCCTGAATCCAATGCAACTTGAATCACTCAAAACTAGCATCGTATGCTCCAGATATAATATCTGATCATTTTCCTAAAGAAATAAAAAATTTACAAGTTGAAGGACATGACTCTTGACTAGGCAGTCCATACAATGAGTCAACAAGATGTATGGGTACACTCAGACCAATCATAGGCTGACAAGTGGCCTCTCCTAATGTAGGCACATGGTAGAAATTTGATTGGTCAATGGGTTTTTATGTGGTACAATGGCAGGGTTCCACGTGGTCCAATCATGGGCTACCATGTGGCACCCTGTGGCAAGTAAAATTTTGGTAAGGTGAAATATCCCCAAATTGGGATTGCTAGCAAGGCATGCCTGAAAAACACATTTTTCAGGAATGTATGCTATAAAAAATAATATTAGCCCTTGGATATCTTAGATATGATAATCTAAGATCCAAATCCAAGAGGAAATAAAAAACCAAGCAAACTAGGTGAGATAAACAAGCCTCTCACACCTAGAATGGCTGGAAAATGCCCAATAATGGGACTACAACAAAATGTAAACACAATTTTGGATCTTCCATAATCTATTAATCCATGGAATTTATCAAGAAACACTTCAGCATCAATTTTATGTACATCAGCAAGAATTATGATCTATTCTACCCACAAAATATGGGGAAAAGCAGCAAATTGAGCCCTAAAAAGGTGAATTTCAAAGATCTACATAATAACAGGGGAAAATTACGGTTGTATCCCTCATAATAGGTTATAGGGGACTCAAATATCAAATTTTAGCTAAAAAAAATCATTCTAGCTAAGTTAAACAGGTCTCCCACTCCCGAGATGGCTAGAAAAGGCCCAATCCCCATGACTTAAAGTATGCAGAAATTGCAGAAGCTTATGCAACATGATTTTCTGAAGCTATTAGATGAAATATGTTATAAAAATCATTAAATCAGGTCTATGATATGTTTCATACAATATACAAGAGAAAAACAAAGGTTTAACATGAAAAAACCCTCAAAATAGAGGTGTTGCACCATGTATAAAGACTGAAGAGTTTGACAGCGTAATTTTCAGAGGGCTGAAGTACTGTTTTATTATATCTCAGATCTAGAGCATATCTATATGCAACATAATATATCTATTTAATATCTTGATGCCAAAGAGGCTCTTATTTACACTCCTCTTGGGGATCTCAGCAAAATATGAATATCAATGAATAGATTTGAGATCTAAATCACAAATTTGTAGTAGTGTTTAGAAATTTTGTAGTGATTAAAATCATACATAAATCAGATCTGAAGGGAACATGATTTGGTTGGCCAATCCATGGATCACCACAGTGAAAAGAAGGATCCTTTTCACCAGAGATCTCTCCTCCAGGAGAATATCAAAACCCCTTACAACTCTGCTCTGCAAAATAACACAGTTCTGAGAGAGAAACTATTTTTTTCCCTTGATGAATATTTTTCCCTGATGCCAAGATCACAAACTGAGGCCCACACTGCTAATACACTCTTCCAAGAGGTTAAAAGACACACTCATTAAGAAGAGGCGCTAGTACAATCTAGATCTGAGCAGATCTAGTGTTTCCACTTGCTACAGCTCACTGAAACAAGTAAATCACACAGGATTTACGCTGTCTAAGGGAGATGGAGCTTGGCCATATGCCTAATAGTGGAAGAGAAGTACAATTCCCTCCAAGAGCTACTCAATGGAAGGAAAGAGAATTCCTAAACAAGAAATCCTCACAATTCTCTGCTAAACAGCCAAGAGAATGAGATATGTCTAAGCAGACAATATACTCTAAAAATATAATATCATGAACAACCTTCTCTTGAGCCTTCCCCTTCCTTTTATAAGATGAGAGCTCTAGCAAACCCTAAACGACCTTGATGAATTATCTCCTTTCACATAAGGGCCTCCTTCTAGAACTGTGTTGTCCCTCCATGAGATGCATTGAATCCAGACTGCGCTGTAGATTTGGTCAAGGTTGACCCAATCTCATAGCTCAAACCCATTCACACCTGCAAGTGCAATCAATCCAACTCACAAATTTCTGCCTGTGTTGATCCTTGTTCACACTGAACTGGTTTTATCGATGATCTCTTCTTCATGCATGCATGTTGACTTAGTCAAACTTGACTATGTCCTCATCCATTCACCCTTGTTCACACTCATAAGTGTAAAATCTAGCTACTGTGATGATCCCCTCTTCACATTATAAGGGTATTTTATTGAGACAACCCTGATTTGCCTCTGTTCACATTGGGCATTGATTTATTTTGATGTTTTTAGGAGTTTTTCTGTTCTCTTTTACATTTTATTCATCAATTAATAAAATTAACACAAATGAAATATTCCTATTAGCTTGGGATAATTAGGAATATTACGGTCCTCCCCTCCAAAAACATTTCTTGTCCTCAAGCAACTGCAAGGATAGAACTGAAATGGATTGGGAAATCATTTTTTCCCAAGCAATCACCCATACAAAATGAGTCACCTCCCAACATGGAAACTCATGAAAGATCTCCTCCACCTTAGGCCCCTGCAAAGAAGGTGGGCTGAATAACTGAGCATGATATGCAAGATGGCCTACCCCATGCTGTCTTTCTCTCCACTCATACCAAGTTTAGAGAACATGTTGATTTGTGGTTGCAATCATATTTCCCTCAAGTGGCAAGAAAGGAAATAGATCTCCAAAGATCCTCTCTCCTATATCATGGATGAAGCTGGCACAAGCCATCCCATATGTGATGGATGGGAATTCATCACCTTATGGTATCTCATCAAACTCATGGCTCACCTCATAAAGAAACAAATTTTTGGTTGTGGTGGCCATATCTCCTCTCATGTTCCCATTAGAAAATGTAATGCAGAAAATGTGGGAATTCTCTCCCCCAAAGAACACATCTAGCCAATGTGTTTCCTCTCCAATCATGCTCCTCACAAAAGCAGGACCAACATCAGCATTTGGAACCATGATTAGCATCAAGGAAAAGAAAATACTGAAGGTTTCATATGGTGAAAGAAGGTACCAATAGTCTCCCATGAAGTTACAACGCAGTTTTTCCAACTGCAGCTTCAGAAAGTTAGAACGCAAGTGGTTGCTGGATACATGGTGGTCTCTGTATGTTATTTAATTCACTAATGAATAGGAGATGGCTGCATACAACAAATTAACATACATGAAGTAATACAACACTTGCCCATGGCCATATAAGAGATGGTTGTCTCCATCATACAATTTGGCCCAATGTTGACCATGGAGCTCAATGAAAATCTTTCCCTCTTGTGGAGAAGTGCACTACATAAAAATGGTAAGAGTATGCAGATCACCAAATGCAACAACAAGATCCTTACCAAGTGCTAAGAGCAAGATCATGATAGGATCCATAAACAAATACTCCATAAGGGTATGACATACTCTCATGAAGAGAAATGAATCATGTGCTACATGAGGATCCTTCCTCATGTACTTGGAGATCCAAGCCAAGAAGAACATAACACAGCAATAGATGTCTCCATCCATTACTCCATATTTCTCACCTCATCTTTGTCCATCAAGTGCACCAAGAGTGGAATGATCCTAGGGATACTCCATCAATAAACCCCAGCTCAAAGTGGCAACGATGTTGGCCTATGCAAATAGGCTTCACCCAATTCATGGCTCCAATATTTGACATGCAGAATGTCAAAGGAATCTCCCATAATGCTGCTATATGTAAAAAGTATCTCCCATGGGGAAAGTACCTCTTGAACATCTAAGGCCAAGGAGTAGCCCCTTTGCATTGTGATAGTGCCACCTTCTACTCCTGCAACATCATGAAAACTGTGAGAGCAAACCTACCCTTGCTCTCCCAAGAACATCCCAAGCAACAAAATATTTTGCTGCCTCCTCATACTTCCATCATAAAAATAATGTAGTGAAAACATGGTGATTGACATGAACAATGTTATGTCAACACTATGTTTCCATACTCCTTGCTGCCCCATGATGCAAGTATCCTGCCACATACCCTTGGAAAGAAGATGATGACCAAATTCTTTCAAGAGTAACCAACGCAGTCATGCCTCCTGCTGCCCGGTATCATAGATTCTGCAAGTAGCTTTCCAGATTCTTGCTCATCATCCACACCCATCCATCCACACATGGGTGCCTTCCATATTTTTTTTCCTTATCACTCTCCCAAGGAAGACCATCATTCTCCCAAATCATATTTTTGCTCTTGCATTTCATGGGATGTTGAAATGCAACCTTCTCAAGGACCAATTTGACCCCATAAGGATCCAAATAGGTGGTAGGAAAAAACCTCCCATCATGATTTTTATGGCTCAAGAAGTGTCCAATACACACATGAGAGATGTTATCCATCCAAATATGTCCTCCATCATCTGTCTGTTCCTCCTCGAATCCATGAAGATCCAAGGGTGAGAAGGAAATAACCTCCTAAAACTGTTGATGAACTTTGCACTCCATGAAATGTTGAAGTGCACCTTTCATGGGATCTCTTGATGAGACCTCCTCCTCATGCATGGTCTTCCAAAACCATTGAGGCCTTAGAACTACTGGAGGTAGAATTTTCTCTTTGAGCTGGGGAGTGTTCATTGAGAAAGTGTCATCTAGAAAGGAGAAAGGGTTTCTCACTTCAAGATGTCTAATATCTACCATTTCTTCCTCCTTTCCTTCATGAATGAATCTGTCATGTGAATGCTCCCATAAGGCATGGGTCCTATTTTATTCATCACTACCTTTGCACAGCGCAGTGCAACTCCATTGCTCTAGATCAGCAGCATGCAAAGATGTAGATCCCTCTTCCTCGAGCTGAATGAACTGAGGTAAAGATAGGGTCTCCTTGGAGGCTCTAGATTTAGCTTTGTATTCACTTAGAATCTCATATTAAAAGTGTCCTATATGACTCTTGTCTTCTCCTCTCTGAGAATAGGAAGTGCATGGTTCTTCTTCTTCTTGAAACCCTCTAGGAGTTTCACTGCAACTCTTCATCTGCTTAACCTCCTTGGGGAGGTCCTTCTTGGATCTAAAAAGTGTTAAGATCAAGCTCATCCTCTTCATCATTCTGATATTCTTCTATATTATTTGGTTGAAACTCAGAGGCTGAGCTAAGAAATCATTTCTGATACCACTGAAATATCCCCAAATTGGGATTGCTATCTAGGCATGCCTGAAAAATGCATTTTTTAGGAATGTATGTTACAGAAAACAATATTAGCCCTTGTATCTCTTAGATATGATAATCTAAGATCCAAATCCAATATTAAATCAAAAACCAAGAAAACTAGGTGAGATAAACAAGCCTCTCACACCTAGAATGGCTGGAAAATGCCCAATAATGGGACTGCAGCAATATGTAAACACAATGCTGGAGCTTAATAAAGCTATTAATCCATGTAATGTATCAATAAACACTTCAGCATCAATTTTATGTACATAGGAAAGAATTATGATCTATTCTACCCACAAAAGATGGGGAAAAGCAGCAAATTAAGCCCTAAAAAGGTGAATTTCAGAGATCTGCATAAGAAAAGGGGAAAATGATGGTTTTATCCCTTATAATAGGTTATTTTGGACTCACATATCAAATTTCAGCTAAAAAAAATCATTATAGCTAAGTTAAACAGGTCTCCCACTCCTGACATGGCTAGAAAAGGCCCAATCCCCATGACTTAAAGTATGCAGAAATTACAGAAGCTTATGCAGCATGATTTTCTGAAGCTATTAGATGAAAGAGGTTATAAAAATCATTAAATCAGGTCTATGATATGGCTCATACAATATACAAGAGAAAAACAGAGGTTTAACATGAATAAACCCTCAAAATAGAGGTGTTGCACCATGTATTAAGACTGAAGAGATTGACAGTGTAATTTTCAGAGGGCTGAAGCAGTGTTTTATTATATCTCAGATCTAGAGCAGATATATATTCAAAATAATATATCTATTTCATATCTTGATGCCAAAGAGGCTCTTATTTACACTCCCCTTGGGGATCTCAGCAAAAGTTGAATATCAATGAATAGATATGAGATCTAAATCACATATTTGAAGCAGTGTTCAAAAATTCTACAGTAATTAAAATCATACATAAATCAGATCTGAAGGGAACATTTTTTGGTTGGCCAATCCATGGATCACCACAGTGAAAGGAAGGATCCTTTTCACCAGAGATCTCTCCTCCAAGAGAATATCAAAACCCCTTACAACTCTGCTCTACAAAATAATGCAGTTCTGGGAGATAAAATATGTTTTTCCCTTGATGAATAGTTTGGCCTAATGCCAAGATCACAAACTAAATCCCACACTGCTAATACACTCTTCTAGGAGGTTAAAAGACACACTCACTGAGAAGAGGCACTAGTACAATCTAGATCTAAGCAGATCTAGTGTTTCCACTTGCTACAGCTCACTGAAAAAGGTAAATCACACAGGATTTACGTTGTCTAAGGAAGATGGAGCTTGTCCATATGCCTAATAGTGGAAGAGAAATACAATTCCCTCCAATAGCTACTCAATGGAAGGAGAGAGAATTCCTTAACAGGAAATCCTCACAATTCTCTGCTAAACAGCCAGGAGAATGAGATATGTCTAAGTAGACAATATACTCTGAAAATATAATATCATGAACAACCTTCTCTTGAGCCTTCCCCTTCCTTTTATAAGATGAGAGCTTTAGCAAACCCTAAACCACCTTGATGAATTATCTCCTTTCACATAAGGGCCTCCTTCTAGAACTGTGTTGTCCCTCCATGAGGTGCATTGAATCTAGACTGCGCTGTAGATTTGGTCAAGGTTGACCCAGTCTCATAGCTCAAACCCATTCACACCTGCAAGTGCAATCAATCCAGCTCACAAATGTCTGCCTAAGCTGATCGTTGATCACACTGAACTGGTTTTATCGATGATCTCTTCTTCTTCATGCATGCATGTTGACTTAGTCAAAATTGACTATGTCCTCATCCATTCGCCCTTGTTCACATGCATAAGTATAAAATCCAGCTACTGTGATGATCCCCTCTTCACATTATAAGGGTATTTTATTGAGACAGCCCTGATTTGCCTCTGTTCACATTGGAAATTGATTTATTTTGATGTTTTTAGGAGTTTTTATGTTCTCCTTTACATTTTATTCATCAATTAAGAAAATTAACACAAAATGAAATATTCCTATTAGCTTGGGCTAATTAGGAATATTACATAAGGTTGGATTGAGGCTAGGTCAGATCGAATCCCTAACCTCCTGGTTGATAATGTAGCACTCTACTATGTGCTAATGGTGGTTCTTATAAACCATAGTCGCAAACTGCTATTTAAAATTTACCGCATTTAATGTTGGGGAAAGGGGTTGGGGCTAAGCCCCTAGCCTCATCATCTGGCACCTCACATGACCGCAAGAGTCGAGACCTAAGGGCCTAGGGCTTAGCCCTGGCCCATGGTCTCAAATTCCAACATACAAGCGACAATAGAGGACTCGTGGGCACAACATTGGAGAGGGTTTGGGTGGAAGCCCTAGAACTTGGTTTCATTGGCCACACGGGACTGAGAGCAAAGCAGGAGGGGCACTAAAGTGATAGGCACAAAGTTTAAGGGGGCCAACCCTGACCTTTTTTGGAGGAGATCTAGAATCGTCGGCAGAATGGAGAGATGCTAGCCCAATGGGGGTGATTGATTAGCCTAGCCACCAGCCTTATGGGATTTTATATGACCATGTGGAATGGCAGAAGGTGCAGAGTGGTAGGGGCATGGTTAGCCTAGGCCCCGACCACATGCACCCATATGACCAGGTGCAGGGCAGAAAATTCAGCGCATAGGGGTTATTGGAATAATTAATCATTCGATATTTTTCACCTAATCCGGCGTGAATCATGTCGGCACCAAGTGAAACTAGTGCTAAGTGGTCTCCAGGAGTGTAGGAAACATAGGATGGTTAGACAGAGAGTCTATTTTGTAGACCAATTAGTAGAAAAACTTCTTTGAAGCATAAATTTGTGAGTTTTTGACCAAATTGAGCCCAACAAGAGCCCAGCTTAGGGTTTTCTGGGTCTTCTGGAGCCATTGGAGACATTATTTTTTGCATTCTTTGCACTGTAAATCCATGAAATCGTGTATTTTAGAACTTAATGAAAGAGGCCCAACATTGGAAGCTCAACCATGAGATGTAGCCCAGGAGAGGTGAACTCCTTTATCATTTTTTTGCCTTTTGTTGTTTTGTATGGCATATTTGTCTCCATTTTTATGCTGCAAACTGAGTTTAAAAACCATTAATCTATGGAATTTTGCAAATTGATCCATTTCCTAAAATACATAAAATTTAACTTGCACATTTCCCAATAGTCATTAGTTTGTAATACAGATCATAAAAACATAGCTGAATATAACTCCTTAAGTGTTGGACTCTACGGAAGAGAGATGGATTTCATAATTTCAACTCATAACCATTGGTTTCACTTCAAAGAAAAATGGAAATTATGTCATCCTCAAAATGAGCTTTAGCACTAGCTAAGTTCATAATCAAGGCATATTTTATGTTTTGACGGAGCTTCAAAAAACAACCCAAGGGTGGCAAGTGTGGGGGGTAGAGTTATTCTTTACTCTGATGTAAAAGTACAATATATTGTGTATGGGATCTTGTAAATGGCTCAAATAACCAAGAAAAGGCATATGCACTTCTTCAAGGCTTAGTTATTTCCAATGTCCACAATTTAAATAATCTAGTCATTATTGGAGATTCCAAGATTTTAAAATGACATTGTGTTGTAGGCACTCTACCAGGATAGTTGAAACTAAAGAACATATTTAATTGAATAAGAAACCTCATACATAATTTCCAATCCCCTATATTGTATCATGTGCCTCATCAAGCAGAAAAAATGGCTATCCCACAAAAACTTGCAAATCAATGGGAATGATGAACATTATAATATCCCTTAATGCAATGGATTTTTTATTTAAATAATGAAAGGACATGTGAGGCAAATCTCCAAGTGGATCCACCAAATGTCTATAATTGTGTATTTTTTAAAGTTAAGACCCAAATGTTATAAAATCAAGTGCATTTTCACTTCCACAATGTCTCCATTGCAATGATAAGCAAGGGACGATGGTATAAGCATATCATGTTCTTAGCCTATGTTTCATGTGAAGAAGATGAATTTTCAAGTTGGATGTATTATATCTTAGCCTATGAATGGACTTATCATGTTATGAAATCTAATAATATGGACTAGGAAATATTTATGGCCCGTTTTTTGTCTCTTTTTACTACGAGCTTATAATTTGGTCCAAATTGAGAGGAATTTTCTAATTTGGTAGCTTTCCCCTATGTCATCACCATGATTTAGAAAGGATGTGGAGTGGCATTGGAGATTTTAGCATCATCATCAATAGGGGTCAATTCTCTTCTACCTTTGTCTTTGATGAAGTAGAGCAGGGATTGGCAAGAGAACATGATCTTTGTGTTAATAATGAGGTAACCTTGGACCTATGCCTCATGGAAAGGATTCAAAATTGAGCATTTGAAGCAATCAAACCCATTACATCGTGGTCCTCTCCATGTCATGCAACCTATTGGAAATATGATCTGGGCATTTTCTATGGACCACGTGGTGCATTAGACTCTCATAAGAAATGGAATTGGCTTGAATTGGAATGACATTCCAATATTGGTGGCTCTCCTCAACATGAAGAAACTAAATTGGGAACTCGGACAAAGGTTCGAAGTATCATTTGGTATAATTGGTCATAGTAGATAGTCCCAATCTATTTTCATATCCATGTGAGGGTACTAGAGATTCTATGGTTTATGAATCACAACAAGCTATGTGTCAATGATAAGTTTATCTTGCATCAACAACTAGTTATCTTCAAAATTAGGAAAATGTTTTATGAAGAATTGATTGGGTGGACTTGTAATTCTCTCCATATTCTCTACAAATATTGGATTATGTGGTAAATTCAAGGCTTGTTTTTGGAAATACCATTTCTCTATTATTACATTCACAGTATGAGGAAGCTATATTGTATCCAAGTTTGTGTGTGTTGTGAATTAGGTTCAAAATGGCTACTCAAGTGAGGGAAATTCATCAGAAAATATGGAGCAGCTACATTGTAGATTAATATTTTTGAGCTCCAATTAATGCATAGTAAGTTGATTTCTAGTGTTACAACAACTACGAAGATGCTCATTGATCATAGGTCCCTCATTCATATGACCGAGGAGGAATCAGCAAGCTTGTTCTAGCAACTAGAGGAGATGCCAATGACACTTGGTCAAAGGAAAATGGACACTACCTCCTTTGGTAGTTCTATTAATCTTTCACTAACAAAATTCCTTATCTCAATGTAATAGTTCCTTTTCTATATAGGGATAGAGTTTATGATGGTTTCAATCCTCTTGGTCCTATGAGTTAATATGTACACAAAATCTTGAATATTTTTGGGTATTTTTTGGCAAGTATTTACTTCTAGATATTATAAGAAAATTACCATTATAGAATTGTTTTATGAGCATACAAGAAGAATGTAAGAATTTTTTGTAATAGATTTTCATTTTGCTTTTTTCCCAATTTTGATGTCGGTCCATGCCCCAAACAGAAATTTACATTATGGTTTAAAAATAATAATAATAATGTGTGTGTGTGTGTGTGTGTGTCTACTTCTAACCCCTACATCTCTCACATCATTTTCTACTCTCAACAACCTACTTAAAATAATATGTGAAGAAGAAATTATTTTAATTTCTATTATGTGTGCATTCTAGGTCATTTATATTTATCATTATGAAATGGAGGAGAAAAGATAAAGTACATTACTTGGTAAATAGTGACTACAAAGTAATACGTATGAAAAGTCAAAAGTTGAAGATTGTGGGTGGAAGGATTAGAACACTCCCTAATGTTCTGCACATCTTAGGGTTGGCTAGAAATTTGAGTTTTGTAAGTAAGATGAGTGATGTGGGTGTAGAAAAAGTGTTTGAAAGGATAATGGCAGGATGGTTCAAGGATTTTTGGTATTACTGAGAGAGTTTGGGTTGGAAATCTACATAAGTTGTTGTGAAGCAATATTAGTGATGGCTACAACAATTCCATTTTTCTGGAGAGTGGATCTGAAGAAGAAAACTCCTATAATATATGGATAAAATACTATGTTATAGCATCCAAGGTTAGGGCATATTGGAGAGAAGGGCCTTCAAGTATTACAGGGTAATGGTATGGTAGAAGGCATGTCTAATTCCACGTTAGATTTGTATTTCTATAAGCATTATTTATATGGGAAGCACAATCAGGTAATATCCTCCTCTGGTGCTACAAGAGTAAATGGAATCATACAGTTGGTGCAATTTGATGTGTTTATAACACTATCGATTCCATCACTGTGTAATTCTATGTATTATGTCTCATTTATAGGTGAATTATTGAGGAATAGACAGATTTAATTCTGTAGGAAGAAATATGAAGTATTTGACAAGTTCAAAGAATTTAAGAATCTTGTGGAAAATCATACAAAGATGGAAGTTAAGGTGTTGAGGATAGATAGTGGTGGAAAATTCCATAGGAATTAATTTGAAGAATTATATAAGAGGTGTGGTATAGCAAGTTCGAAGACTACTCCATACACACGTCAATAAAATGTTGTTGAAAAAATGATGAATAGGACACTAATGAAGAAAGCAAGGGGCATGCTCATTGGTGTCGGGTTAGGATGGAAATTACGGGCTAGGGAATTGGATATTGTGTGTCACTTAGTAAATAGATCACCCTCGTCAACATTGGATGATATGAATCCACATGAGGTTTGGACTAGTGAGAAGTCCTCTCTTGAACATCTTAGGGTATCTAGTTGTGATTCTTATGCTCACATTCCACATAATAATAGGAGTAAGCTAGATAAGAAATTTGAAAAGTGTATCTTTATTGGATATAAATATGGTCTAGAAGGTTATAATCTTTGGAACATAGAAATTAAGAGGGTTTTATATAGTTGAGATGTGGTATTTAGAGAAATAAAATATGTTATCAAAGAGGAAATCCTACCAATGGATAAAGAACTAGATAATATAGAGTTTGATTTGAAGGATGATGAATCAAACTCTATAAAATAACAAAAATCAAAAGAAGAATAACCAAATACTCTGGTGTTGAGGAGATCGATTTAGGAAAGAAGGAAAACATAAAGGTAAACTCCACCTTATCTCCATTCAATTTTTCTTTTTTTATTACAAATCATGATCCTAGAATTGTGAGGGAGGAAATGAATTTAGAGGATGGAAAAAGCTAGAAAAATGCCATGATTGAAGAAATGGCATCCTTTGTTGGAATTTGGTTGTCGTTGACATCAACCCAAGCAGAAACTAGAATAAGACCCATATTAATTGAGGAAAATGTATGGGAATATTATCAAATTTTCTAATGGGACCATCATCAGTTGATTGTCCTCGTCGTGTTCTTTCCAATGATAGGTCGCATGCATTAGGGGAATTTTGAGGTCTAAAATGGGCCTCCTAAGGAAGTTATAAAATAATAGTGGAAATCATAAAATAATAGTGGAAATAATAAAATAATATTAGATTACATCATCAAATTTTAGAGGGAAAAAAAACTACTTTTTAAACTCATATTTTCAACTTATCTCCCTATGGGTTTACTCAAATTTCGATCGGTAACACTCATTGGATGCAAAAAATTATTCCTCGTCCAAGGAGTACCCATGTTTCATACTTTTGATGGACCTTGCTACATGAAAAATGATAAATACATGAAAAAAAGTGATTTCAATCAATTTTTTCATATATTTCTCTTTTTTCGTGTAGCGGGGTCCATCAAAAGTATGCAACATGGGTACTCCTCGGATGAGGAATTAAATTTTTCATCTAAAGAGTAATCCTACTAGAAATTTTAGTAAAACCTTAGGTATATAAGTTGAAAACACTGTTTTATTATTTTATTATTTTTTATCTTTTTTACTTTTTTACCCCAAAAATGGTGAATCCTCCCCCATGGTTGACATCATCATCTTGAATCCTACTGGTTCTTATAAAGTTTATTTTGGTTGTACATGTTTCTTAGGAGGCCCATTTTAGACCTCAAAATTTCTCTAATACTACACAACTCCTCACAGTTGAGGAGATATTCCTTCTAAAGATGAAGCCCCAAAAGTGTGGTTAGGATTCCCAAAATGAATGATAAAAGGAAGACATATAATTGGGTCAAAATATGGCATTAATACTTAAGAAAAACTTTAATTATTTGGGTGGGTCTTGGGTTTACCAATGAGCACTCAAAATGAGTAAATCAGCTTCCAAAGGAGGATCAAGTTGACCCCTAGAAAGGTCTTTTGATTGTGGAAAATATTCTAACCTAGAGATAAGGTCGACCCCTAGAAAAAAATTATTTTATTAACAAGTCAGCTTTGTCTTTAAGGAATTTTTAGGCCTATTATCCCCCCCCCCCCCCCCCCCTCTTATAGACCCCTCCTTCTTCTATATAAGGGGGCATTCGTCTCCCTCCAGGAAGCATCAATCTCTCACGCATTATCTCTAAAAAACATTCTAAAATCCCTTAGGTCAGTGCAGTCACGCAGATCAGAGGAGCAAGCCAAATTTTTCTAAGTATTTTGGTTTTTTGATTTATATCTATGTATGATGATTCATTGGATTGGTTTAAGGTTTCTTCAAGGTATTTTATAGATCTATCAAAACTACTTGAGGCAATCTGATGCAATATTTTGGATCTCATCTAGGAAAAAATTAGGCCTAGTCTGAGGCACTTTCTCAACCCTCCTAAGGTTAATCTTATAAGGTATATTTTGAGTTTTCTAATGCTATTTCAAAGCCACTGAGGCCTAATTTCATCCATTTGCTTCTAAGGCCTAATTTTGCAAAATTTTTGAGACATTATTTTTATTGAAACCAAACTTAAGGTAGGTTTTTAAGGTCAGGTCAGAAGGCTTTTTCTAGGGAATGATTAAGGTTTACTTTGGCCCTTCCTAAGGCTTATTTTGCAGATATCTAAGGCCAAAATTAGATTAATTTAGGCATGCTTCTAAGGAATCCCCTCCCCCCCTTCGTAATGTATATTTGTGTTCCCCATTCATAACATATTTTAGATTGATTAAGTGTTATTTCTCAGGTACCTTCTGGGAAATTTTGAGGGTAATTTTGCTATGACATTAGGTTCGTAGTATCCCTATGAATGTTGAAATATTTAAATTCTAAATTAAATATATAAAACAAGTTAAATTATCTCTTAAAAACTACGGTTAAGTATGATCTTAGGATGTAGACTAAGGGTTTGGTCGAGGCCTGCATTGGGAGAAGAAAGAAAGGTTCTTGTACCGCAAATATATGGACATACATGGCAACTTTCAAAGGTATTTTCTATAGCTAATTTAAGATATTTTAACACATAAATATAAGGATTATCAAAGACAAATTGGAGGGCTAAAGCGATCAACAGTAAAAGAAGGAATTCATGTCATAAGCCAATCTTGAGTCTTATTGAGGCTTGTCTTTGAAAAGAAAAATTAAGGCCTATAGAAGAAAAGGGTAATAAAGAAAGTTACAACCAGTCAAAATTCATGATGACCTGTATTCTCTAAAATCAGGTATGAGTCCTTTTGTAGTATTATTTCTTGCAAATATTTAAGTGAAGGGTTAAATCTCTAACATCACTTAAAAGGGTAGTATTGAAGTTTATTTGGTCTCACCATTTTTTTGACTGAGAACATCATTCTACATATCTTATTATTTGAGCACATTAGAAATGAATTTTCATTTGTAAGTGGGTCATTGTCCTTGTTACGAGAGCCGACATTTATTTCTCTATCTTTTATTTTTTGGGCGGTTGGGTGGTGCAAGGCAAAGAGTGAAGTCTCCCTCAAGTTGGAGCCTAAAGAGACTTAAGTTTCATTTGTAAGTGGGTCATTTTACTTGTTATGAGAGCCAACATTTATTTCTCTATCTTTTATTTTTTGGGCGGTTGGGTGGTGCATGGCGGAGAGTGAAGTCTCCCTCAAGTTGGAGCCTAAAGATACTTCAGGGTGGCAGGATGGTGCTAGGGCAAGTTGGATATTGAAATTTTTTGGAGCATCCTTCCAGTTAGAGCTAATAAAACTAAGGTGTTGAAGCATCCTTCCAATTGGAGCTAGTAAAACCAGGGTGTTGGAGCATCCTTTCAGGAGTTAGAGTTTCCTAATAGAATATTTTTTTTTCTAATGGAGCACTATGAATTCGAAGCCAATAAATAATTGTACTTATCAACTATATTAGAAAATATTAGGTGGTTTCTCTCCCAGAAGGGTTTCCACCTAAAAATTTCTTATGTATTGTTCATATGATGTAATGCTAATGTATGTTTTGATCTAATGTTAATGATATTTAATGATCTGTGATTTTAAAATTTATTGATTGAAGTAAAATATTGATTCACCTACCTCTTATTATTTCCAACATCTTTGGACAAGAATGACGCTTAGGGTCTAGCTTCATTATCAGGCAGAAGAAATTCCATTGGAAGCAAATGGGTGTTTAAGAAGAAGATGAATGCATAAGGCAGAGTGAAGAATGCAAAGCTTGGTTAGTAGAAAAAGGATATTCACAAGTAGAGGCAATTCACTTTGTTGAGATCTTTTCTCTTGTTGCAAAGTTAATTTTTATTATATTTATTTTTTCTACTATAGTTACTTTTGATGTTAAGGTAGAATTGTTGGATGTGAAGATAACATTCCTACATGTGGATCTAGAATAAGAAAACTACATGAAGCATCCAAAAGTGCTTGTGGTGAAGGGAAAGAAAGAGATGGAATGTAGGTTAAAAAGGTCCCTATATGGTTTAAAACAATCACTAAGTATATGGTATCAAAATTTGTTACTTATATATTGGAACTTGGCCTCACAAGGCCCAAAACAGATCATTGTGTGTATTTAAAATTAGTTGGTGATCATCTTATTTATTTTTTCCTATATGTGGATGATATCTTGTTTATTGGAAATAACGAAGAAATCATCAAGGAATTTAAAACTTAGTCATTCTCTTAATTTTAAATGAAGGGTCTTGGTACTACAAATTTCATTTTGGACATGGAAATTAAAAGAGATCAAGAAAACATGAAACTCTAGTTAAATTAGAGGAAATACATTGAGACAATATTGCAGAGGTTTAATATAGGAATATAAACTAGTAAAGGTCCCTATTTTTATAGGTGCAAAATTATCTTCAAAACAATGTCCCAAGACATAAGAAGCGGAAGAGTACATGTCCCATGTTCCATATTCCAATGTGGTTGAAATTTTGACATAAGCAATGGTTTGTACTAGACTAAACATTGCACATGCAGTGGGAGTATTAAGAAGGTATATGTTAAAACAAGGGAAACAACATTAGACGGTAGCAAAGAAGGCTTTCAGGTATTTACATGGAACTACTAGCTATATATTGTGATACCAATGAAGATCAGGATTGGAAGTAGTGTTGGACATACATGCCTTTGTTGATATAGATTGGGATGGACATTTGGATTGTGGAAGATATACAAGTGGGTATGTGTTTAATATATTTGGAGGAGAAATTAGTTGGATGAGAAAGAGATAGTTTGTAGCAACATTCTTAACTACTAAGGTTGGATACATGGAAGCCACTCATGAAAGCAAGGAAGCAATATGGTTTTAGAGATTGTGTTCATTTATGGTGTTAGTAAAGGGAGCTATAAGGATATATTGTGATAGTAAAAGTGAAATATTCCTAGTGACAAAGCTAGCATATCTTTCTAATACAAAGCATATTGATGTTCAGTATCACTTTGTGAGAGATAATTGAAGAAAAGAGGGTGTTGTTGGTGAACGGTAGACACTTTTAAGAATGTTGCGGGTTTATTAAAACAATCAGTGAGCACTAAGAATTTTTTTTGGTGTAGAGAAACAATGGCCATTATTTCCCTAGATTCTTGATCATGTACTCTTGCCGCAACTCCTTGTGTGCAAAGAAAATAAAAAGTGGAAAAATTTTGGGCGTGTGTTATATTATTTCCACAAATACCCCTAGGCATTTTATGTTATGCCAGTTGTAGTGTGTGGGGGGGGGGGGGGGGTCACAATGGAGGAAACATCCCCTTTCCCAGCCCCACCCCCCCACACAATTGTGGGGGGTGTAGGGGAGGTAAAGCAAAAAAAAAAAATGGTATTTTGTATCTGTTTTTTAGTTTTCGACACATGATTCACTTTTAGCAATTTTGTGGCACATGTTGGTTTATCCCATGATTTTTTAGTTTCAATTAATAAACAGCAGTTGTATGCTAATTCAAAGTAAATGAATTGGATATATATATATATATATATTGTAATGTAATACTATAAAGAGAATATATATTGAAAAATCTTTCTGGTTTTCCTAGTTTGGGTTCTTAGGGAAAGTGTCCATATTAATAAGTGTGTTTTCCATTGCATCTTTTCTTTTTTATTAAGAATATTTTTGTAACAATTAATTGTATAAGGTTACAACCTACATCTTTGAGATGGAGATTTCATATAGGTGCAATATCTCAATCCTAGTTATACTTGAGAAAAATCATCATAATATGATCAAAGGGAGATAAGTGGCATCAATAAATTTGTTAAGCATTATTACAAAGAAATTATTTGGAAGAAAAGGAAGTTGAGAAATATTATGATTATTAGATTGTTGAAGACGATGTATTGAAATGGAAAGACAATATTTATGTGCCCAACCTAACAGACTCTAAGGAGGTTAGTATTCCATGACGTAGTATCATATTTTGAATGCACAATGTATTAAAGGACATATCAAAGTATAAATAAGATGTAGTAATGTCGAGGATTAAATTCAGATACAACCACGTTTGTAGCTTGATGCTTGGAATGTCAACATCACACTAGAAATTTGAACACCTTGGGCATGCCATCATAGAAATGAGAAGAAATATATATGGATTTCATCAAAGGATCACCTAACACCTCTAATGGTAATGACTCCATACTATTAATAATTATTAACAAAAATATCCCATTTCATTCTAGTAATGATGATTAATTGGGCATGTGACATAGATTGTATATGTGTCAAAGGAGTAGTGAGGCTACATGGTGTACAAAAAATAATTATGGTTGATTGTGATTCAAAGTTCACCTCCAGATTTTGATAGAATCTATTGATGATTTCCATACTAGGTTGAGTTTCAACACAACCTACTATCCAAATATGGGACTCAAGAGGACATACAAAAAGATTCAATCAAAGTTTGTAAGACATGCTCAGAATATATGTAATGAATCAAACTAGAAGTTGGGAAGATTATATACCTATGATAGAGTTTTCTTACAATAACAAGTATCACCACTTTATCAAGAAGAATCCATTTTAATTCCTACACGGATGAAAGTAAAACCATCATGTGAGTTGGGATAATTTGGAAGTGTAGTTGATGTAAGAATAGGATACTCTAAAAGGAATGAAAATAATATTAAAGAAAGTTCAATAGAATCTAAAGACTACCTAAGGTCAACAAAAGAATTATACATGCAAGAGAAGGATAGAGATAAGTTTCAAGGTGGGGGAAAAGGTTTTCCTTATAGTTAAGCATAGAAGTGCATTGCATTTGAGAAAATGGAGTAAATTCACACTAACATATTACAAACTTGTTGAGATCATATCACAAAAGGGTGTTGTACCTTAGAAACTATCCTTAACATCATAAGTGTGAATTCATAACGCCTTTTATGTACATTTACTTAAGAAAGATGTGTATGGACCTAATCATGTGTTAGACATTGATGATACAAAGATGAAGGAATCCATAGAGTTTCTCATTTAGCCACTAGAAATTATCAATAGTGAGAAATAACATTTACAAAACTAAATAATAATTTTGGTTAAGATATATTGGTAACACTACTTAGAAGATGATGACAATGGGATTTAGAATCATAAATGAAGAAACTTTACCCTCATATGTTTGATCATGGCATGGCTCTAGGTAATATCCCCTACTAGTGGGGTAGGATTATGAAAACCATGACACTATATTTTTTTTGTGTTGTTTTAAATTCATTATACTCTTATAGCTATTTTTTTGACCTAGATATTTATGTATCTTATGGATGTTGACATTGGCTCTTAACACCTAGTCATATTGATTGATGATGATGGTGTGCCTTGAAAATATTTCCTTATGCCATATCATACACAATGTTTTAATATTATATGTTTACCTAGAATACCTTGGCCCAGAACTTTAGTGGTTATGTCTTTAGGAAGCCCTTTGGATTCCACGATGTCTCTTCAATATTGTTGTGATTCTTTGACTCATCAATTATATGGATTACCCAGATGTTATAATATGATTATGATGACGTTGTTGTATATGTGCATACATGAATGTGTTGGATTTACTAATTTGTTGCAAGTGAAATAATGAAGGGAAAATACACCTAGGGAAAGGGATCATGTCTCAATTAGGATGTTTATGCACCTAGTTCCTTGTAATATTTTCCTTTTGGACCAAATTGCAAGACATTGCTACAATTGTGGTTAAAATCACTAGTTGATGGTGGTAGTAATATCCTTGTTTGAGTGGGGTTCCACTACTATCATGGTTGTGATCACCAACTAAAGGCAGTAGTAAATATCCTTACATTCCATAATCCCACTATACTTTAACCCATTAAATGTTCAAGATATTATCCAAAACACCTAGGTTGAATTGTTGTGAGATTATTCAATTTATTCTTTAGTATTGTTGGTGGGGTTCATGAGATTTACCATGAGTTTGTGATTTCCTTGCCTCATTGAGCTTGAGTCCTTCTTAAGGAAAACACTTGTGAAGCTAGTTGCATTAATTGGGTGGAAAATCAAACGTTAGGTGTGAATTCACCCCTAATTGATTAAAGATTATATTGAGGGATCAAGAGCATTGGTAGATCAATATTTGGATCATAGCTAGCTAAAGGATACATGTATTGCATATTTCATAATCAATGTGTTTCTAGGTATATCTTGTTATTTAGCTTAGTTTTGTACTTTAATTTTGATGAATTATGGCTTGATTATCATACAATGTTCTTGTTATACCCATAGTTGTGAATGATTAGTGTTGAATTAGAATTTAAAGTAGAATTTCTTGTATTAAAGGGGGGAAATAGTGATACCCATTTCATTGTACAAAAATCAACACACATACTCCACATTTAATCCTTCTTTGGCACCAACACAATAGGGGTCCACATGGAATGTGCTAGCTTCAATTAGAAATGTTACTTAGTAAAAAACATTTGAAAAGAATCCATCCATGAAGTTATAAAAAATAAGAAATAAAAGCTCTATTTTTAGAATTTGTCACAACCTCCCTTTATTTCTCTCATTCCTTAACCATATGGAATTTTTACCATTTGTCACAGAAAATTGTATCAATAATTAAAGTGTGTATGTGTGTGTGTTTGTGTTCTCCAATATAATATCAAAGTCTCTTAATTCCATTTTTTCCATTATAAAATAAATAAATAATAATAATAAAAGATATTGAAAATACGCCATTCATGAATATATATATATATATATATTCAAACTTCAAGGGTGATGACCAATGTCCCCCCACCCCCATCCCAACAAATTTTTTAATCACCCCTTGGGATATAAACACCTATATATAGTTCTTAATATCCTCACTCTCCACCATAGGATTTTGTTATAAACCAAGGTTAGGAAAAGTTGGAGTACTCTAGTAATTATAACTCATGCTCAATTAGCGTAATCACTTAGATTTTTCAAAAACTAATTCATAGCTTCTAAAAATATTATGTAAATCCTACTTTTGTTATGTTATTAGCTTTGACATGTTATTTCTCTACATAATTATCCTTTTTGGGGTTTACTATCAGCATCACAAATGTTTTTTTTGCTATTAATTAGCCCCTTGGATTGATTAGTAAAATCAGAGAGCTACTCTTCTTGCAATTGGAGATGTTAGTTAGGTAAGTTCTATCTTCCTTCAATAACACTCATGTGATGTCACTTATTACGAAAATAATGTCTATATCCCATTAATAAAGGGTACCAATGAATACCACAAAACATCCAAATGACAATGTCATTGTCCAACTCATCAGTGAATTGACTTGAAATATAAATTTGAACTTATACTAACAAGTGATTTAGAGCTAAATATCCTTCCATAACCATCAAAATGGATATGGTTTGATATGTATCGTGCAATTAAATCTCCATCATTGAATCAAAGATTCATAAATCACATTAATTTAGTTGCATGAATAAAAAAAATATTATCACAACATCCTCAATGATTTGCATCTTCACATGGAACTATTTCTCCTGCATGGCTTATAATGACCAATTATTAATAGCAATAAAGTAGAGGAAACAAATTTATCTTAGACACTATTGTTAACTTTTTGTTGTATGAACATTGATACTATGTCATCAACATCAAATGGCTTATCAATCTCCATGCCTTCCATTTTCTTAGAATGAAATTATAGGAACCTTTGTACCAATATTTTTCTTAGAGATGGTTTTTTGGTGCAATGCCTAGTTGTTATTCTTAACGTGACCATTATTTGAATAATTTACATTTCAATTTCTTCTGTTATGTGGTATTTGAAATTTTATCCCTACCTTGTTATTTCTTCCCCTTCTATTGTTGGGTCTTATTTCCATCTAATTTTCATGTGTTGGATGCATCCACTTATTTCTTACCATGCTTAGGCTATATATACATGGCCTTATTATAAGGCTCATCAAATTCCTTAACCTGGAAAATGACAACTTCGTTGTGGTTATGGTCGAATACACTTATTTTTGAACTCAGTTGTACAATCATGAATGTCTTGTCCTTCTCACTATATCAAGTAAGGCCACTTGAACTCATTATCTAATTCATAACCCACATCATAGAATTGACCTTTAAAAAGAGTCTTGAACACTTCATATCAAATATCTACTTCTACTCGGTAAAACACATTTCTTGATAGATATTTCCAACCATGTAAGAAGTGCATATCCTTCCATGTTTAATTGAGAGAAACAATTTTTTCCCTGTAGCATTGAAATCAAAATAGATGAAGTAAGATTCTAGTCACCTTAAGCAATTACTCAATCTTCCAAGGTCTTTTTTCCCGTCTTGAATTTTGGTGTTAATCTTAGCATAGAATCTTAATGGATCGTTGAAGGTATAGTAGTCATTAGTGACAAGGTAAATATTATATATGTGTGTGTGTGTGTGTGTGTGTGTGTGAATATTTAATTTAAAATTATGTGGTTAAATTATTTTTGAAATAAGATTGTCATTTTTAAAATAGTAATTATGATTACATTTATTATTTAAAATATATATGTGTGTGTGTTTGTACGCGTGCGCACGAAATACATAAGTTTATGAAGGAATTTATTCAATTGGTAAACAAATAAACACTATTGAGAATACATAAGCTTTAATATTACTTAATAATAATAGGAGAATAGTGATCGTATTTATATTTTACTATTATATATTATCATATTTTTATTATATAAAAGGATTATATTAGTTTATTAAGGATTGGATTAAATTTAGATTTGAAATTACAGATGGATTTGGTGTTACTAACTTCTGTTAGATGAATGTTACTATTTTAAATGAGTAGTGATGAGATAGTCTAGATCTTAAATGGAGGGTGGATGATATTTGGTATTCATTTTTTAAAATCAAATCAAATTTATTTTTAGATAAATCGTGATAATAAGATATAGTGCATTATCGTTTTATATTTGATATGTATCATAACATCATAAGTATGAGAATATTTCAGTTATCGTTTTAGTTAAATGTTATGTCAACATAATATTGTTGAGTATAATATTGGGATGAGGTTTCATGATATGATGGTATGAGGATAATGATGCACATGTGGCTCTTATTTATTTAGTTTTTATGATAATGAAATTGTATGTTCATGAGGGATATGATATGCATAATGTAGCATAGGAATTATTATGTTATGATATGGGGTTATATTGACATGTGGTTCCATTAATTATGTGATGTCTTGATGTGTATTTGATACAGATACGTTGATTCCATAACTTAAGATGGTATATCATTATGTGACTCATGTGGAAATTACATGTGGATTTTATGACATGCATGAGCATGTAGTTCTTTACTATCTAGAATGTGATGATTAACAATGATGTTGTGTTATCATGATGACATGCAAGACTTGATATGTGGATTATTTTCTATGATACTATGATGTTATAGCTAATTCATTGGTTGCATGTTTAGATGTGGTGATTGACAAGAAATCGACAAATGGCTCGAGAGGGCCAGTTATTTGATTATCTTGTGGGAGCCCATACCTGCAAGGGAGAATATGAAATGTCATATGGAATGGGGACATAATCAATCAACACTACATATGCTAGTGATTCATTTTTCTTATATAGCTCTTGAGAGGATATAGGACCATATTGAGGAGGTGGAGTGCCTAATATTGGATTGGGATGTCGAATTCTAGTGGGGGTGTAAGGACTTCGATGCCTGGGGCTCTGTACCTTAGTGAGTGTAGATGGAGTGGGGCAACATTTCGAGATGTCTGGAGTACTATTGCATGGAGTATTGAGTCAGGTGCCTTACTTAGGGCAGATGAGGTCTGAGTCGAGTGCGAGCCATGGGGTCAGCTTTGGGCTATTGTACAGACCGATGAGGCTTATGTCTGGTTCTGAAAGTGGGAAAAAAGGCAGAAATTCCTTGAAATTTCCTGGGCGTTGTGGAAACTTTCGATGTCTGCTGGTTATACTAGTTTGATAGAGGGTGTTGGGTAAACATGAAGTAACAAATAACTAAATAAATAAAATTTTAAATATTCAACTTAACTTCGGGAAAAAGTTCTTTACAGAGGGGTATGTAATGTCCCCTAATAATAATAATAAATAATATAATATAATATAATATAATATTAAAATATAAGTAAATAAATGATAAACAATAAAGAAAAGATAATAATGGTAAATAAATAGTAAAAATTTAAGAAATAATAATAATAATAATAAAATAATAAATAATGAAAAGAATATAATAATAATACATAAATAAAATAGTAAATAATAATACCGGAGTTCTAAATAAATATATATATATATATATATAAACTATAAAAATAGTAAAAATAAGTAAAGTTAACAAAAAGTAAAATAAAATAAGAAAGAGTTAAATTAAGAGAAATATTAAATTAAGTCCAACTTAAAATAAAGAAATAAAAGTTGCATGTTAACACATGGAATGTGTGCATGTGGACACTTTCCATTGTTTGGTCTATTTAATGGATGATGAGGAAGATGAGATTCATCATTCCTTCATCCATTCTCTTGGGAAAAAAGTGTTGTGAGACAAAGGATTCCCTAGCAGTAGTACTTTGATTGAGGGCTTAGGGTGGCCAGCTGTAGAAATATTATGTGTAATTGAGCCTATGGTTAGGTGGAGAGTCGTCCCCAAACCTTTGTTATGGTTAGAAAAATTCAAAGAGTGTTCAACTTCAAAATCACAAGTAAGGAATATCGTCACTACAGGTAAGTTGTCTTTGCTCATGTTTTTCAAAATTTTATGCTAATTAATTGAATAATTGTGTGTTGATTCTTAATTACATAAATTGATGTAATTAGTTGTAAATTTTAATTTCGGGTTGTTAGATCATATTGTCCTCAAAAAATATTAATGTGATCCATATTTAATATTCCCTAGCATATTCTTACTACTCTACATTAGGTATTTTAAATTTTTGCCTCTACCTTTACCTACCATTCCATGAACCAGTTCCCACAACATCTTTACAATACCTTCCATGCATGATTACATCTTATAGATTCTTGCTTCACTATGTTTGACCTCATGTTCATTTATCATGTCTAGTTCTTAGAGCTATATTGCATGATATTCCTACAAAATGGCTCTCCACTCAACGAATAGAGAAGTTTGGTCTTCACCATTTAATTTTGATATTCTAGTGGAAAAAACAAATTTGCTCAATATGACTTACTAAGGATTCTCACTTTGCTTAAGTTTTTATTTGCAATCCTCTATACTTATGAAAACAAATACAAAGAAGAAAAATTCAGTGAAACAGATAAAATTCTAAACAATACGCTTTATTTTTTTAATTTATAGAAACTCTCATGAGCAATAATACTCCAATATGAAATTGAATTACAAAAAGTACATGGCTTATAATCATTTTTCTTTTCACATATGGACATTAGTTTTTTAACTTTCATAACTTTGTAGGAAACCTTTGAATTCTCATATAGTGTCGTGAAGTTATCCATATATGCTTTCTCTCTCTATTCTCTCCACTTACAAACCTTTAATTTCCTTCTAGTTTTGTTTATGTGCATCTCTACAATTTTCTTTCTCATGAGTGTTCGATAAAACTCCTTTAGCAACTCAATTTCTTCCTTACATGCCTTTTTCCTTCAAGATTTAGTTATAGGTGGTTTGGTTGCTTTCCAATTCATTACCATATTTTCTTCACAATTTTGGGCTACCCTTCAAATTTTTGCAAACACTTTCTTGTTGGTAGTCACACATGTATGTCAATACCATTCCTAATGTGGAATCAATGTGGAAATAGGTTTCTCTCCAAATTTTGGTGAGCATATTCTTGTTGCCAACCACACATGTAGGTCAATGTCATTTTTTATGTGGATTCAATGTGGAAATAGGGGAGTAATTATGGCTTCCAAGGTGGCTTATCCATTGATCCCTTTTCACATGGTTTATTTTATTTTCTTTCCCTTTTCATTTGCTAACATATCTTGCAAAATATGGATTATGCACAATGTAGAGGCATGAGGGGCTGATACACCTCCCTCCATCCTCTCCACCCTTTCTCCCACATGATGACATCACACAAAATGTGGGGGAATGTAGGGTCGGTCCATCATAACTTTTTCACACAAAAACAAGCTCCTAGATGCTTATACTCTTCAATATGGGATATCCCAGTGCATTTGACACTTAGGCAAGAATTCCTTCTCATAATCAAGAACTCAATACCCACTCAAGCTATGTTAGATTTCAAGTTGTCAAAGCTATTGAAGACATTTCCACCATACTTAAACATGATAAAAAAGAGAAAAAGTTTCAACCCATTGGCCTTTGGTCTTTTTTCCTCTTCTATTTGATTTTTATATTAACTTCTAATGCTAAAAGATAAAAGAACAACAAACCTACTTCGCCACAAAGACTTAGTAACAAATCCTTAGTGGGCGGTACAAAGAAACATGCTTATAAATTTTAACCTATTTCTTTTGTAAATGGCTTTGCCACACTCTAAGAGCCTTATTTATTTTTATAAATAACTTTGCCACACCCTAGGAGCCTTAGTCTTTGATATGTATAATGAATGCATAGAAACCTTAGTCTTTTGATATATATATATATATATATGATTGAGTTATTGAAATAAATTGAAATGTGAAAAAAAAAAAAAAAAATTCCATTTTACCAAAAACTTTAAAAAAAATATATCGTCTCATTTTAAATATGGTAAAATAACCACAAAACAAGATATAGAAACATGAAAAAGTCTCTATATAAACTTGAATATCAATCCTTCAGTCAATCCTTGTGATTAATACATAGGGTTTCAGACGGCTTTTCAGGACCACTGTTTTAAAAAACAAAAGATCTTTAGATGACTGAGTAGTGTTGGGTCTTGTCACGCCCCCATATCGTTTTTCCACTTTGGCGGGTCATGCGGCACCGTCTAAACGGCCCTTATTCATTTTTACCATCTTTCAGACTACGCCTCAACTTATTTTTTTAAGTGTTAGTCTTCACTTGTTATTACGTTTTATAGCGGAAATATAAAACACCAACCACAATTCAGAAATGCACCAAACACAGATTTAAGAACGCAATTTTATATATTAAATTACATAAAATTGTCTCGCTGGATTATACAGGTCGAGAGCCTGTTTTTACAATAGAGTCGTGCCGACTCAGCCCGTCGCACCGTTCGTGTGGGTCGTGAGTCACCCGACTCGACCAGTCGTCCGTGTAACGGCCGCCCGCCATTACGCTCGTCCACGCACCAACCGTAACTCCAACTTTGGCGTTGTTGCAACACACCCATCGTTACAATCGTGTATGCGCGCCCACCGTTACCTCGACTCACGTCAAGTACGCGTAGAGCGCCCGTCGCTCATCCGCACGCTACACCACCGCAACTCGGCTTGCGCCTGTCTAATATGCGTAGTGTTGAGCGTGCCCAACGCGCCTACCTTGCTGCCACTCCGTTCCGCAGCGCCCGTGCTGTCGTACGCTACCCCGTCACTCTCCCAAGTCCTTGGCTCGTCTATCTCCTTGGCTGCCCGTCCAGCGGGCGCATCTCTTGGTCGCTCCGCAGATCCTTTGCTGCGGTGACACTTAGACTTGCTCGTCGTTCGTTGCTTCCACTCTCCAACACGTCCCCTTATATATATGCACACGTCGTTGAGTTGTGGTCACTCAGCCGACCCGAGCCGACCCGCTCGTTTTATCGTCCGCCCACGAAATGCCGCGATTGTGGGTTGTGGGGCGCTCAGCCGACCCGAGCCGACACCCTCGTTTGGTCGCTCGCCCTCCAAGTGTGGCATCGGCCGCGCGCTCAACACGTTGGCCGACCCACCGACTCTTCCATCGGTTAGCTCGTCCAAGGGCGCCCGTGTGGTATAAATGCACTTCGCCAACGTCATGTTGCCTTGACTCGACGCGCCTCTCCCCCAACTTGCCCGTGACTCACCTCGCACACCCATGCGCCCGTGACTCTTCAACGGTGCATCACGCGCCCGTTACGTCGCACGGCGCCCGAGCTCACCCAAACGCCCAACTGGCGCGCTCGTTCCACCGAACGCGCCTATGAAGTCTTTGGGCGTTACATTCTCCCCCACTTCAAAACATTGTCGTCCCTTGACAACATCATCCCATCGTCGCACGGTCCATCACAACTCCATGTGTGAAATATCGTCGCAACTGCTACCAAAGTGTCGTTGCACGAACTGTCGTCGCACCCATGTGCACGGTATCATCGCAACTGTCGTCGCAAAGCATTGATGACTCCAACATCTTCCAAATGTGTTCATGTCCCCAACTCTTATAAATCATCAAAGTAATGCATAAACTTCCACGTTCATGTCTTCCTTCAGAATTCCTTCTCGCTGTAGTATTGATCTCCATGTGAACTGCAGCCAAGATACTTCGACCCAAGAAGATATTGATAATCATATCTTTCCGTCAAACATCTATACGCTTGTAGCATCCATATGTTTGTAACATCTAGCACACCTCCGTAGCATTGCTAGCCGTCATGATTCGAACAAGTTAGGTGATCAGTCTAACTATGCGTCCTCCTCATAAGAATGTACATCCTTATGCCATCCGTTAGTCTTTCTCTAGCTCTTGTCACATCCATCAATTCAACCAAGAATCTATCCAAAGTCCAAGTGCCATGTTTCCGGTCCATGAAGTGTTCTCCATCTCCATCTCAACATGCTGTCCATGATGTTAATCCATGTGCCACTAAGTGTCCACATCCTCCAACATCAAAGTAAGAGATGTTCTCTCACGAATCCATGCGCCATATTCAGGTCCATGAAGTTATCCTCCATTCCATCTGCAATATGTGGTCTATGATGCTGCTCCAATGTGCTATCAAGGTAGCCACATTCATCCAAGCATCTATCCATGCATGTGGGCCTTTGTCCAAAGCCCCTTTGTTTGAGGGTGGTGCGGTCCTCCATGCACTAAGTCACCACACCCCCTTTTATCCAAAGGTTTATTTCAAAGCAAGGGCCAGGAAGCTACCTCCCTGACTTTCATCCACCCATGTATCAGATTGATGTCGAGTTTTAAGGTACTCGTGAACAGCATCAACCTCCTCTTGAGTGCATCCTAATGTCCCAAGCTTGTCCTTCGTCAGTTGAAAGTTGTATATGCCCATAGCATATCTGCAAAATTCAACAATGCCAGCTGGATCTCTACCTGCATAATCTTTCCCCAGTCCCATGTCTGAAGAAGTGTCCTTCTTCCCATCATCCTGGTGAAGATCTTGAGTATATTTCTCTGCTACATGCTCAAGAAATGAAGCTATATCCACTCCTTTCCTTCCTTCTTTCAAGTCTCTCTCAACAAAATCAAACATGTGTTCTTCCTTTGTTGTTTGAGTCATAGATCCAAGTTCCCTTTGCTCCACACTAGTAGTATGGTCCATATCCGGGTCCTTCTCATATAGGATCAATGAAGCCATCCTTGGTTGATACCCCAAACGGCTCTTCCTTGTCATAGGAACCATCACGGTTTTTCCATCGTCAAGAATTAAGAGAATGTCTCGGTCCATCATTGGTATGGCTTGTGCTGCAACCATGAAGTCTCGCCTCAACACCATAGAATGATCATCCATGTCAATGACTCTTAAGTCTATCTTTCCAAACCATGACCCCACTCTTACATGTGTGTCTTTCATGACACCAGCCACTGCTTTCATACTCGAATTGACTGCCTTGAAAGCACTCAACTCTTTCTCCATGCTAGCCTTCTTCTTTCTAAGAGAAGAAGCTGCCTTTTGAATCAGGAAGCTATGGGTAGCCCCCGTGTCTATGAAAGCAGAGAACTTTTTCCCATGTACAGTTGTAGACACAAATCTCAAGTCCAAGGAACTTTCATCATCATTCCTCCTTCTTGTCTTGCGCCTTACTTCTGCAATCTTCTTCAACATTTCTTCTTCCAATATGTCTTTCGAGCTAGCCCTTGGCTTAACAGTCCTTTTCACATATTTCTTCTCATGAAGCTCCATAGAGCAATCCGATCCTAGGCCTGCTTGAATTGGTTCAAGCTCCTTCTTTTTCAAATTCTGCCTAATTGCTCCAATATGACACATGCTGACTTCTTCCAACCGAAGTGCACCAATCCTCATAGTTCGGTCTTCTTCTTTTCCAAGTGTGCCAACACATGCATTTTCGTTCTTCAAACCAATAGGTTTCGGATCAAGGAATTTCCTCTTGATCTCATCTTCCAAGTTCTTAACTCTAGCCTGCAACGTGGTGCTTCTTTCCTTCAAGTGAGCCCTTCCCATAAAGAGTTCTTGAAGTCCTTCTTCACCTTGTTGTATCTCCATGTCAAGCTTCTTATTTTCAGCAGTTTGTCTAAATAGTCCGTTCAAAGATTTCCGCACTTCCATCAACCCATCTCCAATGTGTTCCAAGTGTTGAGAAACTTGCACAAGAGCCTTGTGATATTGTTGCTTCATATCCTTCCAACGTCCTATCATGTTCTCAAGTTCGACTTGAGCATTTAAACTTTCTTCCTTCATGTCAAACTCCAATACTTGCTGCAACCCTACAAAAGTATCCATGTTTGCTCTAACAAGCTTCAGCTTCAACCTTCGAGTTGTCCCTGCTTGCTTACGGTAGCATTTCTTATTGCTGGCTCTGATACCATATGTCACGCCCCCATATCGTTTGTCCACTTTGGCGGGTCATGCGGCACCGTCTAAATGGCCCTTATTCATTTTTACCATCTTCCGGACTATGTCTCAACTTATTTTTTTAAGTGTTAGTCTTCACTTGTTATTACGTTTTATAGCGGAAATATAAAACACCAACCATAATTCAGAAATGCACCAAACATAGATTTAAGAACGCAATTTTATATATTAAATTACATAAAATTGTCTCTCTGGATTATACAGGTCGAGAGCCTATTTTTACAATAGAGTCGTGCCGACTCGGCCCGTCGCACCGTTCGTGCGGGTCGTGAGTCACCCGACTCGACCCGTCGTCCGTGTAGCGGCCGCCCGCCATTACGCTCGTCCGCACACCAACCGTAACTCCGACTTTGGCATTGTTGCAACGCGCCCGTCGTTACAATCGTGCACGCGCGCCCACCGTTACTTCGACTCACGTCAAGTACGCGTAGGGCACCCGTCGCTCATCCGCACGCTACACCACCGCAACTCGGCTTGCGCCTGTCTAATATGCATAGTGTTGAGCGCGCCCGACGCGCCTACCTTGCTGCCGCTCCGTTCCGTAGCGCCCGTGCTGTCGTGCGCTACCCCGTCGCTCGCCCAAGTCCTTGGCTCGTCTATCTCCTTGGCTGCCCGTCCAGCGGGCGCATCTCTTGGTCGCTCCGCAGATCCTTTGCTGCGATGACACTTAGACTTGCTCGCCGTTCGTTTCTTCCACTCTCCAACACGTCCCCTTATATATATGCACGCGTCGTTGAGTTGTGGTCGCTCGACCGACTCGAGCCGACCCGCTCGTTTTATCGTCTGCCCAAGAAACGCCGCGTTTGTTGGTTGTGCGACGCTCGGCCGACCCGAGCCGACCCCCTCGTTTGGTCGCTCGCCCTCCAAGTGTGGCGTCATCCGCGCGCTCAACACGTCGGCCGACCCACCGACTCTTCCGTTGGTTAGCTTGTCCAAGGGCGCCCGTGTGGTATAAACGCACTTCGCCAACGTCATGTTGACTTGACTCGACACGCCTCTCCCCCAACTCGCCCGTGACTCGCCTCGCACACCCGTGTGCCTGTGACTCTTCAACGGTGCGTCGCACGCCCGTTACGTCGCATGGCGCCCGAGCTCACCCAAACGCCCAACCGGCGCGCTCGTTCCACCGAACGCGCCTATGAAGTCTTGGGGCGTTACAGGTCTGAACATTGACTAACCTTTCCTTTACCGTAAATTTCCTTTACCGTAAATTTGTAACACCAGGTTACTTTACATGATAATACCAGGTTTGTATGGTTTCAGATGGATTTAAAGGATCCCTGTTTTAGAAAAAAAAAAAATTTAAGATGACTGAGCAGTGTCTTGTTGGGTTTGAACATTGACTGACCAGGTTACTTTACATTGTTAAGATCAGGTTTGTAAGGTTTCAAATCGATTTAAAGGATCACTGTTTTAAAAAACTAAAAATCTTAAGTTGACTGAATAGTGTATTGTTCAATGTTCGGTTTGAATATTGAATAACCTTTAATTTAACTTTCAAATTCATGGACTATTGAGCTTTTGTTCACATCATATAGCTTTTGTTCAAATTACCGATATGGGATGGGGCCATTCTGTCTTTAGTAACTGAAATCAATTTGATTCATCTTAATCAAATTGATAAAAGTATAAAATAAAGCTCTGTGTAATAGAGTATAAAATTTGTTTCATGTTTGGCCTCCACCTGTTGATAAATAATCATGAATACTTGTAGTGGGTGGAATTGGAAGTCAAATAGCTCTTTAAAACTAGGTTGATAATCTTTGTTCCTCACATTTTGTCAGAAGTTTAGGTTAATTTAACACTTGGCACTACTCGTTGTGAACACAGTTCCAAAAAAATACCTAAAGCAAGGGAACAGACATGAAGCAAAGGTAGGAATGGAATCTCTCATCAAAAACTATAGCCAGCTTGGAGACAGTTTCTATCATTTTGATAGTTTCTGTCAAAAAAAATGACAATTTAGACTGTTACAGTAGCTGTCACTATTGTAGCTTGGATAACTTTCATGACTCTCTCAGCTTGTTCTTTTTTCATGATGGCTACTGCTTAGAGGCTGAGATATTTATGTCATAGAAACAATTCCAGGATGCACAGATGTTAGATGTATCCAATTTAATAATGGGTATTTTTAAGAAGGCATGTGGAATGGGTCTTGTGGAGGAACTTAGGCATAATAATCCTAACAGTAGCTATGTTGCATGAACTCTATGCCTTCCGAGTATGAGATCCAAACAATAGCTGGCCTGGTTGATGGCTACTGCAAGAGTGTTGCTGTAACTGGCATGCATGGAACTTGAGGGCCTGCGTGAGATGAATTCTCTACTTTGCCATTAGATCATAAGTTCTGTTCTGTAACCATAATTTGAAATAGCTTATATTTTGGATTTCCTTTCTGGAAATAGGAGATTCTATGTTGGATCATCGGGTCTTAGAGAGAGGTAGAGTTAGCCTTTGCAGCAAATGTGAGGAATCGAAGACGTCGGAAGGAAAATTTCAGCCAAAATTCAGCGCACTGGGAGTGGGCGCACTTAGAGAGTGAGGCAAGCAGCGACGTTGGAAGTTTAATATTGTATCTGGACCTCTAAGCTATATCGCAAGGTCTTCATCTAAATCACGTTCGGGAGATATGCATTTTCTTGACTGATCGACACCAAGACAATAATGTGCAGAAACTAGCTAGACTGGGTAAAGCACCTGCTATACAAATAGGTCCTCATCTAAATCGCATGACACGACTTCCGTAGGTCACAATCTTCTCTTAGATCGCAAGGTCGCATTTCACAGCCTCAAGAATATGGTCAAAAAACGCGATTTTTTCCCCACTGTGACTATGAGACCTTTCTCAGTCACCGAGTCACAACATCGCGCCTGAAGGAGTCGACTACTGGTGAGACCCATCTTTTCAGTGACCGTGCGACCTCGCTAAGTTTTTGGGTCGCAAAATCGAGCCTGAGGGAGTCAACGATTGGTGCGACCAGTGCTCTCCAGCGACTGTGCGACTTCACGGATCCTCCTGCCACTGTCTCGGCAACAAGAAAGGATGGAATGAGCAATCAATACACTGAGCAAATTGTAAAGCGCAAGATGGTGTGAATTGTAGGACGCGTTCAATTCACATTACCCATAATCTGGTTAAGCCACGGTTATCCAAAGGATCATAATTTACAGAAGATTGTGTTCCAAAATATAGGCAAACTTTATACACTTATTCCTTTGGGCAATGGAATGAAGTGCGTTAAGACTACCATTCCAACCATTCTTTGTTCTTCTACTCTATGGCTGACAGGAAAGCCTCTCATTCTTTGTTCTTGACGGGTTATCTTAACTAAGCAATCTTTTGGAGTACCCAGACGAGATTTCCAGCAGAGGAGTGTTGTTTTCCCTGTGTGCGGGCCACGGAGCGAGCTGCTCGTCAACTAGTCTTCTTGATTCTGGAAGGCGAAACGACCGCTGGCTGAGCGTTCTACACTACTTGGCTTGTGCTCCGAATTCCTGGAAAAATGAAAGGTGTATGCGCATGCGACACAGAGAAGTCGCGTAGTCACACACCAGTGGAAGCAAAGCAAAACAGTCGCATGCGACTCAGTGAAGTCGCAAAGTCGCATTCAAAGAAAATAGTCGCATGCAACGCAGACAAGTCGCATAGTCGCAAACTAGTTGAAGTCGCAATCTGGTTGCTTGGGAGTGATTATGTGACTTAGCAACCTCTGGTTGCTTGGGAGTGATTATGTGACTTAGCGACTTGGAGTTAGGTCGCATACCCATATTTTTTCTTTATCCAAATTTAAAACCGTGTGTTGATTATCATAATAGTTTGGGGAAGGTGAATGCCATGCTATGGTATGTGACATGTCTAAGCTATATCACAAGGTCATCATCTAAATCATGTTCGGGAGATATGCATTTTCTTGACTAATCGACGCCAAGACAATAATGTGCAGAAACTGGCTAGACTAGGTGAAGCACCTGCTATACAAATAGAAGATTCTGAATATGACTTGAGATTAAGAAAAAACCATCTATTGAATTGAAACTCTGGAACAAGAAAACTCTGCATGATTCAAGAAACAGATATAAATTGAATCGAAATCAGGAACAAGAAAACTCTGCAGGATTTGATTAAGAATTCAGTGAACAGAGAATGAGATCATGAGTGCTAAAATCAATAGAGCTGATAGGACACAGGATTGGGGAAGTAATAGTCAAGGTATATATATACAAATCAAGAACATCCTCACACAGGTGCACAACAGGGATTACACCACAGAAAGAACCCTTACAAAGACAGATTCTATAAACCTGCCACCTTTGTAAAACAAGTCTTTTTGGAACACAATGATCTTTGGAATAGAGTGGCAGGATTACAGAAACGAGCTTTGATTGGCAAGTGGCTATTTCCAAAGGATCTTTCTGTAGATATGACTGAATGAGTTAAATCAAACTGGACACCAATACTGGGATACACTCCCAAAGTAAGCAGAATGATGGGGAACTGGTTTAGTGTGCATTTCCTGCATGAAGAGGATTGCAAAAAGATCATGAATCGAACTTGGGTTAAAGGAAGAAGCTTCATTTAATTGCTCCCATGGTATTTGGGATTTAACCCTGTTATAGATGCTCCGAAGAGCAATTGTATTTGGGTAAAACTACCAGGCTTGCCACTTGAATTCTGGACTTTAAAGACCTTACAAGCTATTGGAAACTCGATTGGGATAGCAAAGTATCTGGACCCCCAATGTATTGGCGCAGTGGACAAGTGAATTTCTTGGATATTAGTTGAAGTCACCCTACAAGGAGGATTTCCGTCTAATGTGGATCTCATTTGGGGACAACGAACTCATCACCAGAGAATAGACTACTGGGGCATCCCATTTAGATGTCTAATTTTCCATCACATGGGTCATCTACAAAAAACCTGTCCAATGCGTCACTGGAGAAGGGATCGTTGCATAGAAAGCAGACACCTCACAAGATGGAAAAAAAAACAAAAAGGAAATGGCTCTGATTATGGTAAGACAACTCCCCTTTCCAACAACTCTATTAAATCAACCTCATCTAATTTTCACTCTACTTCTCAAGAGATAAATAAGACCAAGAATAAATCTGATAACCTAGACATTTCTCTCTCTCAAAAATCATCTTCATCTCATAAGTTCATCCCACCACACTATGAAATTCCACTTGATGAACCACAGGGAGTTATAATATCAGATCTTCACACCTCACCACGGCATCTGCTCACATCCGAACCGTTAGAGGTGTCTCCTTCTATGCCACCACTTGAACAGGCCTCTCCAACTTCTCCAATTGAACTGATTCCACCACTTTGTCCAGAATCACCTGAAAATATTATACTGATTCCTCCACTTTGTCCAGAATCACCTAAAAATATTGTTGACAGTGGCTTAGAGGCAATTCTACACAACCCTTTGCTAGACTTAGCAGCACTCACAATATATGGAAAACCATCTACTTCTTCTGGTCTACACATTTCTCCAGGATCGGCTAAAAATATTACTGTTTGAAAAACCTCCAAAAATGGGTCCAGACATTTTAGGGGTCGAATGAAAACAAAGTCATTGTTTCAGGGTGAATTGATTGACCTACATGATGTGCCAATTGTGTCATCAACTGATCTTCGGGGCCTTAGAGCGGGCAGCCCCAGTACATCTCGAATATGATGACTATCTTATCCTTAAATATCAGAGGGGTAGGCGGATCCTCAAAAAAACTCTGCCTGAACAAAATGTTCTCTGATTTTTGCCATCGATGATTCTTCTTCAGAAGACTTTATGTAGTAGAACCATTGCAATAGATGTAATTCTTAAGATCAAACCAAACTGGAATGCTGTGGGGGTGGATGCGGAATACAGGGTAGGGGGATTAATAGCAGCATGAGATCCTTCCATTTTTAGCCTTAGAGCTTACAAATTTTTTGGAGGTATTCTACTCTATGGAAATATCAGAGGGTTGGGGGAAAAAATTCATATTGTTAACCTATATGCTCCATGTAGAAATCGAGCCTCCTTTTGGGATCGAATGGATCAATCCGGTATATTGAATATCAAATATATAATGATTATTAGGGACTATAATGCTTCTCTCTTGGTGGATGAGTCCTGGGGTGACAGGGCACGGAGGGATCCTTTGGCTGATAAGATTGGAAAAATATTCTTGGATTCGGGCTTCATAGACATCAAGCCATCTCCTCTTGTCCCTGCATGGACAAATAGATGCAGTGGCCACAATTTCATTGGCAAACGTCTTGACCAAATTATGATGAAGGTTCATCTCAATACAATGCTGGGAAATGTCAGAACAGCGGTTTTCCCCTCATGCTCATCTGATCATATGACTATCTCATTAACATGGAAACGGGGGGAAAGGACGAGTGGAATCCCCTTTAAATTCAATAGAATTTGGTTACAAGATCCAGCATTCAATAAATTGGTGATCGAATATTGGAATCAGGAGGATAATGTCTCCGGTCTTGATGGATCGAGAAAATTCGCAGATAAGCTGCACAGACTAAAATCTATTGTAAAGACTTGGCAGAAGAATAAGAAATCCAGTCTTGATAAAGAGCTCAGGGACATTGAAAATAAAATTCAACAAATATTTAAACAAATGAAAGATTCGACACCTGATTCTTTAACATTTTCCACTCTCAAAATGTTGGAGACAAGAAATATTGAAATACTAAGGATACAAGAAACAACATGGAAATTAAAAAGTAGAGTGCAATGGCTGAAAGAGGGCGACCTTAATACTAATTTTTTTCACAATTGTGCCAACGGATGCATGAACAAAAACTCTATATGGAATATTAAGGCGGTTGATGGCTCGATGAAGTATAAAAATTCTGAAATACAAATCGAGGCATTCAAATATTTCTCTGACTTTTATAAAGCTGATAATGAGATTGACTCGCTAAATCAAACACGGTTTTTACAACACTTACCACTTATGTTTGACCAGGCAGCAAATGAAATCTTGGAAGCAGAGATAACCAAGAAAGAGATTGAATTAGCTCTAAAGGATTTCGCTCAGGACAAAAGTCCTGGCCCGGACGGCTGGCCAGCCGAATTTTACTCACACTTCTATGATTTAATAGTGGATGAGATCCTCACGGTGGCCAAACAGATTAGAGTAATGGGTCTTGTTCCTGCTGATATGAATTCAACTTTTCTAACTATCATTGCAAAATCATCTTCCCCTGAATAGTTCTCAAACTATAGGCCTATTTCACTTTGTAATGTAATATACAAGCTAAATTCTAAAATAATCGCAAACAGAATCCGAGCAACCTTATCGTTTAGGATTTCAAAACAGCAATTTGGATTTCTAGGTGGAAGGTCCATACATGATGCAATCGTGATTGCTCAAGAGGCTCTTCATTCGATTCACACAAACAAATCTGAGGCAATCATCATGAAGATTGATATTAAGAAGGCATTCAACTTTGCTGATTGGTCTTTTATTCGACTTATTCTCCTCAAGATCGATTTCTCAATGAGGTCTCTCAGGTGGGTTATGCCTGTATCACCTCTGTGCAATATGCAGTCCTCATAAATGGTATTCCGACTGCATTCTTTGGAGCTAAAAGGGGTCTGAGGCAGGGATGTTCATTATCCCCCTCATTTTTATGCTAATCATTGACTACTTCAGCAATTTTATGAAGATGGCAAAGTAACAAAGCTACTTTAAATGTCTACCTTTCTCCCCTTCAGTAACTGTCACGCACTCACTATTTGCTGATGATTTACTATTATTCGATATGCTCAACAGAAATCAATGGTTTTATTTGCACTATATCCTCATCCGATTTCGGCATGTCTCTGGGCTTTGCATCAACAATGACAAATCCCTTCTTATATACAATGAGGGTGACATGGAGGAAATAAAATTCATAGCAGCTTTTATGGGAACAAATAGTCGCCATATTTCTAAGGGACTCATCTACCTAGGATTTAGATTGAAGGCATGCTCTTATACTACTGCTGACTGAATCTGGCTTGTCGAAAAGTTTAGCAACAAGATAAAAAAGTGGCAAAACAGATCACTTTGGATGGGAGGTAGATACATATTGATAATGGTTGTTCTGTCACAATATTTTGTCTACTGGTCGCACCTTTATTTCCTCCTGGCATATACAGTAAACAAAATCAATTCTATGATTGCAAACTTTCTATGGGTTTCATCTCCTGATCACACCAAAATACATCTTTGCAAATTGAGCGAAATATCGGTTCCAAAAAAAAATGGAGGTTGGGGATTACTAAACATTAGATCTTTCACCAATGCTTTATTGATAAAATCCCTTTGGCGCGCTCTTAATTGTGATGGAAAATGGTCGAGCATCATCATACTTAAATACATACAGAGTGACTCATTAAAGCTTCTTTATTCGGGTGGATCTATCAAGGTGCGTCGGGCATTTGCAATTTGGATCAGTTTTTGCAAGATCATGTCCTTGCTGAGTCAAAGACTTGCGTGGAAATTTGGGAATGGGCGTAATATTTTCATTGGGTTTGACAGGATATTTTCATCCTCTAAACAATATCAGATAGATGAACACTTATTACACAGATTACAGCAGACGGGCATATTTACTTTATCGGACCTTATCCTCTGCTGGTCCCTTGATGCTCCCATTTGGAAATCTACTGACAGGCTGGGCATATACGGAATTGATCTACCGGCATGGAACGAGTATAAAAAATTTCTACAAGGACTGGGACTATTGTATAACAGAAATGGTGACCAACTGACTTGGAACGGAAGAACATCTGGATCAGGCTTAATTGTGAAGGACATTTATGAAAGTCTCATTCAGCCAAATCCTTCTGCTACGCCGTCTCCCTTCTACTTTTCCTGGCACCTAAATATTCCAAACGAGGTTGTATTATTTATCTGGCTATTATGGAAAAATAAAATATTGACTTGGGATGTTTTATGTAGGCGGGGCTTTATGGGTCCTGGAAGATGCCCCTTCTGTCGATTGCAGGAAGAAACCTCATCACATCTCTTTTTTACTTGCCCTTTTAGCCTTTTGATTTGGAATCATTTCTCAGGTGTCATTCACGATTCATCTTGGCAGCCTTCTGATTGTATACAATCTATTACATCATGGCCTGGAGTCGCATATCCATTAAACACTACACCTTTCTATGTTATATGGGAAATCTGGATTGCCAAAAATTGATGTATTTTTGAAGATTCCCATCCTCACTTTGCCTTGATCATTAAGGATATATCAAATTGGATAAATATAAATTCATGCATCGTCTCTGATATAAAAGATCTTTCTGGATGAATTAGACCTCATCAGATCATTCTCCCGGCATTATTTTTCGATGTTGCATGCATCAATGGAATATGCGGCTGCGGGGCTTATATTCGTCTTCACAACAACGACCACTATCAAATCTATTGGAACAGAAGCTCTGGCTCAAACAGCAAGGCTAAAATTATGGCACTCTGGGGAGGTCTGTACATTGCACACAATCTAAAACTCTCAGACATCTATATATACAGAGACTCGAAGATTACTATAGATGGGATCAATGATCGCTGTAATCTGCAAATCCATCACTGTTTTGGTTGGATTTGGAGAATTAGAAACATTCTACAGAAATTTCAGTCATATAGTATCGAACACATCTATATCGATTTGAATACTAGAGTTGATAAGCTATCAAAGAAAGGATTGGGCAGTCCTTCTGGAGAGTTTCATATTCATCTCTACAGGGGTTCCCTTTGCCTCGACACTCGAATACTCCCTATTCCTTAACAGAGGACAGATGATGGGGACCTTCTTCTAAAAGAGAGCCTGTTTTCTAATTTTTTTCTTCGATGTTGGGTGCAAGCGAGCCTTCTTCTGCAAGCGAGGTTGCTGGTGGCTTCTTGGCATTGACTCTATTCTTGGCATTGCTTCATCAGACAAGATTTATTCTGAATCTCGTTTTTTCTTCATTTAGGCGTCTCATAGATCACTTAGTATCTAAGTTTCAGTTGTTTATTGTATTGTGAGGCATTGAATTCCAGTAAAACCGGAGGCCATTATGGGATTTTCTATTCATGGGCTGCTTTGGTAAATGCTTAGAGAATGCTTAGAGGATTGGGTTTCCAATTGCTGGATTCTTCGGGACTAAAATTGGGTGTAATGTATTATGATGTAATCACTCGTATTTGATTGAATATGAACTGTAATACTATAGCGTTTTTTTCTTACTGAAAAAAAAAAAAAAAAAAAAAAAAAAATTCAAGCTCATTTGTTTTATATTCCATTCAAGTCAAGCTAAATTCATGAAGCGATCAAAGCGTCTCCGAAAAATCGGCCATCTAGGAAACAGTCTGTTTCCTTCTACTTTCACACGAAAAAAAAGGAGAACAATTCGGGAGAAAAGGCAGGGAGAAATTCGGGAGAAAAGGTAAATAGTAATCATGATGTAATAAGATAACGATTGACTTATTATTTTTTTTTTTTTAAGAATATCATATTTAAATAGATGAAAGGAAAATTGATAAATTAATTATTAATATTTATTATTTAGTTTTTTTAATAGTAAGGGTGTAATTTAATTAATAAAAGAAATTGTATATATATATATATATATATATATATATATATATATATATATATATATATATATATATATATAGTCTAATTATATTTTAATTAGACTACACGAAAAATAAGCATCATATATTAAGTTAATAATAAATTTACTATCTCCTCCATTTTATTTGTTGAATATAAATAATATTATATCCAATTTTATAAAATGAAAAAAGAAAAAACAATAAATTAATGATTAACAATATTTATTGATAATCTAAGTGAGAGAAAAAAAAATGATGAATAATAAACATCCTATATTAAATTAATATTTGATTTATTATTTCTTCTATTTTATTCACTTGAATAGAAATAATATGTATCCAACTCATAAGAGGAAACAAAAGGATAAGAAATTGACACAAGAATATAGAGTAAATAATTGGGAAATGTCAATAGGCATCAAAACATTTATCTAATAATACATCTCATATTTCCAAAAAAAACATGAAAAAAAAAAAACAAAAACAAAAAACTTTAAAACTTTATTTTAAATTCTTATTATTACTATTATTTATGAATTTTTTTTATAGATAAGTTAAACATATATAAATTTAAAAAAAAAAATATGTAACAATATTCTTAACTAATACCACATGCTCAAAAAACTATATCTCATGTCCATATGACACAACAACTGACTCTTAACCATTACACCTAGCCAAGTTGTATAAATAATTACACTAAATATAAAATAAATATATTTTTAAAATATAAATAAAAATATTTCCCTAAGTGATCCTAGGGGATAACCCAATTGGTGATCAAAGTAATGTGAGTCCCGAGAAAACTGAGAGATCCAAAGTTCAAATTGAGGGGGACAAGTCGTAGACCCTTAGGTGTCATGCAGGTTATTGGGTTCTTCTAGGATACAAAAAAAAAAAAAAAAACTAAGTGGGGTGATATAGTGAGATAATGGTGACAACTCCATGAGTATTATCTCTCCCTCCCCAATTTGTAGCCATGTGTTGCACGGATGACTCCTTGCATAGACCTCCCATGCATACAAAATTTGATGACAAAGGTGAGTGGACAACAAAAGGATCTACGTATTCAAGGTACACCAAACTACATGAGTTTTGGTAGAATGGAGAGAATTATCCCATGCATACAAAATTTGATGACAAATATGAGTGGACGGCAAAACAATCTACGTATTCAAGGTATGCAAAATTACATGATTTTTGGTAGAATGGAGGTAATTATAGCCAAGCAAAGGATTTTTTTCCTAGCAAGTAGAATCTCATCCTTTGTTTGTGACACCTTGAGGAGGTTAAAATGTTCCACACTTGGTGTATCAATCTAATGATAGAGTTCTATTCATCCCCTCAATATTCCTAGGAAGAAAAGGCCCCTTTGCACCACACTCATGTGGAGATTGATGTTGTTGCAACCACTTCTACCTACCTTAGTACCACACCTCTCTATCTGTGTAGCCACGTGAAAGCAAATGAAGTGGGTGTGGGTGTTGAGCAAGCCTATTGGGAGAAAGAATAGGTGGATGCAACGATTATCGAATTTTTCATGAACCTTGGTTTGAGTTGCACCCACAACACCAAATTCCACCACATCTTGGAAATTTATTGGCATACAAAACCATTTCCAACCCATGCTTTGTTATCACATGATAATATTCGAATGAGATCTATAATAGTCCGAAGATGTTGGGAAAGAAAATTCATTTTTTAATTACTCCTTGCTCATGTTTGGTAAAGAAAAACATAGGTGTGATCCAAGTTGAGGCTCTTGGGCCCTCCATGGACACCATGATGGTCCTCTACTCCTTCAGAGAAGAAAGTGGTTGCTACACTCTTAACTAGTCTTAGCTCCCTAATCATTATTTTCATTAAGTTTCAATTACATAGTTGTCTTTATTACAGAAAGTGTTGGTATTTAAATGCCTAGTTTCCTGTAAAGAAAATTATTTTATTATGTTAAGTCTAAATGCCATTTTTTTAGGCCTTTTAACTATCCCACCTAGTTTCCCTAAATAAGCCTATATGACTTTCTATTTTATGTGGTCACTTTGTTATGCATGAATGCTCCTCTTAAACTTTACTAATAGTTTTAACTTAACATTTGAAATTGTTAATATATCAACTAAATAAAATTTCATTGTATCTATGTATCATATTTTACATTGACAATAAAATAACAAACCAACCCCATATATATATATATATATATATATATATATATATATATATATATATATATATATATATATACTCTGGCTCTGGTTGGTAAAGAAAAATATAGGTGTGATCCAAGTTGAGGCTCTTGGGCCATCCAATGACACCATGATGGTCATCTACTTCGTGGTTGTTGCTATCCTAACTAGTCTTAACTCCCTAATCATTGTTCTCATTAAGCTTAGATTATATAGTTGCTTTTATTACAAGTATGTTGGTCCTTAAATGCCTAGTTTTCTATCCTAACTAGTCTTAACTCCCTAATCATTTTTTTTTCTAAGCTTATGTGGTACCTTCTATTTTCTATTAATAAAATCGAGCAAAAGAGACAAAACTAGACCTCAACCTGCCTGCAGGAAACTAGGTATTTTAGCCATCGGAGTTCAAAATAAGTCAAGCATAACATAAAAAGTCTTAACAACCTATACCAAATCTGTCTATACTGGATATCCAAGTCTAGAGACCATATCATATACAAAAATGAAGCAACATAAGAACCTCAAACAAAAGGATGCAGCATAAGAGCAATAAAGTCTTAATCCTCCTCAGATTCAACAGGCACTGGATATTTGGCTGAAGCTCCTGGTAGTTCTACTAAAACCTATTGCATTGCCTTAATTTCCTTCTCCAGTCTTCCAAGCCTCACATACTGATGCAACTGACTTAAATTAATTTCCTGAATATTCCTATTGATATCAGCCAGTGTCGATTCCAACTTTGTTTCTGCTATAGACATAACAGCTTTGGCTAACAGGCATTTAATTAACCAATAGGTTCGAACAGATTGTTGAAATAGAGAAGTTCATCCCCAGGTGTTCCCAGGGTCTAGAATCACAGTCTGCATATCCTCTAAAGCCATGTCATCCTCCAAATCTATGTTATCAAGAATCTCAGATTCCCATCCATAAATGCGGCCACAAACTGAATTTGGGATGTCAGTCATGAAGGTTTGAACCAGTGGCTCAAGGTGTTGCTGAACCGACTTCCTTCCCCTTTTCTGGTGCGTTTCGGGAGAGGGTTGCTTGCCTTTTCCCCCAGTAGGCTTTCTGCCTCGTTTAACCATTTTAAAAAAACCTGAGAAATTTGTTAAAACTTCCGGCCATACAACAATACGAGTCAGCTTCGCAGATAGCATATAAGGCAGAGCACAAATATTAGCACCATCTCCCTGGTCAGTGACCGAAAAGAAGGTAAGAGGTAAACATCCAAAACGTACACAAGAACATCTGAATGGGTCCAGAAAGGCTGAAGAGCAGGCCGCTGATTAGAAACCCTATCATAATGCAGTAGGAAACCTAGAAGATTAAAAGGCCAATTCAAAATCCCAAATACAGAGTTAGGCCAATAAAAGGAACCAGAACTACCCACAATAATTTGCATGCAGGTTCCACAGGGGCCCCGGAAAAGAGCGAGGTGAAAAGCCATTGCCCAATTCGAATACTGAAAAAGGAGAAAATTAACAAAGCATACATTACCCCTAGATATCAACACCGGAACCAAGGTACAGTAATCCTGAAAATCAATAGAGCAAATGCAGGTAGCCGAGCCACAGCATACCCTAACAGTTTGCATGCAAATGGCCGATAGACCCCAAAAGTAAACCAGGCTCAAAACGACAATACCTCGAACTCCCAACACACATATGGCGACATAACGACTAAGAAACCCAATACAGTAATGCAGCAAGCCCGCCAAAGGGGATAAAACATAGCCCATAATTCGAAAGATGCCAAGGTCATGGAAGAAGAACAAAGACTTAAATAGACTAGTAGGCATAAAAATTCAAGACAGAGCAAAAACTAAGTAAATAAAATGGATGCTGCAACCAACTTCATGAATCTACTGCATGAATTCAAACCAGAAGCGGCCATACCGCCATTCCCACAAATCTTCTAAGAAAACTATGAGAAAGATTCGTAGACGAGAAGAGAACAGAGTCGAGAGCTGAAAGGTTAAAAACATAGATACATACCACTGCTGAGCTTTCTCCGTCACCCTGAAACTCTTCCGGCCAGAACCGCTACATGCACTATCAACCTTGGGAGCCAAATTCAGAGCAAAACAACAAACAATGAAATGGAAAACAACCTTACTTGCCTTAACCCCGCACTGACGGCACTTTCCCTAATCATTATTCTCATTAAGTTTTAGACTATATATTTTCCTTTATTACATATATGTTGGTCTTTAAATACTAAATTTGCTCTACTAAGATATTTTTATAATTGTATTAAGCCTAAATGCTATTTTTTTAGACTTTTTAAATACCCAACCTAGTTTCTCCATAAAAACTTATATGGCTTCCTATTTTATATGGTCACTTTGTTATTCATAAATTCATGAATGTTCCTCTTAAACTTCACTAATAGTTTTAATTTAATATTTGAAATTATTAATATATCAACTTAATAAAATTCACTGTATTTATGTATCATATTTTACATTGATGATAAAATCAAACACACACACACACACACACACACATATATATATATATATATCAATGAATTAATTTTTTTAATAAAAAAATATTTTTTATATTTTATTATCATTATTATATATATATATATATATATATATATATATATATATATATGGGAGGATGGGGTATTTTAAACACTCGGGCTTTCAATTCGGCTCTGCTTACAAAATCTCTGTGGCGTGCATTAAATCATAATGGTATATGGTCTCAAATCATAGCATGCAAATATATCTCGAGTGACCCCCTGTGCCTAATTTATTGCCATCAATTCAATTTTCCACGATCCATGTCAGCTATTTGACTTGGCTTCAAGAAGATCATTCATATATTAGCAAGGGGGCTGGCTTGGCGTTTTGGCAATGGGCATCTGATTCTATTGAGCGGTGAAAAAATCTGCGAGATCTCTGAAGTACCTATCATCAGTAATCGAATGTTACACCGATTGACTCACAGAGGAATTATATATTTAGCACAGGGGATTCATTTCTGGGAACATAGCGTGCCTATTATAAAATCAGCATCACATATGGGACTCTCGGGTCGAGATGCTGTCGAATGGATGGAATTCAAAGCTAAAATACAGGTGGCTGACTTATGCCTTTGTAATGACGGGGAAAAAAATGTATGGGCGGGGAAAATGAAGCATGATGCCCCAATGGTGAAAAAAATTTATTTCAATATTAACATATTTGCCATTCTTGAATTCACATCTTCCGGATTTGAGAGATTCTGGTATAGGAATATTCCAACTAAAATTCTTCTTTTTGGATGGCTGGTATGGAAGAGGAAGATTCTTACATGGGAAGGCCTCAACAGGAGGGGGATATACGATCCTGGTAGGTGTGTTTTCTGCCTACACAATGATGAAACGACGGATCATTTATTTTTTACATGTCCCCGGGTTGCTCACATCTGGAATCTATTCGGTAAGTTTCATCTGAAGTCTTCATGGTCCCCAGTGAACTTCCTAGATGCGGCTAATAGATGGGATTTGGTGAAGGGACAGTTTCAATCATTGCCTTTCTTTTTCATCTGGGAAATATGGCTTGCGAGGAACCTGACCATTTTTTATGGTAAACCTATTATCATCGCTCACATCTATATTGCTATTATGAGATGGATTAGCATCAGGGTGCCTACAAAGGATTCGGTATGTGATGGCTCTAGAAGGATTAGGCCCCATCCCATCTCCCTTCCGGCGGTTTTCTTTGATGGAGCATGTTTAAATGGGGTGATGGGGTGCGGTGCATGGATCAAGTTATCTCAATCTAATAGAATCCATATATGCTAGAATGGGTGTTTGGGCACAAACAATTTGGCGGAATTGATGGCTCTTTGGTGTGGATTGTTGGCTGCGCGCAATTTGGGCTTGGATCGGGCCTACATATATGGAGACTCCAAAATTATTTTTGATGCCATCTTGGGACATTCATCCCTATCCTCTATGAGATCTCATGGGTGGTTCATGAGAACAAAATATTTGTGGACCAAGATGAATTCCCCTCCTCTACTACACATTTATAGGGAAAACAATACCAGGGCTAACGGTTTATCCAAAAAAGGTATAGGGATGGTATATGGTATTATGTAGGTGACTATATACAGAGACATAAAGGTTGTGTGGGCCAATAACATCCCCATTCCTTGACACTGTTGATTTTCGATCTTTTGAACTTACTTCAAGCGAGCTTGTTTTTTTTGTCTTTTTCTATGTAGCAAGCAATCCTGTTTTCTGTCTTTCTTTGCAGCAAGCGAGCCTGTTTTATTAGGTGACTGATGGTGCAAAGGGGCCTTATCCACAACTGTGTAGGTTATCAACTATGATTCCGGTGGGATACCTCTTTGCTGTGTTAGGGTCCCATGATTTGGCTAATTGGCAAGCCAAATGACAGTGTAACATCGAACCAATCTTTGGAGCCCAAGGACCTAGCCTTCCTGGACTCAAAGAGGGATCTCTCTATTTGTGTAAGGGATATCTGTGTGTTTGCTAATTGTGTTCTGATTTTAGGCTAGTTATGAAGTAGGTTTTTTTGGTTTTAGTTTTTAGCTTGTGAGGGATGAAACAGATCAAAGATATAAGATAGGTAAAAAGATGTCAGATCAACTGGGCTATGGGGTCGAAGAGGTCAAGAAAGCTATCAAATGGTGATACAAGGTTTTTGAAGGGCCGATTTGATTCGAGGTAGAAAGGATCTTTGGGCAAAATGGAGTAAGATGGACATCAAGTTTGTGAACAACAAAGGATTTCAGGCATAACTAGTTTAATAGCTGACATAAACATGGTAGGGAAAACCATTAATCATGAAAAATGTAACTATAAGCTAATCAATACATAGAAATAAACATTCAAGCCATGCATAGAGATATATAACTCTCTAACTTTGGGAAATGGCTATCAGACTTTGGGGAAATACACTTAAGACAGACAAATGACTCAAATCACTATGCCGGAATGCCTAAACACAGTACTTCAAGTTATTGGGCACTTTGAAAACAAGATCGCATAGTCTTAGGCAAAGGGAAAGATCAGAACAAGACCTCCTTGGTTCAACAAATGACAATCTAATCAGTCAAAGAGAAATTTCATGGATGGAGCTATGGCTAGCCATGAGTAAGCAGGGCATACCGTAAATCATACTTAGCATGCATAAAATCATGAATGAAACAAGCAAAAATATCCTTAAGTTATTAAAGAGAAATCAAGAATTCTTTAATGTGACTAAGAATGAAGAAAACATGGAAGCTATGAAGAAATAGGAAATTTGAGGTGCCTCCAAGGGCATGTCTCAAATTTGTTCTCTACTGTCCTATAGCAAGCAAGAACATGGATTTATGAATGAAAACTAGGAAACAAAACAAAGAGAGAGACATTATACCATTCTACCAAGTCATGGAATCCAACAACAATCCTCTTTCATCATCCAAGAACATCCAAGAGACTATCCAAAAGCATGAGACAAGTATTTCTTCCAAAGCTTATATGACCATATATTGATTATATCATCAATTTCAGCCTTGTTTACAATGAAATCCTTTGGAATATATAGGCCAAAGTGAGAAAAACCTCTTAGTTCAACTTGCAATCTCATTGGCCTATCCAAAATATCTTATTTTGTCCTTGAGGCTTTGTAAAGCCCAAGGCACAAAATATCTCATAAAATATCTAAAAAAGGCTAAAAGAGGGGAATAAATTGACTTTTCATAACTTCTCATGTGCAAAAATAGCTAAACGCACATGAGGAAAAAGCAGTTTTGAAAGGTTCAATTTTTACAAAAATACTCAAAAAATACATCAGCAAAAGGTCCCCTGACTTGCCGGCAACTTTTGGAAGCCTTCTCGATGTTGAAATGAGGCTCATGATAGCTCGTTGAAAAGCTCTGAGTGTATACTTTCTGAAAATGTTCATTTTTCTCCCAACTGACCACTGGAGTCCTCCAAAAACAGGCCTGTGTGTAAAAACCCAAAAAATAAGCCTTGCTGATAAACCGAGCAGGGTGTAGAAAAAGCGAGCATTTTTTTGCCATTTTGGGGGAGAAAATGATCTTCAAATGTCCTGAAAATTGCTTAGTATGTGCTCCTGAAATTATGGCATCCAATGATACCATTCTCATCCTTTGATGATGCCCCAAACTGAAATGGCAAGGCCCATGAGTTTTGGCCAAAAACCCAAAAATGACAAAAAACCAAAATATGTCGAATTTCGCCCAAACTTGGCGAGCATGACCCTCAAGGGTTTTCAACAACATGTTGTGAAGCAGAGGCCAATATTTGGATTCTTGAGGTGTCTTTCCTCAATTTTTGTGCCAGGGGCTTTCCTTTGGCCTCCTTGATTTTTTCTTGAGCAGCCTTCAACTTCTGTCGGGCAAACTGATTTAGCTTTTTACAATGCCCCGTCATCCTCCATTGAAGGTCTAAGTCCTTGTTTGCCTTCTCCAATTTCCTCTCCAAGTGATCATTAACTCTCTCAAGCCATGCCTCCCGATTATTCTCTATCTCTTGTTTGAACAATGCGGTGAGAGGGGTGGATTGGAGAAGGGCATTTTCTTCTTCTTTTTGCTTCTCAAGGGCCTTTTTAAGCCCCATGGTTCTTGGCCTCTTTCGCCTAGGCTGTTCTTTGCCTTCACTTTCATCGAACTCACCCATGAGTTCTTCCAACCTCACTTGTGCTTTGGAGGCCTTCTTCTTGTATTTGATTGCCCGTGTCTCATAAACAGCCATATGGACACTCATCTGCTTGTTTTGAATTTGCAAAAATTGATTGAAGTTCCTAGCTCTATGAAGATCATCCTTCAAGGCATCAATTTGGCTTTCTCTATGGATCAAGAGATTTTCTAGGATCTGGGCTTCATTATCACTATCATCACTTTGGATTTGGATGATGTCAAATTCCCTTTCCTGTTCATGACTGCTTTCTTCCTTGCCCTTCCCTTTGCTCTGGGTGGCTCTTCTAGTACTCTTCCTCTTAGGCAATTCGACCATGGGCTTCTTTGGAAATTTTCCCTTGCTTCGGAGGGCCCTAGTCACATTTGGAGTTACGACTCTAAGCACCCTTTTCTTTGTTGTCCGAGGCTTGGCCACTTTCGGAGAAGAGAGCATGGCCCCTTGCCTCGGAGAGGCAGCTAGCACATGCTCCATGGGCTCTTTACCCTTGTCACTTTTCCCTTCATTTTTGCCAATGTCTTGGCTCTCTTCAAGGATGCCTAGGCTCTCTTTTTTCATCTCCCTTTGAGGACTTTCCTCCTCACTGTTTTTCACATCTTCATGCTGTTGTCCTTTTTCTTCTTAAGGTTGCTGCTCCTTTTTAGGAGGCTGTTGTGTATCATGATGTAGCTGCTGTGTATATAGCTGTGGCTGCCCCTGTTCAGCACCTTGTGGCTGCCCCTATCTAGCACCTTTATGCTGTTCCTGTTCATCATGATGTAGCTGCTGTGTAACATCTTTTAGATGCCCATTTTCATCACTTTCATGCCCTTGTTCATCATCTTCATGTTGCTCCTGTTCAACACTTTCATGCTGCTCCTGTTCAGTCTCTTTTGGCTGCTCACCCTCATCATAAGTCTGCTGTGTATCATCAAAAGTCTGCTCACCCTCACTATGTTGCTTTTCTTCATGCTGCTGCCCTTCATCATCTTTCTCATCATCATGTTCATGCTCTTCTCCCTCTTCAGGCTCTTCTGCTTGCTCTATGGTAAACTTGAGTTTTTTGGGAATAGGTCTGCTAGAAGAAGGTGAAGGATGATGAGTAGGAGGTGTAGGGGATGTGTGAACTGGAGGGACAGTGGAGAAATCCGGATGGGTGATGAAAGTATCCCAAGATACCTCTCTCTTTTCAAGCTGATGAAGAATGATGATTTTGATGAGAGAGTGATGGAAGAGACAGGCTATTTGTTGTGAAGGAGGCTTCTTCTGAACAGTGGAGGCCATTTTCTCAATGCTTTTGTGTAAGAAGAAAGTAAGATTTAGCAATTTGGCCCTAGTGAAATGCATGAGCAGTTGAATGTGATATGCATAAATTCGGGAAAATCTTTCCTCACAAGTGAAGTATTTCATGATGATTTTCATGAGGGGGGCGTAGCTGGCCAAAAGATATGAGAAGGGGAAAATAGAAGGACAAGAATCTTTGTGCTCAGGATTTAGAAAGGGTTTGTAATCTTCTGAGTCCAAATGGCTTTGTTTAAACCATTTCTCCCCAATATAGGGGATTTTAGTGGCCTTGGAGATGGACCTTGGAGATAATTTGAAATCAAGGCCCACCAGCTGGAAATGCTTGTCTTGAAACCTCAAAGTGCAAAGGTGTGTCAAAGGAGAAAAGCTCTTCACCTCTTGCACTCTTTGAAAAAAATCTAAACACCCAACCTCATGGAAATTGAACAAGACTGATGGGTGGGAATTCACTTCTTCAGTGGAAATAGGCTCAAATCTCTTATGCAATCCACTCCTACTATCCTGCCTGGGAGGCATCTTGTTCTGGATGCTCTCTGCAAAACCAAACTACCTCAAATGGTTTTTTTGAAATGTTTTCTCAAACACAACTCTGTCTTCTTTGTCAATCACTGTTTGATCAAGGAAAATTTGCCACAAATGCTGTGTGAAATGTTTCTTTGATATCAGGTCTCTGCTCCTCCCAAATCACTTCTCTTCCCCTCTTGTATGCCAACCAACAAGTAAGTTATAAAAATAGTAAGCACATGGTGAAAATGTTACTGTGGCTGGGTATGTTTACAAATATCCTTTATGTTTTGATGAAAACAAGACAGCCTTGTATTTAGACAGAGGAAAAACACTCTCCCAATCAAAAACACCCTTTTTTTACTTCACTTTTTCTCACACACAGTTTGACAAAACACCTTCAAATTTCAATAACAGCTTCACTCACTAAAGTCTGTTTTATGGACAAAAAGGTAGCACTGATTTTTCTTTTCACCACATAGAGAGGACTTTTGAAAATGACAAAGCAATTTATGTATGATCATTTTGTTGGGTAAGGTCACAAAGCTTTTCTGTGTTTTTTTGGTATAGGCAAGACAACCTTGTAGGAGACAAACACCCCTCCTAATCAAAATACTTCTCTTGTACTTCACTGTTTGACATTCACGGGTAGATAAAAACCTCTAGACTGAGTTTGAAAGAGTTTTTTACCACACTTTTCTTATGGGAAAAATGAAGCATCAATTGTTTCACTGTTTTAATTCTTTCAATAATCACTATGCTTTCCTTGCAAACACTACTTTACCTCCTATCAATGTTTCCACCATACACTAGGCTGACAGAGGTTAGTTTTGTCCTAATGCAGTTAGGATACCCTTAGCAATTGACAAAACCTCTAAAACAGTGTCTATTTTGTTTTGCAGGCAGTGTGATGTTTTTAACATTGTTTTTTAGGGCAGTTTAGGCTTTTTGAAGCTGAATAAACCCCCCACCAGTCTCCCACTATAATAAATTTCTTCAAACTATTCACTCAAATCACTTTGATTTACACCATGAGTTTCATTTTTCGCAACCACTTAACAGTTTGAATTTAGCAAAGAGCCAAACAAAATACCTTGAAGATCGATGGTGGGCTTTGCTTGAGGATTTGAGCAGCTTCAAGATTTGTTTGGAGGCACTTTGACCGTTTAAAACATGCGCAGCACATTTGAAATGAGAAGGTGCCCCGCAACAGAAAGGTTTTCGGGTTGCTGACGGGCAGTCGTGACCGGCGCCTACAGGCGCGCCGCACAACAACACAACCTCCATGTAAAACTTCACCTGAACGCACTGCACGCTTTTCCAAGCATGCCGCGCACTCAAAAACACTTGAAAACTCTGTGAAATTTCTTGAAAACTTCCTCTTCAGTCCAGTGAACAGCTAAGAGGAGTTGTTTTCGCTTTTGAATTGCAAAATAGATCTTGGCAACAGTCCTTAACTCCTTTTGAAAGCGAAAAAGTCAAATTCCTTTTCACACTTGATTGGTGAGGGTTTTTTTTTTTTAAAGATGTTTGAAAAGGCCTTGGCTTTAAAAAAAACTTGAATCCTTGTTCTTTTTAAAACATAACCGAACTCTTCTTGTTCAAATAAATTAAATAGTGGTAAGAACCTCTTCCTTCATAGGCCTGACCCTTTTTTGAAGTAAAGCAACCTTTTCAAGAATTAAAAACTTTCACTGTTCCTTACTACGGAATGAAACATTGTTTCCCTTTTGATATCCGTGCTGTGGAATGAAATTCTACTCTGAGCCATGTGAATGATTGTAGATGTGCCTTTTGGATGATACTGCCCTTTTCACTAGGGGGAAAACTTAACTGCAATTTCAATATCCCTTTCCACCTCTTGTCCTTGTGTTGCTCATTTGTTGTCACTTTTGATAAGTTGGAAAAAGGTCTTTATGAATAGAAAGAGCAGCACCTTTGAATACCAATATCACTTAGTGTTTTCCTTATTGAAAATTAAGAACAATGATTTGTGAAGCATCTTTTGCCATTTTGAAAGGAGATTACTTATCTCTTTAAAACTTGATTGACAGTTTCTTTTCCTTATGATTATATCTGCTTGTTAGAGGGAACCTGGTTCAACTCCATATAGGGACTGTAGATGTATTCTCCAAATTACTTTTTTCTTTGATTGTGAGGTGAAAACCAGTTGTACTCACCTGAGCTTTACTATCATCTGTCCATCAAGAGGGCACTTTCTTCTAAAAACTTCTCCTCTACTCAAAATGCAACAGCAAGGTACCTTTGACCTATTTTCACAAGGAAAATGCCTTCATTTGTAATAGTGGCATGCATTATTGGTTTTGAATGTTTTTCCAGAACTTGAAACTCATGCCATAATCCTTCTTACATATTTATGATCCTATGTGTTTAGTTGCAATGCCTTTTCGGGAAAAATAAGCTCGAATTTCCTTTTTGTCCACTGTGATGAGTTATTGAAAGAAAATTCTTCATGAATAGGAAGAACAATACCTTTTGAAAAGTAATCATCACTCTTTGGCCTGTGTCTAACCCAGCTGATTTCAACTACTTTTCAACTCTATTTTGTTTAAAGGAACAGAGACTAAATGTTAAGCCTGTTTATCAAGGAGATGAGTCTTTGTAACTTTTAAGGAAATTGCACCCCTTAGCAAGGTTTGTTCATTTTTGGCTCCAGACTGTCTTTGAAAGCAAACTCTCATAAGAGATAAGTCAGCTTCTTTGATAGTTATAGTACTCATGCTTTCCCTTTGTTTTTGACATCATTGCTCTGTCCAGAAGCCTTCAACTGTCTCCTATTGTTCTTACAATTTGTCTCTCAATCAATGAAAACCCTAAAATCAATCACTGCTCTGGCCCTCTACTTATATATGAAGGATGCCTACTCTGACAAATGCATGGTTTCCTTTCAACCTCTGTCTCAACCAAATGAATAATGTTTGATGAACATACTGATAGTGGTTTCCCTTATACATGATGGCAGAAGTTAGTTTGAGCCCAAGACTGTTTGACTCTTTTGGCCATCTGCTTTAATAATATTTCTTCATTTATGATCAACCCATTAGCTTCACCTTGTAATTCAAATAATAGTGAAACTCATGCAAACCAATTTTAAAAGCCCACTGCTTTGCCTCTGCCTTTAATCATCACTTTTATTTCAGAAACCTTTAGTTGTTGTCTCACTGTGCCCAATCAAAATTGCCTTATAGTCAGTGCAATTCTTAAAATCAAACCTTATCCCTAGCCCTCTGCTTATAGATGAAGGAGGCGCTCTCAGTCCTTAACCCTCTACTTATAAATGAAGGAGGTTTTTCTGAGTAATGCCATTTCATTAGCTTTTAACAGTGTTATTTTTCCTTTCACTGCTTTTTCATGCTTTGACTGTGATCGCAGGAGCTTAATGAAAAAAAACTCTCTACCCTGTAGCTGCATCCCAGGCTCAAAATCACATGAGAAGTAGTTGTCTTCTCATGTGGAACCAAATACTGTCTTCTGGGAATGCTGGTATACTTTTGTTCTTGAAAGATCCATTAAAACACTGTAAAACCACCTAAAATTAGTTTGACCTATGGTACATGTATTGCTGAGACTTGAGGGTTTATTAGTGGCGCGACTTAGGGGTGTAATCAAATTATTTGCAGAATGGGAAGGTCTGTTATGATTGGTCTATAGCAGATAGAGGTTCTTTGGCTTTAGAATAGTTTTCCAAGGGAGGAATGCCTAGATCGCCACTACCTAACTTAGGGGAGACTTCTTTGGATAGATTTGGATTGTTTTCTTTAGAGTTGATGCACAAGCCAGTATGGCTGAGGCTAGATAGGGCTTGATAATGAGGTTTCATCTCGTCATGGGCAGATTGAAAAGGTAGGAGGGAAAAAATGTTTATGGGTGCTTTCCAGCTGGCAAATTTGACAATTTTTTAGATCAGCTGCTAGAAAACTTGGTTGTTACAACTAGTCATCACCAACAAGTGAAACATACTGATGACTAACATGCTACTTTTGGTCTGCTATATAGGAACCTTTATGCTTAGATGAACATCACTCTCTGCTGTAGAGTGATGATCAGACACTGTCTATGCTTGATTCTCATGTTTTTTATTTTCTTCATGTTTACATGTTTGGGGTTATTCTCTTTTACTTTGATGAGAATATGTAGCTGGTTTTTTGTCAGATTATGATGGGAATATGCTAACAGATATAATACATATTTTATCATAGTGCCCAACGATGATCTATATTGGGAGCTGTGCTTTTCACAGCACTATTAACTCTATGTTGTATGATATACTGTTTGTATGTTTCTATATAAAAACAACATTTTTTTCTTTCTATATATATATATATATATATATATATATATATATATATATATATATATATAATAAGACACGAAAAATAAGAAAGAGATAAAATTTTATTAACCAAATTCGAAATGAAATTGTATTCCAACTAAATAACAATAATAAACGTGTTTTTTGTCGTGTCTTTTAATTTCCACACTTAAAGCCAAAAGTAGCCACCATTCTTGACCCCTGAAATTGTTGGAAAGAATTTGGTTTTGTTGACCCTAAGCTTGTAGTGTGAAGTTGATGAACACAACGATCCATACGTTACAGAAAAGCAACACCAAATCATATCGTTGCTCCACGTTACAGAAAAGCAGCACCAAATCAGATAGTTGATTCACTAGTACAAAATAGAAAATGCACTAGTACATTATTGATCGAGTAATTATGGAGACTTCAAATTTTCACTAAAGAATTAACTATTGGCATGTCGGTGAGTGACTGATCCATAACGCTTTATGTGAAATCAATATTGACTAGTCAATTAAAAATTCACTAGGTGACTGTGACTGATCCATAACGCATTATGTGAAATCAATATTGACTAGTCAATTAAAAAATCACTAAAAGAAACGAGAGGAAAGGTGTCCATTGGAGTTACATCATAATGAGTTGTGATTATAAGAGGATTCGAATTTTTACTATTGGTTTCCTCCCATCAAGGAACAAGGGAGGGGAGCACTCTAAAAGTCACCTTATCACATATTTTAATACATTATTTAATATTCACAAATTCACTAAAGAATAACACACAAATAGAGTATAAAAATACCAAGAATGTAACTCCCTCAAGGTTGTTTGAAACTTGCCCCAAGAGCAATTCATTTTCAATTGGGTTTTCTACGAGTGGCAATGCTCGGTGAAGGGTTTGAGGCCTTTTCCATAATTTTAGCATAGGATTTTGATGACTTGGACGGAGTTTGCATAATTGGTTTTGATTGGTGTACTTTTTCTTTACTAAAACTTTTTACCTTTGATTTCTCTATTTTTTTCATTTTCTTATTTTTATTGGTTTGAATTTCTTTTTCTTTTTCAACTTCCTCTTTATCTTCCCCTTAAGAATGGATCGAACCGAATGGGTGGTTGATCAAGTTTTGGATGAAGATATGTTGTTGGTTTCTTTTCAATTTTCTTCTTTTTGATTTTTAGATTTTATTTGTTTTCTAAATTGCCAAGAATCTCATATATATATTCATATATATTCATGTTGTTAACCGAGGTTGTCATTGATGTCAATATGGCATTGAGTGAGATGTCAATATTCTAGAGATACCTGGTTCCAGATGATGATGTTATGACTCTTGGTTGACTATGAGACCATTAATGACGATTTCAAAGTCTATGAAGACGTATTTTCCTAAATTCCTATTGATCATAATGCCCTAGATGTCCATGAAGGCACCATAAACTCGTGAAGAAGCCCTAGAAATCATGATGATGTGCTTACTCTTAATGAAGAAGCCTAGAACCCGGATGATTTCCTTACCCTTGATATGGAGGACTATACTTGATGAAGCCATACACGTGATGATGTCATACTCTTGAATGATCACACTTGATAATGGTCTTCATGACATGGTTGAAAGACTACTTTGGAGCTTTCCCAATAAAAAATTAATAAAGGCTACACTATGACTTATCAGTGCACATGAGATGATACATTCATTGTTGGATACTATTATGACGTGGATGACACTATGATCCTATGATTGATAAACCAAACAATGGATAAGAAAAACAAAGAAGAAGCCAAACAGTGGAGAAGCCATGTTGTCCTATTCACTTTTTGCACACGGAAATTAAGGACAGTCACAAATACAAAATGTTTTTACCACCTTAGAGGCATCCTTCCAAATTGAATCCTATACCATCTCTTAGAGTATACTTTTCTCTTTCTAATGAACCCTTATTTTCCCCCAAACTCTCAGTGGTTGATGAGATAATGATTTTTCAAGTTAAAAAAAATATAATTAATTGTGACCCGACTTGTACTTACCTCACATGTCGGCTTCTCTCCAGAGACGTGTCCCTTCAGTTTTGTAATACGAAATCACTATATATACAAGTTCAAACCTTAACTTTCCTCAAAAAAATTAGGTCATTAATTATAGTGATACAATGCACCGAGAAGAGAAGCTTAAGGGTCAAGGAGGGGAATAAGATATTTTGTTTGGGCTTTAAGATCACTAAACTGCACTGCAAATTCAAGACCTATAACTCAGACTTACAGTAATCACAAAACTCAAACCTGTCAGAAGTTTCTAATGGGCCTTTTATAGTGGCTCAGACTTATCCAAAGTTGCAGTAGCTCGGATTACAGTGGCTCGAATCTAATTGAAACTATTGTGGCTCAGACTTGGCATAGCTTAGAAAAACTCAGACCTGATCTATTGCAACAAACCTTAGATCATCCTCGAACCTGTAGGCTGGACAGACCTGTGCCATCAAAAAATAGTGACTCGAATGATTTACAGACCTGTGGTATATTGTTTATCCTTTGTGGACCTTGTAAAGATTATTGGTGGACCTATTCTAGAGTTACATTTGGATCTTTGGAGGACTTTAGCATTGTTGTAAAAGGAATATAATTTCAGCCCTGTAAAAGGAGCAGACTTTCGCCTATCAAAAGCCTCATACCTTGGCCTTCTCTGTGAAGTAGAATCACATTCTTGTCTTATTCAACCTCTCTCCTCAGCCCATCTTTGGAGTGAATTTAAAGAAAAGTTGTACAAACTTTGGATTAACTGTTAAGAATTTTTTTGAGAAGTTCCTTGGTAATATTTGGAACAATTCCTTAATAATCTATGGAATTGTCTTATTTATTGGAGCACTATTAGAGCATTTTTTGGGGGACAGAGTGTTTGAAATTAGAGTTTGGAAGTTAGCCTTGAAGCAATAAGTGAAACAATGGTAGCATCTAGAACCGTACATTAAGGATAAATTGAAGATTTATATTGGTGCTTAAGATCTTTCTTATTGAAGGCATCTTGTTGGGTTTGAAGACATTCCTCAGAATATCGTGAAGATTAGTTTCTGGAGTAGATTTGGTGCAGCATAGTGAAGAATATTGAAGACATCTTGGAGTACCATGAGATCATCATGAGGGTGACTTGAAGAAATTGTTTGGGTACGATGAAGAGCAGTGGTGACACCTTCTAAGAGATCAAGGTTATCATTGATGATGTGATGTGGAGAATAATTGAAGGCATAGTTGAAGATTGACAGGGCTCGTTGAAGAAGACATTGGGAGCTGTGAAGAATAACCAAACATATTATTGACAAATTGAATTTGGAGTTTGAAGCCTCATAGAGACAAGGTTGGTGCTTTGTAAGATAGGGTTGGAGCCCTAGAGGATAGGAGTCCTCAATAGACTAGGTTGGAACCTGTACCAGATATAGGGTTGGAGCCCTTGAGGTTGGTGCCTAGAATTGACAAGTTTAGAGCCTTGGAAGTCCAAGTCGGTGCTTAGAAAATACAGGTTGGAGCCTGGGAGATTGAAGATCAGTGTCTTCATCTAGGGCTGGAGCCCTACATATATTGTACTTGATTTATTTCAATGAAGAAATTAATAAAATCATTTATTCTTATTTTTCATTTTGTGTTCTAAATATAAGTGATCTAACTGGTAAAAATAACAATTGAAAAGAAATATTGATTCACCACCCCCCCCCCTCTTAGTATTTCCAACACATGCTTGACGGGGTTGGGTTTATTTGAGATTCTTGTTGATTGAATGGTCTTTTTCATTTCAAGTTCCTTCTTATATTCGAAAGCAACTTGAAATCCTTCTGTTAAAAACATTCTTGAACTTGGGATGCTCCCTAAATAGCTTAGTGGGGTCTTTTTCTTGAATTTTTAGACAATTTTTTGGTAAATATCTCATACGCATGACATGCCATGCATTTAAATGGTATTTACTCATAATGGTCCAATACTTGTTGATAACGCCACTTATCAAGATTTGTAGCGGCTCATGAAGTCCCTTCTCCAAATGACTCTCGGATTTCTTTCCAATTTTGGGGAAAGGTGTGCCTTGTTGCAAAATTGTTAATCATAAATGGACCCCAAAAATATTAAAATCAATTCTTGACTACCTATTTGAGAAGGAAAGAATAGATATAAAATTTTAAAGGCATGGTAAATTTTTCATTGACTTATCAATATTTATTTCCCATAGCACGTTATGGTTTAGTCATTTAGAGCTCACTGACAAGGTACTAGTTCTCTCTTTAGTGAATAGTTTATTTCTCCATAATTTCTCAACCAATAATGTGTTGGAAATATTTTCATTGATGGAAAAGGAGACAGGCAAGGCAGCCCATGTAGCAGAAGCAACAGAGGAATTAGAGGCAGAGTAGTGAAGTTGAAAGGGCCATTTTGAAGTATAGAGTTTTCAAATGAAGTATTGAGCAATTATTCATTAATTGAGTGTGTATGGCATTGATTTAGTAATTCAATGCATAGATTTTGATTGAAGTATAAAAGCGCCTGAACATATTATGAAGAGTGGAATGCTGGGAGGTATTAAACATTTGATTGTGGAAATACCACATAGCTGGATTGGGTCTTGAAGTAACAGTTGGTTTTGATAGCCGAATGATAAAAACTACAAATCACAAACGCCGAAAAGGTTGAATAACCAATTAATAGAAAGAATACTATAATGATTAAAATCAATTTCAGAGTTTGTGCATGTATAGAGCAGTAAGAGTAAAGGTCGAAATCCCATTTTTAGGTAGTCGAAGGCGTAGAGAAAAAAAATTTGAGATAGAAATCATCCATGCGTTGGTTAAGATTGGGGTTTATTCTTACCTGTTTGAATGTTGAATGTGCCTTAAGTCCCGTGTGAAGGTTTCAATAAGAATGTAGGTAATTCGATGATGCGGAAGTAATACAAGAAAGGCGGAATTGAAATAGAATTGAAGGGAGGCGGAGTTAAACAAATAATAGGAATGGAACTGTGAATAACCGAAGCAGCGGAACCTTGAAGGTATGAATAGTGACAGCGGTTTTGAAAACCAACGGTGGTTTTCGCAAAATTTATAAGTGGTAATCGGTTTTTTGTGAAAAAAGTGTGATACGGTTCGGCATGAGACACGTTTCTTGGGCGGTTTTGGAATACAACCCATTTCACATTTTATTTGGGCGGTAAGATCCTGTTCGAAGAATTTTTCGATTACCGTGGGATTTGACGATCAAATGATCAGAAGGTGGTCACATCACGAAGATGCATGAGGTTTAATGAAAGGTAAGTGTGTATGTGGGGCCGCGTATTATTTGAAATGCGGAAATTATATCGTTGGTGAAGCCCAAGGTGGGGCCGAAAGGCTCGTTTTAATATATGCTAAAATATTATCGTTGATACATATTATGTGATGGCAGCCACGAACATATATAGTTAATGAGGTATGGTGAGCGTTTATATAAAGTCAAGACTATTACAATATTTCTTGACATTTGAATGGAAGCGTAGCATATATTAATATATTATGGTTGAACTGTATGAGTGGGTCGAACTTTTATAAGGTGAAGTTCTGCACATGAAGATTGAGAAGGGTTTGCGTTACATAGTTTTATAATCATTGTCTAAGAAATAAAGCTTCCGTAGAGGATATTGAACCTAGCTGGATGGTTTGGTTTTTAATAACCATGAGTTCAAAATTTGATTCCGTGTAGTTTAAGATTGCCAGGTTGAAAAGGAATTTTTTGGGGTTGCAGATTTAAAATTAATTGGGACTAACTTGAAATGCATTTTTATATGCATAGAGTTGGATTTTGTGGGTTAAGTGAGGTAGCCCGGGCATCATATATATGCATCAGATACACTATTGTAGTGAATAGGAGAGTATGCAGAAACTGAAAAAGACATAGTGCATTTTATAGGCATGGAAAACAGAGATTGCAGAGTTGAAGAGGTGTGCAGTGAAGGGATTCAAATTTGCAGAATCAGAATGTGAATAGGAATGAAAATGTGAGTTTGTTACACTACAGTAGCAAAAAATTCAAGCTCACAGTGAGCCAAAAACTGAATGGGCTGAATCGAAATTCTTATTGTAACTGAAAATGTAAATTTTTATTTATTTTATATTTTTTGTGATGCAAAGGCAAGTCTTCGAAGGAAAAGAAATATCCCACTGTAATATTGAAATTTGTACTTATTGTTATATTTTTTTCTGAATGAGCTGGAAAAAGGAATGAGAAGGAAGAAGTCAAAGAGTCATGGTTGTTCACTCCAAATTCTCTATAGAATACAAACAGTCAAGAGGTGAACTCTATAAATGATATCTCATAGATATGCATAGAGAGGTTAGAGAATGAAAAATTGAGGCAGAGAAGATAAGAAGAAGGAGGAGCAGATAGAGATGCTATGAAGAGTCAGAGATGATATAAGACAGATAATAAAGCTAGAGGCAAGCAGTGAAGAAGGAACAGAACAGAGTTGATATCCAAGGTAAATCAACATATGATTTTTGAAAGAGTGAGGAAGTTGGATCTTTCATATCAAGTTGTAGCTTGATAGATGTCAGTTGTAGCTGACTGAGGTAGGAGCCTCCTGTAGGTTGGAGCCTACAGAAAATAGTTGGGATTTGGAGCTTCCTTGCAAGTTGTAGCTTGCAGAATTGAGGTAGGAGCCTCCTGTAGGTTGGAGCCTGCAGAAAATCAGTGGTGAGAGGGAGTTGGAGCTTGCCTTTGCATCACAACAATAATAAGATGTGGTTTTCTCCCTTTATGGGTTTCCACTTATATCTATTGTCTATATGCATGATGATTATGTGTTGATACTCTGCATTTATTCTACTTTATACCTGCTACTCATTTATTAAGATTGATGTTCCATTGTATATTAAGTTGATCACAAAATGATTATGTGAATGAGTATAAAAGAAAGTTTAAAAATAACATGACTGCATTAAAATGATTCACCCCCCCCCCCCCTCTCAGTTTAACCAAGGGTCCAACATAATTTGTTAGTGAATTTTGAAATATTGGCTTGCTTTTTATTTATATTTGTTATAAAAATAGAGAAAAATAAATGCATAATAAACACATAACAACAATCACTGATGGAGGAAAAATATTTCATAGAATTCTTGATTTATGACCCCCTAAAACCTAATACGTGTCCCCTCATCTCCTATTGATAGCCCAACCTCTAAGATGAGGCTTTCCACCTCCTACCTTTCCCCCATTGCCACCTCCACTGCCTCCTAATATGGTTGCCTTCTCTACCCTTGTCGATTCCCAAACAAAATCGACAAAGCCTATTCAATTGAGATTTGTAAAATTTCTCGAGGCACTAGAAAATTTGGCCCAATTTCCAACGGCCACTTCGTCGCTATTCCGACACATAGTCATCGCAAGAGCAACAGTTTGAGGCCGGAGAAAACGTGGTTAGCCATTACGTGCAATTCCGACGCTTTTCCAAAGTGTCGTAATACCAACACTTTTTCCGACGTTTTGCACAGTGTCGCTCTTCCGACGTTTTATAAGTGTCGGTCTTCCGACGAACCAAAACTGTCGATCTTCTAACGATCAACAACTGTCAGTCTTCTGACACTTTTCATATTTTCAAAAAACATCGCAATTCCGACGTTATGGCATCCAACGTTTAATTACGACGTTTTACAAACCGTCATAATTCTGATGCAATATCATCTGACGTTTAGAACTTCGTTTGTTCGACGCTTATGTAACATTGCTTTACGGAAAAAAAAAAAAAAAATTTAAAATTAAAAATATTTAAGAAAAAACGTCGCTCTTCCGACGATCGAGGCGTCTGTCTTGCGAAGAAAAAGTAAAAATATTAAAAAAAATAACATCGATTTTCCAACGCTTATGAACTGTCACAATACCGACGAGTAGTTAAAAATATGTAAAAAAAAATGAAGAGATTCACGCACAGCAAGCTCGATCTCATGCCACGGATTTGGTTGGCAGGTTAGGGATTACATTTTCAAATTTTGTGGGAAATAATTCCCATCTCTCCACTCTAAATTTCAACTCTTCCACAATAGCTACATGTTCCCAGCTAGCAAATATATGTGAAGGCATGTACACGTGTTTTTGAGGGGATTTATCACAGCAATCTAGCGCAGATTTGGAGGGAGCTTGCCTCCCTTCACCCCATTCGAACCACACTTGGAATCCACAGGAAATATGCACATGGTGAGAGGGTAATACACTAGGCAGCAGAGAAATAAACTCAGAGATTCATGGACACCTACAACTAGTTGACATCGATTTGGATTGGAGATTTCTCTCATACACTTGACATTCATTGAAGCATGAGGATCATCATTTCTTTGCACTTGTGGTTTCAGTATTCAGTGGGATTCATTCCCAAATTTGTATCAATAAATTAGCTCCCATTTTGAAATGCTTTGAAGCTCTATGCTTGATGTTACTATGGTTGGCTATAGAATGGGTTCTCCTGTTTTTGCAAGACAGCATGTAAATGGGCCTCCCTAACACCCCGAATATCTAAAGATGATAACAAAGCATCAAATGCCTACATTGTCCAAAAAGTAAAAATATATTATACTAAACTTCAAAAAAAAACATATAAGCTTCCACACTTGTTCATATTTATACAGTTATTAAATTGTTTGTTACCGAAAGATCCATCTATGAATCCTGTGAATAAATGTAAGGAGGAAGAAAAACATGCCAAAGGAGAATTTCATAATAAAGTGGATATAATCATGATTCATTACTATAAAGAGGCAAGAAACATTGGATAACCGTAAATAATAAAATTGATCATGATGTTATTAATCCTTGGATAAGAAGACTTTCTTGGAAGTTGTGGGAATTTGATGCTTTAAAAACTTAACAATGCATACTTGCTATAAAAAACAAGAGTACGTAAAATTCTGAAGAATTTCTGTGAATGTCAGCAAACAAATTGCAAGATTTAAATTGAAAGGTATTCTTGCATCTTCCCCCTCTCTGGAGTCTCGTTCCTCTGAGATACTCTGAACCTTCCACATGTTGGTCTTTGAGAGGGCTTCGTACATGTATGACTGCACCCTCTCCCTTCAATATAGATCTTCATAAGACCGGCTTCAGGCCCCTTGAGCAAAGAAGAAGCACTTAAGACCGGCTTCAGGCCATTTGAGCAAAGAAGCTCTTATCTCTCATTCACAATATATAATTAGACAAGGATCTCCCTGAATCACAAGCTGCAAAGCTTAAAGCTCAAGAGTGCATGTTGTAGCAACACAGTATATAGGAACATGTGCAGTCATTGTGGATCTCAAGGCAATCATTTGGGACCCCCAACCTCATGGGTGGTCCCTGGGTTCTCTAAATAATAGGCCCACTAGGAGAGGTAGCAAGGGTAAAGGATTTCAATAGATTTTTGAAATGGAATTGAGACATTTTGGTCTTTTCTGGGCATAACATTTGAATTTGATACTCATAGTGAGTGTTGCATCAATTGTCCCCCAGCGCCAACTGATACTTATAACATTTGAATCTGAATATTAAGAACAAAATTAAATATTATCAAAAATTAGTTTGTAGTTGAACATAATATAATCCAGAAAATAAGTAATTTGAACATAAACACTTTGGAAAAGATAAGGATGTGAACTCTGTGCAAAACCAAGGAAATACGAACATTGTTTTTATCTCAATTAGTCCTTTCCAGACAACCTGCAATAGCACTAATAAAACCTTATAAAAAGCTCTTATTAAAATGCCCAAGAACCATTTTGTAGGTGGTGGTTCCACTCTTTTTAGAAAAGGCATGGATCAAAAGGGCTAATGCATGATTGTGTATGGCGTTAGCATGCTGAAATTTGATGCAGAAAATTATCCTTGGGGAGATAGGGGTGCTACTTTAAAAGAAAGCCATAAAAGTGATGTTATATTGGTTCAAGCAACAATGTAGTTTGTTAGATGCAAGATTAATACAACAACAATGAACATGAGTTGAATTAATACTCACATTGCATTTTTACTTTTTAAATCGTAATGGGAATTTTTATATTAAGTGAAAATCTGCATTTGGAGTGCAGTTGTTACATCAATATACATCAAGAGGTTGCAAAGACTAGCTAGGAAACTAAAACAAAAGAGATTTTCCAAGCTGCCAATGTCCCCAAAATGCCAGCCTATTACTCAGTCAAAACTAATTTACCTAGAAGCAAACACTTTCCAAAATACTCCCAAAATTTTACAAGCTTTAACAAACATACTGCTTTGTAGACTGATGGGTAGGATCACCATGGGCTATACCCATATCCTTAATAGGGGCCTGTTCATTAAGTCTAGGGACAACAAACTTGATTATGTTTTAATTGAAAAACTTGGATCTCCTCTCGCATTTGATGCATCTAGTCCAACAGCTATTGATGAGAAATTCCCGAGCTTGACATGCGGGAAAATTGAAATAAATTACCTGAAAAATCCCTTTGAAACTTCAAACTTAGATGAAACACCGAAATCTACCAAGTCAAAACTAACATACATAGAAGTAAACACTTTCCAAAATACTTGCAAAATTTTACAAGCTTTAACAAACATACTACTTTGTAAATTTGGCCCAATTTCAGCATGTAAATGGCCCTCCCTAACACCCCGAATATCTAAAGATGATAACAAAGCATCAAATGCTTGCATTGTCCAAACACAAAACATGAATTATTATAAATAGCTCAACATTAAGAATATATTATACTAAACTTCAAAAACAAACATATAATCTTCCACACTTGTTCACATTTATACAGTTATTAAATTGTTTGTTACCGAAAGATCCATCTGTGAATCCTGTGAATAAATGTAAGGAGGAATCGTAATGGGAATTTTTATATTAAGTGAAAATATGCATTTGGAGTGTATCTGTTACATCAATATACATCAAGAGGTTGCAAAGACTACTTGGTAGACTAAAACTAAAGAGATTTTCCAAGCTGCCAATGTCCCCAAAATGCCAGCCTATTACTAAGTCAAAACTAATTTACCTAGAAGCAAACACTTTCCAAAATACTCCCAAAATTTTACAAGCTTTAAAAAACATACTTCTTTATAGACTGATGGGTAGGATCACCATGGGCTATACCCATATCCTTAATAGGGGCCTATTCATTAAGTTCAGGGACAACAAACTTGATAAAACTAATAGAGCTGATGGGTGAGGAAGGATTGTTTTGACTTTGACCAAAAGAGAATTGAAATTCCTCCAATTTTTGATGTCGATTGGAGAGTTCATCCTTAGATTTTGGATTAGACTTTGGTGGTAAATAAGAACCCCCATGGTTGTTGTGATATTAAAGACTAGCTGATTATGTTTTAATTGAAAAACTTGGATCTCCTCTCACATTTGGTGCATCTAGTCCAAAAACTATTGATGAGAAATTCCTGAGCTTGAAAAGTGGGAAAATTGAAATAAATTACCTAAAAAATCCCTTTGAAACTTCAAACTTAGATGAAACACCAAAATCTACCAAGTCAAAACTAACATACATAGAAGTAAACACTTTCCAAAATACTCTCAAAATTTTACAAGCTTTAACAAACATACTACTTTGTAGACTGATGGGTAGGATCACCATGGGCTATACCCATCTCCTTAACAGGAGCCTGTGTGTGAAGGTCAGGGAAAAAAAACCTATTAAAATTGATAGAGTTGTTGGATGAGGAAGGACCGTATTGAATTTGACCAAAGGAGAATTGCAATTCCTCCAGTTGTTGATGTAGAATAGAGAATTCATCCTCGGATCTTTGGTTTAGAATTCGATGGGCAATAAAGTTCATATGTCAAAACACAAAGTCAATGTGTTATTGTATTTATCTCAGTATCACTTATTTCATGCAAGAAATTCCCTTGGGAGGGGATCAAACAACAGGGGATAGTTTATTCCTATGTGTACTCTGTTTTTTTTTTTTCTAAATTAGTTTAATCTATTAAGAAAAGAAAAATATGTTACATCTGGGTCTCAGCCCTGTCTTTGCCTATGAGAGAGGCATATTCAACAAAAAAACACACAAAACAGACTGCCCATGAAGGAAAACCAGTCCAGTCCAGACAGAAATCAACCATATTGCTCATGCAGGGGCGACAATAATGCGGTCCACTGTAAAGTTCCAAGTAGATAACTGAGAAACTAAGACTACTAAAATTTAAAACAGGAAAGACAAAAACAATTCCATCCACATGGGAATCCTGAAACAAAAAAAAAAGCACTGCAGTAAAGACTAAGCATCATGTTGAGGAAAGGTTTCTCCGGGATAAAACACCTGTAAGCCTCCATACTATCTTCGTCCTATTGCTTGTCCTCGCCTGGGTCATCACTTTGCTTGGAGCGCTTAACGTCGGCCTTCTCCTCTCCCGCAAGTGCTTTGCCTTTATCCTTGGGCTCCTACTGCTACAGCTTGTCTAATTCCTGAGCAAGAACTAAAGAAGCACCTGTCTGAAGCTCCCTGGGCACAGCTTGTTGGGGTTCTTCCATGAAGACAACCGAAATCGAGGAAATGATACGGGGCCTGTTCAAAGAACAATTAAAGAAAAATTGGGTTGTTTGAGGAGTGTTGGATGACCGATTGAAAGGGGGGTGTAGAGCAGGGTTGACATGGTGGAATCGCCCTCGCCCACTACGAGTGTCTAGGTATCTACCAGAAAAATACTCCGAGGAAGGCGAGGAGGAATCCAAAGTGGAGGTGGAAGGTGTGCGATGGAATTGGCCCTTGGAGCTTCCCCTTCAACATCTCATGCGACGTCTCAAGCGCAACATGGTGGAGGCCAAAGATGAAGGTGACAAGGGAGGCGGAGTGACATAGTTAGACAGGGAGATGAGAAAATCAAAATTTACAATAGCTCTATTGCAGTGGCCTGTGCGGGAGAGGTGGAGCCCGTCCCCAAGATCAATACAACAGCTGAGATTGCTGCATTTTCCCATGGCAGTGCGAATGCAGGGTTGCACTGCCAAGGCCGAACAAATTCTCTGCAACGGTGGTGGAGGAATGTCTGAGCCTCGATTGCCAGCGTCCATATTTAAACTCTGAGTGTCTCTGTCTCAAGGCTCTCCTTTCCTTGAGACCTCATTAAAGTTCGCAGTTGTGATGTGCAGAGCATTCATAACGGAGGATCGAGCAAGCGTATAGGAGAGATCTTGACCCCGGCTAGGCATTAATGGTGTGTGGTTTATTGCGCCTGGAATGATCGCGACTTGAATGCCAACATGGTGAGCGATCCAGCTTAAACTAATGGCGGGATTGTGGGTGGCCAAGTGGCTTCCCCACTTTCTGTACCCACATCCCATCATCCCCTGTTCATAATTTTACACCCGTATTTGGGAAATCCATATCAGACTGAAGCTGTGTGTACTTTTTTATTGTTGCATCACAAAAAATATTTTAAGAAATTGCAAGTTATGGGAGATTCTAAGTTCGTAGTCGACTCGGTTAAAACAATAAGGTGGATGTTGAGAATGTCTTCCTTCAACCCTTACTTTAGGATATTAGAGAACCTCTTCAGTCCTTTCAATGGACCTCCTTCACACATGTGCTAAAAGAATTAAACATGAAGGCTTATGCCCTCTCGAATGAGACTGTGGAGATGCCTATAGGGTCTTTTATATAAATTATGGATGGAGAAGAAGTGGATCAAATGGATTTCAAAGCTAAACCATGTGAGATACCTTGAAATGGGGACCTATAAAAAATACCAAGATTGCAGAACTCGAAAGTGCATACATATCTAGGAGATACATGCAGATATGAGGTCGAAATGGATGTATCAGAGTTTCAACTCATTTAATTGGTTTCTCATTGTATAATAAATCAATGCAATCAGCCCAAGGATTATCAGTCGGGGATTTCACTGTTCGAAGTGCTTTCCAAACAACATTTTTGCACTTGAATCCACTTCCAAATGCAATCTACCAAATCTAATTTCCTTTTTGCATACATACATAACAAATTGAGCTTCAAGATGTGTTTCCAAAGAGATGTAGAGTCATCCTCGAAGCCTATACATGTATTGGCTTGAGATGAAAGTTCTTCTAAAACTCATAGTTCACTGCTCTTCCTCCAACATGAATACAAAAATGATCAAATGCAAGCTTAAAATCTAGAATATAGGGTTTTATATTCATATTGAAGACCTTTCTCCCAACAACGCTGGCAAAGAAAAGTAATTTCTCACTAACGGGAAGAAAAAGAGGTCCCAAAGTTGTGATATTAGTCTTCAGCGCTCCTCCTACGTGGCTACTTGAACAAATGGATGGATGACTACTTTTCCAAGTGCGCTCTGAGTTTCTGTGGCAAATGTGGAACTCTGTGTTATTAACTGGTTGAAATTTGCAGGTATTGACCGCTTGAACTAATTGTGATAGGATGAGCTAGTTGCTCCAGTTTTGTAAGCAGGAACCCTCTGTAATTAGGGTTTAATTGCGCCCTGTACGTCATGGAAGAGGTCAGCATTCATATCGGTGATCTGGTGTTTATTGAATGAATGCAACCCTATGAATTGAAGTCCTGTGCGGTTGGGTTGTCGATGGACAAATGAACAAGGGGCGGAACCTTTATAAGGACTCCTTGTATAAGGCAAAGAGAAGTTCGTTGCATGAACAGAGTGTGGTTTTTAATTTATGCTATAGACACCTGAATTGAATGTATTGAATCTGAGAGAGTTTGAAGAGGACCTTGTTAGAGGAATGAACCATTGTTAGACTCTGGTTGCCAGAGAATTGCGAAGCTCTGTCGAGAGCGTTATCTTTGTCCATTGGGGGAAATAACATTGTTTGTTATCAGTGGAGCGACTATATTAGGAATTAACCCCAAAGTTAATGCGTAGAAATAAGACAAGAAAGATGTTAAAATGCAGTGAGAAACTGAGTTAAGTACTGTGCAAATACCGGGAGTGGGTTTGTGAAACCGATACCATCTTTGTCGCGCCGCTTTTTCCCCAGGACGAAACCACTTCAAAAAAATATGATCCAACATATTTGCGCCACGTCACAGGGAAATTACCGCCCTCATCGCATTTTTTTGGAATGATAATCTTTAGCCGAGGAAAAAACGCGATATCAACTTGGTTCATCTGACTAGGAGGCCGATAGATCAAACGATGGTCACGCAATAATTTGCATGAGAGATAAGTTAAGGTATGGCCGGTTGTTTTATGTTGAAAGTCGTTCATTTACTTTTTGAGGTGTGGGGCCTGTGGGCGAAATATATATTAAAATTGTTGTGTTGATAGCGAAATCGGGTTAATAATACAAGCCTGAAGATTGGTGCATTGTATTAAGGTTTTATTATAAGCTGAGGTGGGAGTTTGTGAAAAAGGGTCGAACCATTATATAACGTTAAGTACTAAGGTCAGAAATTATTGACCTTTAATGTATTGAGGTTAGTATTATAAGTCTATGGTCGGGATTTTGAGCAAATCAAATAAAAGGCGTGGACCTGTGGTTTGAGGCAAAAAGTTGATGTATTTCACTATATCTTGGTTAACCTTAGAGTGTTATTTAAAAAGGGCTGAAGTCAGATTATTTACCTTTTGATACAATGTACAAAGGAAGGTTGCGATTATAAGTAAAATCGCTTTGTAAAAAGACCAGGGTTTGTAATAAAGAGAGATATAGTCTCGGCGCGCTCGGGTGTTTTATTTAAATCATCAAAGGTCTTATTGTCCAGGGGTTATGTACAGACTGTCTTTGGTATTGGTCTATATGCGGATATCAAAGGCATTTCATTAATCAAACTTAATAAATTTGATGAATGAAATTGAAAGAAAAAAAAATTGAGTAGGACCAAGGTGTATGAAATTTACAGTACAGGAAAGTGGGACTGTGGGTAAACAAACTTGAGAAGTGTATAGATCCATCATTTTGCCAGTAAAACGAACATGAGAAAGTGTGCAGATCTATCGCTCTTCATTATCTACTAATTCAATGAGGAAAATATACACCAGACATATGTATCATGCTTGGAATAAACAAATTTGAAATATTCATTTTAAATAGAAGACAAAGTTTGAAATGATTGAAACATTTACATGAGGAGATAGCTCCAAGAAAACTTCAATCCGTGATGTTCCTCATCTGCTGCAAATGACTAGGGAACATTCATTTTTCCTCAATAATATTTCTGCCAAGATATTTTTTGTGGTCAGGTGTTTTTATTGGATTTTGTTATTGAAATTTGGAAACCCCATCTGCTATACCCTGTTTTTTTTAATGAAAAAATAAACAATATACTGAAAAATTCATACATTCGCTTATGAGTAACCTGTAATTTTCTTCTAACAAGCCTTCCAAGCACTTTAATTAATGGATAACGACAATCCATCACAAGGTTTGATAGACCGATCTACCAAATCTATCCGAACAGAGGTTGTTTGAACATCGACTTCTCTTTGATTCTGAACATCGACTTCTCTTCGATTCTGAACATCGACTTCTCTTCGATTCAATTCTGAGAGTTCCGAACGGAGGTTTTTTGCCATGCTCAAAGTTCATGAGAAAAAGGTCGAACATACAGCTTCTTATCTAAACAACTGTAAATGTCACTTGCATTGCCGTATTTGCAGACATAAAAATACAGGATGCCCAAGTTCGAAGCTTGTTGCCCCACTACTACTTTAATTTTGATGCAGAAAAATATCAAAGAAATCCCCACCAATAAAAGAATAGCCAACTCCCATGCTGTCACGTAAATGCTATTTGGCCCCAGGTTCGAAGCCCATGACCCCCACTGGAGCTTTGAATTCAATGGAGAAAAACAAAAAGCAAAGAAGCTAGCTGAGCAGGAAAAAAAAATTGAATAGGGCAGAATGGAATCATAGGGCAGAATGGGAAAGAAGGCATAAAGGTCGAACAAGTTGAGCGGGAAAAAAAATTGAATAGTTCGATTAAGAAAATTTGAATAGGTCAAACAAGCTGAGCGAGAAAAAATTGAAACTATGACATGAAATCATATGACAATTTCCCACTCAAACATTAGTGAATAATTTATTTTATTTAAATTATGTTATATATTTATTGTAAACTGCTGTAATATTTTACAAAAAAAACTTATTTTATTCTATTTAAAAACAATTTATCAATATTTTTGGATGTAAAAATCATTACTTATAATATTCATTGTAATTATTATTTATAAGTAATAAAAAATATTAATAAATATAATATTTTTAGGTAGAATAGTTACTTTCATCATACTTTATAGGTTTCTTCAAAATTACTTTCATTATTACCATAATTATTCAACTTCAGTAGTTGATTGCCAATATTTTCTTCGTTATATGAATCATCCTTAAATAGACCTTATAGTAATTTTCATAATGTTCGTGTATGGAGATAATTCTATGATTCCACAACCATTTTCCATAGAGTTGTTCATTCAAGAGATACCCTTAGAGTACCAAGTTATGAATATTCCAACATCTTCCATATGTTCTAAAATAAGCGGCCTCTTCTTATTGATTTCTTACACTTGTTTTGACACTTCCACTCAACCACCTGAAGTATTTAGCTAGCACTTTTTTTGTGTTCATCTCATTATTCCAAGCTGGTCATAATCACATGAGTTACCATCAATTATCATCATTAGAAATTTTGCAATTTTTTCCTAAAATTTACTAATTAGTCTACGAACACATGGTAATAATGGCATTACCCACAAACACATGATACCCTCATAACCTAGTATTGTGTGCTAGGAAGGCTTTCCAAAGAATTTGGATGGCATCACTCTGAAACTATTACAGAATTAGAAGGGAAGAGAAAGGCAAAGGCTCAGGTATCATATGAGAGAAGGAAGTAATTGGAAAAATTGAGATCAAAAGCAGTGGAGTTAGCCAAAAAGAAGCTTGCCCCAGAGATGGATAAGATAAAACTTGACAACATATTGGTCAATTTCCTTGACCCTTTATTGGTTATTCAGAAGGAGTATGAATACACCACCGTTAATATTAAGGTAACCAGCCCCTAGTAGATCAAGGGCTACAAGTTGTAGTTTTCATCTGAGCATCAACGTACCACAACCATGCTTACAACCAGAAGCCTTCTCACATTCATGATCTGATTATATAGTGAATTAGACAGAAGTAAGAAAACAATTACTTCTTCAAAGCTAATTCGAATTTGGAGGGCTTAGCCGGGGATTGGGGGTTAGGGGTTAGGGATTTAGAGGTTTAGGGTTTAGGGGGTTAAATGGGTTAGGGGTTAAGGGGTTATAGGTTTAGGGTTTAGGGGGTTAAATGGGTTAGGGGTTTATAGGTTTATGGTTTAGGGGGTTAAATGGGTTAGGGGTTAAGGTGTTATAGGTTTAGGGTTTAGGGGGTTAAATGGGTTAGGGGTTTAGGGGGTTAGGGGATTTGGCAGTTAAGGATTTTAGGGGTTAGAAGTTAGGGGCCAATGGGGTTAGGTTTTAGGGGTTAAGGGTTTATAGGCTTAGGGTTTAAGGGGTTAGGGTTAAGGGTTTAATGGTTTAGGGTTTAAGGGGTTAGGGGTTAAGGGTTTATAGGTTTAGGGTTTAGGGGGTTAAGTGGGTTAGGGGTTAAGGATTTAGGGGTTAGGGGTTAAGGGTTTAGATGTTTATGGTTTAGGGGTTAAATGGGTTAGGGGTTTACTAGAGTTTTAGGGGGTTAAATCGGTTAGGGGTTGGGAATTAGTGTTTAAGGGGTTAGGGGTTAAGACGACACAGTCATCACAAGGCGTGACATGGTGCGCCCGGCCGCCTGGAGGAACAATGATAACATGGTAAAACCCACAGTCCCTGTTTACTCAAAATTTCAATCTCACTCTGTGTGTAAATTGCCTTCAATTTTTTCATGCCCAAGCAATTCACAATTTGGGAAAACTCACGCTGTTCTGATTACTTGAACTGGAAAATTAAATAAACTCTATCTAAATGTTTTAATATCTCAAATTGGAGATTTGAGATATTAAATTAATACTCTCCCTCTACCTATGTGCATATAGCAATGCATCTTCTCTTTATCATTCAAGTCAACGCCCACATTTACACTTTCAACCATTAGCTTGCGGACCCTTCTTTCAAATTCACTAACCATAAGTTATAAGGCCATACACCTAAATATATAAACGGAGCTTTTCTTTTTTCACCAATGGTCAAATTCCAACTCTCTCTTACCTTTTCTTCAAAGGTTATAAAACCCCTTCATGTATATAATATGCTCCTTTATTGAAACCATACAATCCACCCTCGGCTTATTACATTAAACTCAACTCATCCTTAGGCAAGAGTTCTTTAACAACGGTTTCATTCTTTACCTTGATTCTCCACCCAAAACTTGTTATTCGCATCAAATACCATAAATGTACCCTTAGTCCTTTTAATGAAGTGCTTCTATCATATCTCACTTCGAAAGCTCTTATATTCGGAGCCTCTTTTAATTTCGATCCTTAATTATTTTAAATAACACACCCCGACTATGGTGTCTTCACCTTAACCACTTTTACTATGGTTTAGCCCCTTTTTATAAACGCTAAACTTCAACTCATAACATTAAACCGGCGCGATATTTTAATACACATTGCACTCACGGCCCCACACATCAAACTTATCAAATAAATGTTTAAATGGCGAAAAATGTTGGGCCATACCTTAGTTAACCGTCAAATGAATCCAACGATCCATGTTATGTTGTGCCCCAAACCTCTATCCGATGGCGATAACGAAGTTTCAAAAAATCTTTGGTGCCAAGCGTTAACACTCAAAACAAATGCGAAACTTGCGGTTTTACAAATCCGCTCGGGGACACGTGTTGGTCTCAGGAGTGTATCGCATTTTTTTTTTGAAAACAACTAACCGCCTTTCAACAACGCGAATACCATGGTTTCGTTCCTCAAAACCACCTTCGCTAATGGTGCTCATGATTCCACCTCCTTCTTCGTCACTGTTCTGCCTATTCCATTCAATGCCTTATTATGTTATGCCTTCAACATTTTGTACGTGTTTTATCAACCCTTCACACAGAATCATATTCTCCACTAATTACTGCATTGTGGCTTGGAAGCATTTATGTCGATTTTGTGAATCAGGTATACCAATCCCGACACAGATGCAGATCTATGTGCACTGCGTATTCAAATTAACAAAGGATCTATATAATCTAGGGGAATTCGAAAAGAACCAAGTCCTTCTTCAGGAAACGAACCCCTAAGTTCAATTCACTGTCATCGCCTTACACAAAGGCCTCAATTTCAATGAGACTCACCTCAATTATTCAATTCCTACACATACACCTAGAACATATCGTTTACTCCCAAATTTATGATTTGACCCCACTATTCAATCAACCATTTCTTAGATACATACACAAGTTCCCTATTAACTCTTATCACAGAACTATTCATGCATTCCTCATATTCTCTTATCACTGAATATAAAGACAGACCTTAAAACAATCACAGATTCTCCCTCATACTCAGTATACAAAGACTCGAGGCATTCTTACACAGAACTAAATCAACAAAATGCACGAGAAGTACTGAAACAATTCTTCTATGACATATACTTGAAATTACTTACAGCTTCTGGTTCGGCCAGATCTTTGATTCAAATGGCCTCCTACTTCGATTCTTCAAGTCTACCGAAACTATCGCAATAGCGACACCTTTTCCTGAACTGTCGTAATAGCGACGATTTCCTCAAACGTCGCAATAGCGACACTTTCCTCTATGATGTCGCAATTTCGACACTATTACCGAAACTGTCGCAATTCCGACAGATTCCTCCAAACGTCGCAATTGCAACACTTTGTCTAAGTGTCGATATTGCGACACTTGTCTCTAAACTTCAATATAGCGACAGTTTCGGGCGGGATTTGAAAATTTTGAAAAATTTTGGGGAAATTTCCGACATTTGGTCAAAAGTGTCGGAACCAAGTGTCGGAATTTCCACCAAATGTACTACTGAGGAAATTCCTAAAGTTGTTGTGCATGTCACTCAGCCCCAATTAATGGCTCTACATCTTTCTAAGTGCACCCTCATAGACTAATTTATTGGAATATGACATTTTTCCTAATTGATGTGAAATTGGGTGGACAAGAACTACAGACCCATGATAAAATGCAATCTCTCATTGTCATTCTACAATAGGGGGTTTTTTGCATTCCTTTTTTAAGAGAAGGCAGATAGATATTTAATCTTCATAAGTGACCCATACTTTATGGGGGGGGAGGAACATTTTACTTGAATAGATGGAGCTTGGACTTTAACCTTCAAAAAACCCCCTCAATGGTCCCTATATGGGTCAAAATTCCACACCCCCACACCCCCCTTCATTATTGGAACAAAGAAACCCTAAGAAATGTTGGAAATGCTTGGGGATATATATTGATAAGGAAGAATTGAAAGAAACAATGTTTTCCTATGTTAGAATATGTGTAGAAGTGGACCTTATAAAAGGACTTGTAGAAGCCATCCAACTCAACCTAAACAACTACATATTTATAGAAGAGATGGAAAATGACCAAATCCAATCAAATGAAAATCATGCCATGAATATGGTCATTTTGTGAGACATTTTCCAAAGGCTCCTCTAGTAGAAACACAAGTTAAGTAAGGGTATAAGTGGAAATAACCCAAAATATGAAGAAGAGGTCAAATCCCCTTCAAATACAAACCATGCCATGAATATGGCCATTTTGTGAGACCCCCTACCAAACTACTAGTAAATCACTCCCCTAAATCCTTAGCCTCTCTTCCTCCATCCAACAGCCATCCAAGAACCCCTCCCCAAGCCCCCATCCCCCTCCATCCCCTTCTAATAATTGTGATGAGGTGTTCTCTCATGAGGATCCCCCAAAGAAGCTTGACCCTAAAGAAAACCTAGGAAAGAAATTAGGGGATATGCTTCAACTAGAAGATTCCCCTTTTCACTTTGTTGATACCATTATTTACACATCCAAGAGGAAAATCTCTCTATCTCTAAAATTTTAGGAACCTCGAGGCTAGGCATATAACTCCTTCCCCCTGAATTAGAATTGTTAGAAAACTAGTTAAAGGATGAACCAACCAATGACTCAATAGTTAGCAAGACTAGCAAGAAATATGGAAGGAAATTCAACAAGGAAAAAGAGAAGAATAAGTTGGTCAGGATAAGGATTGGGCACTCAACACACCATTGAAGGTTGCTTTAACCAAAACACCAAAATCTCCAATGAAAAAAGTGGTTTAGTCCCTCCTTTGGAAAGGGCCCCAAATCTAATAAATGATTAAATCCATCTCATGTGACTATAGAGTTCTATGAAGGGAAGGAAAATGGACCTAAGTCAAAAAATTGATTAGAATATATACACCCCAAATTAGTATGCTCCAAGAGACTAAGTTAAAGGAATTTGTTTCCCTCCACAAAAGCAAGATAATTCAGAAAAAAAAAACATGGTAAAATAAATTACCTCAAGAGGAGAATTTGGAGGCTTGTGCATAATGTGGTCCACATCATATGTTCAATTCATCTAGGCCCTTCCATTAGCTCATTGGCTAGCAATTAGTGTACTCCATATCCCCTTAGATAATAAAGTTAATTTTATCAATGTTTATATGCCCAACTCCTACCCAAACAAACCTATATGCTTGTCCTCCCTATCGGACTTAAAATACTCTTAATGGAACTCCAACTACATTCTAATGGGGTACTTCAACACCACCGTGCACAATTAGGAAAAAATGTGGATCACCAGTCAAAGACCCTGTTAGTGAAAAAATGGAAGACCTATCTTCCATCATGGATTTGGTAAATTTAAAACATATCAAAGGAATATTCACTTGGTTGAATAAATGGCTTGGACCTAGACACATAATGGCTAGGCTTGGAATATTCCCAATTCATAGCTTAGTCCTTGAAGAAAATATCATGCCCCTATCCCAAATCCTTCTATGGTCTAGTTATGATCATTATCATATAACCCTCTCCTTCTCTTCCCTGGAGAACTATGACCACCTTCCTTCCAAATATAACCTTTTATGGTCCCAAGATCCTAACCGTTTAAGGAATAATATCATATGTGTAGAATCAATGGATAGATGGCTCTCCAACCTTCAAATGGGAAGAAAAAATAAAAGAGATCAAGAAATATTTTAAATCATGGAAAAGGCTAATAAATAAAATCTGAAGAAAAAAAAAAATGCTCTCAAACTCTAATTGCAAGAAACATAAGAACAATTAGAGCACCTCCCTACATCAACCAATATCCTCTCAGAGGAAAATTGGATCTACCAGAGGTTGCAACAAGAACTACAAAAGGAAGTATAAGAGACAAAGAGACCTAAATCAAGAAGCATAGGGTTGAGAGTAAGAGAAGAGAATACAAAACTCCTCCATGGGAAGGAAATGTAGAAATTCCTTGTAGATTCAAAATTGCTCATGTAATTTACTAAAACATAAGACTCAAATCTACTCTACTCATCTGCAGAAATAAATTTACAATTGAGAATAAAAACCATAAACATGCATCAAGATTCAACACAAACACACAAATATTTATCTACGGGGAAGATACTACTCAAAACCCCTTCCTATCTGTATTGCATTAATCAAAGAATCTGGATGAATACAATGTGTTTGTTCAAGCTTGAGCACAACCTGCACTTGTATCTTCTATCTTGCTGCTTCACTGACTGACTTTGGCCAATACTTAGCCAATTTATCATCCTTCCAAGCTCCTATCTCCTTGTGTTGTTCCTTGATGAATTAGCCCCTTTTAATTAGGGAAATTCCTCAATCTGGATTGCACAATTCCTTTAGGCCAATCTCTGACTGCATGCACCACCTGTACGACTTGGAATAGTTTATAATTGATTGTACACTGAACTTGAACTCCAATCTCAACTGGGTAACTCGAATTCTCTGCATGCATCAATTATTCTGAGTTGATTGATTAGTGCAGTGGTTGATCGCTACAATGTGTTGAAGCTCCACTTCCACTCTTTGATCTTCCACAAGTTCATCTTGTAGTTAGAACTATTTTAACTAACAAAAACTCAATTTAACTTAAATAGATTGCTAGAAATTATCAATCAATCATATTGAACTAAAATGAAGTGTCTCCAACTAGAATTAATTGAGTTAACTAAGTGAAAAGTGCCATGTCACCTCAGTTAACTACCTTCAAGTATTTTAGTGAAATTAAATTCGAATTTTAATCTAGTTTGACCAAGGAAAAGTCAAAACTAGATTTTCTTGCTGCATTTTCAACGAGAAAATCCAAAGAGTTTGGAGGAATAATGTTAGTAATATTACTACTTAAAATGGGAAAGTGCTAGAGTCCTACAACCAAATCAAATAAGAAACTCTAACTCACTATTTCGACCTCTATAAAGAATCACCCTTGGCTTCTGAAAAAAGGTAGAAGAAAGCATGTTAGAGCACATTCATCACCTAGTCATGTAGGAGGACAATCATGCCCTAACGTGAGAAATAATTGACAAAGAAATTTTAGACATATTATCTTTAATGGACGTTGACAAATATCTATGCCTTGATGGCTTCTCGACTCACTTTTACAAAGTATGTTAGCCTATCATAAAAACAAACCTAGCATTTATGATCTTGTATGCCCTCTAAGCATCGAAAATTGGAGAAGGAATAAATTGTAGAAATTATCCGAAGGGATTCAATATGATCTTGTAATGTACTAAAACAAGATACTGAATCCTTCTACAAATTTGTATCAACCAAATTCCATCGCACAATCAAATAACAAGTAAGAGAAAGAAATTATCAATCGCACAACACAAGATGTATCTGGGGAAAGCAACTGATAAAAACTTTGCTATTTGTATATTGCATAAAGTCAGGACCATAAAACAATACAATGTTATTTCCCACTGAGGAACATCTTCACGTTGTTGACTGTCTCACTCTGATCTAGGAAAAATCAATCAAATACTTAACCAATTCTCAACCTCTGTCTTGCCAGCCTTGGTCACACATTCTTGGAGGAATTGTGGCACTATTAAATAGGAAATCCCAAGAATTGATTGCACAATTCCTGCAAGGCATCCCGATGACCTCATACATAACCTGTACAATTTTTTAACTATACAACTGATAGTTATCTTCACTTTAACCTCAATCTCAACTGGACCTTCCTTATAATTGACATGAAACAACTATTTATAGATAATTATCAGTTAATTTATTGATCACTACTTATGAATTAAATCAGATTTATTTCATTGGGCCTATCACTGGCTCATCTCTCAGTTAGAAGTAGTCAAACTGATTTTAACTCAATTAATAGAGTTAACTAATTACAATTCACAGATAATTGTAACTGGACCCCTTAAAATCATGAGAGAACTCTACATGCCTCCTCTCTGACCCTCAACTTGAATTTCCTAAGCTAACTAAGTCTTCCTAACTCAATTAACTAATACAGGTTTTCATGAGATGATATTACAATTTCTCTTCCAATTTAATTAAGGGAAAATTAAATCAGCAGCCCCCTTTGGGTGTCATTTCAACACTCCCTCTCAACAAGAAATGGATTATCTGCTACCCCGATCTTGTCGGTGTGGAACTCAAATTTGCTTCTTACCAGCGCCTTCATCAAGTTGTTTGCATCCCGCTCCTTCGGGGAATGTACTCTAATGACATAATCTACCTCTGAACACAATCTATAAGATGGTGATACTGGATATCAATATGCTTGGACTTGTCATGAAAAAATGGATTAACCGAGAGTTTGATGCAACTTTGGTGATCACAATAAATCACTTTTGGATCCATTTTTTGACCAAACAAACCAACAAGTATCTTCCTCATCTGTATGGCTTCACATGCTGCCTGACTGGCCGCCATGTACTTTGCCTCTGTTGAACTGAGTGTAAATGATCTATGTTTCCTGCTATACCAGGAAACTAGTGTTGATCCTATGTTGAATATGCCCCCTAATGTGCTCTTCCTGTTAGATGGACTCCCTGGCCAATCTGCATTGGTGAAGCCTTGAAGCTTAACTCCCTCTATCTTTCTATACCATATCCCATACTCTATATTGCCTTTGAGGTATCTCATCACATGCTTGTCTGCCTTCCAAAAGAGCTTGGCAGGTTTAACCATAGCTTGACATAGCTTGAAAAAGCAGGTTAAATGCATAGCATATGTCTAGTCATGTGTTAACCAAATACATGAGTAAACCCCCAAACTTCTTGTAAACAGTAGCATCCACTACTTCACCTGAAGTATCATCCTCCTTCCTCTAGTTTCCTACTAGAGGAGTCTCAATGGGTTTGCTTCCCTCCATGTGGAACTTCCTGAGGATCTCGTTGACATAATTTCCTTGAGATACAAATAGTTCCCCATCTCTTTGCCATATTTCCAATCCCAGGAAATAGTGCAAGTGTCTGATTTCCTTCATCTCAAATTCTCTTGCAATATCCTCTTTTCAAGACTTGATGAGATTCTCATCACCTTTCAGTATCAGATCATCGGCATAAATTACAATAATCAAAAGCTTACAATATGATAAAGGTTCACATCCGCTTCACTCTTGGTGAAGCCCAAACCAGTGAAATAGTCGTCGATCCTGGTGTACCAAGTACGAGGTGCTTGCTTCAGCCCATATAGTTCTCTCTTGAGTCTGCACACATGCGACTCCCTGTATAAGGTGTCAAAACCTTTTGGCTGATCAATGTACACCTCTTCCTCAAACATTCCATTGAGAAAGGTTGTCTTTACAACCATCTGATGTATCTTCCATCCCCTCTACGCTAAAAGTGCAAGGATGGATCTGATAGATGAGTACCTTGCGATTGGTGCAAAAGTATTATCATAGTTAATCCCATGCACCTGAGAGAACCCTCTGGCTAAAAATACGTCCTTATGCTTCTCCACACTCCCATCTGCTTCATGCTTCACCTTGTAGACCCACCTAGATCCTACAACGGACTTCCCCACTGACCTTAGAAAAACTTCCCATACATTATTTACGATAATGGATTCATACTCCTCAACTATGGCATCAACCCACACTAGTTTTTGCACTTCTTCCTCAAAATAGGATGTTTCTATCTCTATACCTTCGCTCATAAAATCCATGTATCCAATGTACTGCTCTGGGGACCTTCTCTTCCTGCGGTGTGATGTGGGTGCTCCCACATTCTCTCTCACAACTAGCAACAACTTGTCAGCCTCTTTGGTGGGCTTCCTAATCCAAATGGAAAATGGCATCCACCCATGGTATTCATCCACCCATGTTATCCATCCACCCATGGAATTTACCCATGGTATTGTAATTGGCATCGACCCATGGTATTGTAAGTGGAATCCACCCATGGTATTGTAAGTGAGATCCACCCATGGTATTTACCCACCGATGGAATTTACATGTGGCATTGCAACAAAAAAAATGTTATAAGTAACAAGTCGCATTTTGTAAAAGGACATATTTTCCACCACAATGTAGCTTCTATAGTTATTCTCTGTTTTAATAAAACAAGTTTCTTTGTGGTTTTATTTGCTTTGTGTTCTCTCTTTTTTTCTAGCATTCTAATTTTGCAAATCTTGTTAGATCCATTTCAATTTTTTAGATCTTGGGGGCCTCCCCCCAAGATCTGGATCAGTGGTATCAGATTCAGGTTATGAATCCATGGGAATGAGGGTTTGAAGCATATTTCAATTTCAATGTTTTGCATCAATCTTCAACAAACTCCATAATTTTTTTGGGTGGCGAGTTTGCAGATCAGATTTGAAACTTTTGGTGAAAATTTGACAAAAAAAAAGACCAGATCTAGATTACTTGCTAAAAAAATACTCAAATTCAAAAAATAAAATCGGCCAAATTGGAGTTCAGATGAGGGAGATAACGCTGATTCAAAATCAACAATGTTGCAACAAATTTTCTCATGACAATTCATGGACGACGTCTCTCCTGTCATTTCTTGTATTTTTTAGTGTGAAATTTTAGATAAATGGTTACATATCTGAGCTCCCCTTGAAAAATCACCCGATTTCAAAAAAAAAATCAGTGGAATCGGAGTCCGGACAAGGGAGTTATCACTGATTTAAAAGCAATTGTTTTTTTTAGAAATTTTATGATGGTGGGAGAGTTCCAGTGGGAATCTAAGAGTCTAGAGTGTCCCGATATCGATTTCAAACACATAGAAAGATTCAGAATGATCATTCCATTTCTAAAAATAGGTTATAATAAAATTCCGAGTTATATTGACTGATTTATGCTCATTTTAAATTTGGAGCAGCATTCGGAGCGGGGTCCCTTTGGAGACGTGCCCTCCCACCCCACTTTAGTAGGCACTTGCTTCACATTCATTAGTTTCAGCATAGCAGCATTTGGCTTGGGTTATTTAGAGATGTTCCCTCCCACTGCAAGCTATGTAGGCACCTGCTACTTCATCAACAATCAGCATCACAGTTATGGGTCAACCGCACAAAATCCTTCTCATTGAAGTCCATTTGCTAGGCCACACACTATTAGTATCATGGTTGGTCACAAGCATTACAGGGTATCTCTATCCTTGGATCTTCATTTTTCATGGTTACGGGTCATCCATAAACCCACACTTCATCGAAGTCCATTTGCTATGCCGCACATTGCCAATATCACAGTTGGTCACAAGCATTATAGGGTATCTCTATCCTCGAATCTTCGTTCATCATGGTTATGGGTTAACCACACAAAACCATTCTCTTTAGTGGCTCTTCATATTCAACAAAGGCTTCTCAAGAGGGAACTTCACGAAATGGGGACCATTTCTTCTTAATAAGGGAGGAATGATCCAAATGGAAAATGGCATCAACCCATGGTATTCATCCACCCATGTTATCCATCCACCCATGGAATTTACCCATGGTATTGTAATTGGCATTGACCCATGGTATTTATCCACCCATGGTATTGTAAGTGGCATCCACCAATGGTATTCATTCACCCATGGTATTGTAAGTGAGATCCACCCATGGTATTTACCCACCCATGGAATTTACCTGTGGCATTGCAACAAAAAAATGCTATAAGTAACAAGTCGCATTTTGTAAAAGGATAGATTGTCCACCACAATGTAGCTTCTAAAATTATTCTTTGTTTTAATAAAACAAGGTTCTTTGTGGTTTTATTTGCTTTGTGTTCTCTCTTTTTTTCTAGCATTCTAATTTTGCAGATCTTGTTAGATCCATTTCAATTTTCTAGATCTTGGGGGCCTCCCCCCAAGATCTGGATCACTTCCTTCCATCTTTGGTGGATGGATCTGCATGAGTGGTTTCTACCACTCTTTGTTCCTCTGCTTGTGGCTGCTCCACATCTTGAGATTCTTCTTTTGGATCCAAGACCTCCTCAACTGCATGCAACTCAAGCGCCCTCTCAAGGGACAATCACATGGCTTTATCTTCATCAAATTTCACCTCTCTTTTGACCATTGTCATCCTGTGTGTTGGAAAGTACACCCGATAGTTGTGTGGTCTATCAGTGTACCCCAAAAATATCCCCAACTCTGTTGTTGGCTCTAGCTTCTTCCTGACATCTTTGGTTGCATGGGAATAACTAGATGAACCAAAATTTTTAAAATATGACACATCTGGTCTCTTACCTGAAAAATCCTCCTATGGTGTACTCATCCAAAGTATCCGATGAGGATTTATGTTCTTCAAAAATATTTTTGTATTTCATGCTTTTGCCTATAGATGCAATTATAGGCCCTAATCATGCAACATAATTCATGCTACTCCAACAATAGTTTTGTTCTTTCTTTTTCCAACCCCATTCTGCTATGGGTTACGAGGTCTTATCAATTTTCTTCAAATTCCTTCTAAGGCACATAATTTCTTGAATTCATTAAAGGTTTATTCTCCACCATTTTATCTACTCAAAGCCTTCCCCTTCTCCCCTATATCTTTCTCGAAAAGTTCCTTGAACTCACAAAGCTTGGAGAACATCTGATCTTTCTTTTGCATGAAGAAAATGCAACATTTTATTGAAAAATCATCAACAAATATCACATAATACTTATGTTTTTATGTGGAAGCTATCAAGAACGGTCCACACACGTCTGAGTGAACTCTCTCAAGGATCACCTTGGGTATGCTCTCCTTATCATGAAAGGTGGATTTGGTATACTTCCCCAATGCACACCCTTTGCATGTATCTCTCTGCACAAGTGCACCCTTTGGTAATCTTGTAGAAATATGTTGCATGATCTTCAAAGCACCATGGTGTATATGGCCCAATATCTTGTTCCATAACTCATCGATGTATCGGCTCTCCACCTTCTCTTCTTTCATGCTCAAGGAAACACAATATTGTACATCCAGTTTGTAGAGGTTATTTACTCGAACCCCAATATTTTTCACTTTTCCTATGGCTTTGTATGAAGAGCGTTCCTTCACTAAAGATCATATCATAGCCACGATCTTCCAACATAGCAACATAAACTAAATTCTTCTTTAAAATAGGAACACACATGACATATTTTAATGTGAGTGGATTACATGAATCCCTATGAAGGTAAATGTACTCACACTAGTAGTGATATACCTCTTGTCATCACCCATCTCGATGTGCATCTAGAGATCCTTCTCCTCCAAGCTACTGAAGAATTCTTTGTTGTTGGTCATATGGAATGAAGCTCCACTATCCAAGTACCACATAGAACCCATCACCGATGACACCATGCATACAATGAGAGTGAAATACAACTTGAATTGTGAAGCAAGTGCTTCACCTATTTATCCTCTTGAGGTCTTCTTGTTGGTCTTCTTTTGTGGACAATTTGTGGCATAGTGTCCATGCTCATGATAATTTAATTTTTTTACCTTTGACAAGTCTTTCTTATTTCCTGCCTTGTCAGACTCTGATTTGGAATGGGACGCCTTCCATTTTACCTTCTTCACCTTTCCATCCAAGGCACAGTTCTCCTCATCATCAATCTTTGATGGGGATCCATCTCTGGTGCTCCACTGAGTCTCTTCTTGTACCAAGTTGGACCACAATCGCTCCCAATCTGGTAGCTTCTCCCTCCCATTTACAGAGTCTTGGTAGTTATGCCAACTCTTGGGAAGGCATAGAAGATCTAGGCTCACTAAATCATCCTAGGAAAATGTTATCCCAACACTTCCAAGCTCATCTCGACATTGAGTGAACTTCGTCAAGTATTTTTGGATTGTGTCACCCTTCTCCATCTTGATCTTTCAGAGATTTTCTTTCAGTGATAGCTTCCTATGGTCGTTGCTATTCTAAAAAAAATCTATCAAGACATTCCACATAGCATATGGATTTTCCTTACCATGGAGACTCGAGAAAATATGATCTCGAACTCCCTCTAACAAGATCCTTCTCGCCTTTTCTAAATTTTTCTTCCATGCATCAAGAAGTTGAGAATCTATTGTTGCGGGCTAAGGAATATCACTCTCTATGAATGGCTTTAGACCATTTTCCTTGAGCACTGCCTCCATCCTGTCCTTCCATGATATGTAATTTTATTTTTCTTCAAGGGCATATTCAAGTCTCAATCCATTGAAAGACATCTTGATTTGTTGCTGGTCCTGAAGAATAAATCTGCTAATTCAATGTACCTTTTCAAAAAAAACTCTGGTTCTTATCTTTTATTGTGATTTATGCTGTGATACCATGTAGAAATTATCCAAAGGGATTCAATATTATCTTGTAATGTAATAAAACAAAATACTAAATACTTCTACAAATTTGCGGAAACCAAATTCGATCGTACAATCACTAACAAGTAAGAGAAAGAAATTATCAATCGCACAACACAAGATGTATCTCGGGAAATAAACTGCTCAAAACCATGATGTTTATATATTGCATAATTTCAAGACCATGAATTAATATTGTTAACACTGGAAAATATTACAGAAGAAAACGACATCAATTAATGTCGAGCCCAAGGGTTTACAGGACAGGGATACATTATGGAATCAAGAAGTATTTAAAATCTCTAAGGTTTTGAGGAAATCAGATCTAAACTAGTCATAAATGCTCAAATGCACACTTTATCCTTCGAAAAGTGTGCCTTCTGCATGCATTGGAGCTCGATAAGCGCACATTCCCAGAAGTGGAAAAAAATCACTTTCTGGGACCACAAGCAAGCAAAGGACAATTTCTCCTTATGTGAAATCCGCCCAACGACAGCACCAGCACCTCCTTAGGCCTTGTGTGAGCACACAAAAGCATATTTCAGCACACAATGGAATCATGCCCCTCCCTTGGCTCACCATCCACCATGTACCAAGGGAGGGAAGGAGGATTTGAAGCTCACCTATAAAAACCCACCAAGAGATGAACAAAGGGTGATCACAAAGTTATGCTGGCCAAAGTTTCCCAAGCAACACCAGCATCGTGTGTGAACCAAGGAGCTGAAGCAAGAGAGGACTCGATGGTTGGCCACCCAACATCTTAGTCCACTGCAGAAAAGAGAGAGAGTTAGATTGCGTCAGAAGGCAAAACTTTAAGGACAAACATCCTTGCATCGGGCCCTAGAGCCATTGCCTAGGCCCTTTGGTAAGTGGGTAAGATTTTGTTTTCATTCCAAGCATTCAATAATAAGAGGACATCGAGCCGTTGTTTACCTTGTTATTGTTTGGAACTCTCTATGTAGCTTCTTTTGTGTTTTTAGTTTTATTTTTTTAACAAAACATACTTTAGTGTATTACTTCACTTAAGTCTTATACTTCTGAGCTCCCCCCAGATACTACCTATTACCTATAGTTTAAAGGGTAGACCACACTCTCTAAACTCGTGTGATTTCATACACCTGTGTGTCAAATCCACCACAACAGGATTGGCGACTCCACTAACGTGTTTCAATTTTATGTGGTTGTGCCATTTTTTGCAGGAGACCCTTAGTCTATGCTGGAGTGGAGCTAATAGTCCTCTGACCCATCTTGCAGTCCCTAGACTCACTGAAGTGACAGACTGAAGAAGGCAGCTCCTAATTTTCTTTTACTTGCAAGAATTTTTCATGCAATTTTTTCACATAGACGTGCAGTGCGCGTGTTCAGGAGAGACCTGCGCGCAGGAAAGCGCACCTGTCAGAGGTTTTTGCATGCAATTTGTAGAGAGGTTTTTTCTCCCTATAATCTACATTTTTTCTGCTTGTAAGTGTGTTGGGTAGCCCCTAATGTATTTTCCAACACCTATGTTGATACCCCACAGCTTCTGAGAACTGATTTTTGCTGCTTTTTGTAGGCATTTAGTTATTTTTCATTTAAGTTGGTTTTTTGCAAAAAAGTGTTCACATAGTTTAAGTAGGGGGCGAATTAACCATTGCTTTCCAAACAATTTATGTTTTTTGCAAATTCTGGTATGCACACTTAGTTTAACTAGTCCAAGTAAGTAGCTCATGACCACACATGCATAAGCTAGTGTAGAAATTGTTTAGTTTAATTTCAATTTTTTCATTTAGGAATTTGCGGGACTAGGATTGAATCGCAAGTTAGAGAAAGTAATCTTCGTTGTCTTTGCGCCATTGGGTGACCCTAGACAAGCATATGAACACTCTACATTTTTGATTCGCCATCTCCCTTTAGTCACTCACATAGAATAATTAGGAGGTTTTGGAAGCAGCCCATTATCCGCAAATGCTTTTTATTTGAGCAAGGAACAACATCACATAGTTTAACTAGGGGACTTTTGTAAAGGATCACCGATATCCATATGTTCAAATTATGAGATTGTTCACCATACGCTCACACACATTCACCCACTAAGAAAAGAAAGCCACCTAAAAATAACTTAAACCAACTCACTAAATTCTCCCCACAGGGGCCACAACAGAAATTATAGCTTAAGTTAGGATCAAGGGGGTAGGCATCCAATAAGTCACCTTGATCACGCTTCACATTTGAAAAATAGAAGTTGTGTTTTTTGGGAGCTTTAAAATCCACCTATCAGCCCACAGAAAAGAAAGCCCGAGCATGGCAGAGACTCGATTCAGAGGGGGTTAGGCTTAGGCACAGTGCGTGCAGTATTAGTTAGGGCTACCTGACCCGACTGATACTCGGTACTCTTAGTTGACTACCAAGAAGCCCAAGACTCGAACGCTCACGTGGGACAGTGGTTCTTAGTGGCCAAATCTAGGGCATCCTTTATGACGGTGCAGGCAAGTGCCAGACCCTCTACCCTTACCTTCGTTGATTCTCTTCTGCTGACTGGGGGCATCGCCAGTTCTTTTGGGACGTTGTGCCAGCACTCGCAAGAAATCCTCTCAAGGCCCAGTTAATTTTGAGTGTGTGAGGACGTTATTAGGTCTTCTAGGATTTTTGAGTATCACATGCAAACAAACAAAACAATATTTTTTGCTTGATTGATCACATAGATTAAATTAAAGGAAAATCATTTCATTTTCGCTTTGTTTTATGTATGTGGCTATAAATTTGTCGTGATCATAGACTCAATCCCCTCAAAAAAAATTTCCAAAACCTAACTTGGACGACCCTCAAGCAGTTCCAATGGAACCTCGTCGGTCCAGGTGTCTTTTGGACCTCCCCCCATTAACGGGAGGGGTTCCAGGTCTTTTGTCGTTTAGGCATCAAATATGGAACGTTGCCACAGTGGTTGGTTCCTCCTTTCTTGGAGCAACTTTAGTTGGGAGCCCTAGCTGGTCTCCCAACACCACATCACACATCACTCCCCCCTCGTACCCTAGGGGGCAGAAGAGTGCATCCCATACGGGAAGCCAGCTGAATTCACAATCGGGTACGTCACAGACTAACCCTCGTTCTAACCAGAACTTTGTATCTTCACACGTTGCCATGGCATAAACCTCTCAGTCACCCTTCTTAGCGGCGTTAAATCTACCAGATTTAACCAAGCTCACCAATGACCTCATCGCACATGACCCCAATTGGCCTCCCATGCCCACGAAGCTCCCTTCAGACATACCAAATTTTGAGGGCAAGCAAGCGGAAGACCCAGGGAATCATATAATGACCTTTCACCTGTGGTGCTCATCGAATAGCATCATTGATGATACTATTCGGTTGAGGTTTTTTCAACGCACTCTCATGGGAGTGGCCGTGAAATGGTACGTCGAGCAACCTCCTACCTCACATAGAACCTTTATCACCCTCGCTACTGCATTCCTCACTTACTTTCAATTACCCATTCACCACGATTCAGGAATGGAGTTACTAACTCATTTCAGACAATCCCCCTCCACCCACATTTCTGAACATCTCCATTAGTGGAGATGATGTCGTAGCTTATGCAAAGCTCAACTCGATGACCGAGTCCTTTTAGATTTATTCTTGAAAACTCTGACGGTAGAGATTTCAAAGGATGTGGTGCAACGTAACCCCACATCTGAAGAGGACGTGATTAGTAAAGCCCAGAATCTTGAATAGATTTATACGCAATCAGGATACATATACAATATCTTGCCTAACGCCCCGCACCTGCAATATTATTAAGAATTTCCAGGCGCGTCGAACTCTGCAGACAGACTTATTGGGTCAATGACCCAAGGGTACCTAGGCAGCAGCAGTCAGAATCCCAGTTACACACATGGGTCTACCCAGAACATGTCTCAACCCGGATTTCAAAGTCATCATATGTAGCAACAAAATTTGACTAATAGGGTGCTAGCGTATCACCAAGGAGGACCTTACCCTCCGGCCGGGGGGACCCAGTATGCAGGAAGAAAAACTGATAGAAGAACTCCTCCCCAACGGCCAGGTGCAAACATGGGACAGCAGTATGCTCAGTCCCAAGCGCATAACCCACCTATGCAAAATAATGCACAGGTGAACTTTGTGCAGCCATCCCAAAATCAACCACACCAGTATGATCAAGAGAATTATTCTCCTAACGTGGTTAAAATAAAGTCAAAAAACAAACTCAAAGGGAACCCTAGATAGGGGGGCAGCAACCCACAGTGCCCACCGCGATCCCGGGCTGGAGATAACTCCAACCGAAACTAGAACCAGGAGCCAAGCAAGGCAAAAGGCCACCTCTATGAACAAACCATTCTTGCTCAATATGTGGTGAGTACGGGCACTATAATCACCACTGTCTCGAACTCCCTGAGCTTAAAAAGCTTCAGAATAACCAAGGACAACGAGGATCTTCCCAGAAAACTGCAGTTATGTAAGAACCATTCCCCCATCAACGAACGATCAGCACTCAGCAGCAAAACCCCAACGATTCCGAGAAAAACAACCATGAAATTTACATGGCTGGGGAAGAAATTTTTTTCCAAACTCAGAATCGCAGCTACGACACCCCACCAGACACCGGTATGTCAGGGGCTAGTACGTCTGCGCTGACTACACCTTTGACCATTCCAAAGATTCCTTTGGAACCATTGCCAAACTGGTTAAAGGGCCTAATAGGCGAACAGGAAACTACTCCAAAGCAGCCCACAATTATAGCATCGTTGAAGATTTAGCATGGTCACCTGCTACTATGCCACTTTGGAAGTACTGCAATCATGCCTGAAGCAGCGGAAATCCCTACTTTTCACCTTAGACGCCGTCAACCCTACCGACACGCGCATGATGGCTTTTGATTTAGACAAAGCCACCCCTAGGCTTCCCTCCATGTTCACCTTGCAAAAACCAGTATCGATACAGAATATCACTATTCACCGATGTGTCATTGATGAGGGTGCATCCACATGCATCATGTCAAAGAATGTATGGTAGAATTTAGGAGCCCCTAAACTCAAGCCTTCCGTCATCACACTCAGAGCATACGACGGTTGGCCCTCGACCCCCATCGGTCTCTACCAAAATGTACCAGTCTGCTTAGCCGGAAAAATAGTCCACATAGACATCGAAGTCTTAGATGCTCACTTGGATTATAATATACTCCTTGGGTGGAGTTACATGTACACCATGTCTGCCATAGCATCCTCCGTTTTCCGCATCATGATGTTCCCCACGAGGATCAAATCATTACAGTAGACCAGCTCATGCACACTAAAAAGCATCCTTTGACCAACACAGATATGGTTCTACCCTATGTAGACATAGCCACAGATGGTCTTTTACAATATCAAGAATATGGCCCTGGCCAATTCAAACCATCGTTCGTCCTAAGATCATTCCTAGGAGATCCTCCTATTATCCCTGAGGTATCACCCGATGCCATAGCAGCCCTAGTATGCATGATGTACACATCAAGCACCAAGGTTAGTCAGGACATGGACTGAAGTAGTAAAAACACTGAGGCATCAGCTACTGTAGCCTCCCTAGTCTATGCTGCCTCCCAAACTCCTTTCCTATACCCACCTCCTGGCTTCACCTCCCAGTAGGTCTTGGCAACACTGATACTACCCAACATATCATTGGCATTCCTAGTGTGGTATCTCGTTCCCCCTCTGGGAACGCTAGCTACCAATGTTATTGTGTTTGGGTTATAGCCCCTAGGCCCTGAGGAGCCCCAACCTACCTAAGTAGCAGTCGAAACCGCTCCCGCAAGGGAAATCCCCACTGCGAAACTGGCAACCAAGATAAAGAAAATCGCAAAGAAAGGAAAGAAAGTGATGACCCCCACCATACAGAGGGAGTCATCAGCCTGTGCTATATTTGATGTCACAGGACACCCTACTCACATATGCCCGTAGTTGGACAAATTAAAACCACTCCTCGGCTGCGAGGCAGGCACCTCAAAATGGCATTCCCATAAAAATGAACTTGCCACCAAAAGTACAAGAAAACCATTGCGTACCAATCACGCATGCGCTATCTGTGGCATCTACAAGAACTACACCTATCGTTGCCCATAGGTCCCTTGATATAGGGATGCCTTACGTGGAGTCGAGTGATCCTATCAAAAGGATCCCTCCATCCAGGCATCTGGAAATGAACCGTGTACCATCCGGTACTTACAGGAGGAATGAAGGTCACTCCTCCCCCCAAGCCACCATACACCAACCAGGGAAAAGGAAACTTGGTTGCCTCATCCTCTTGAGTTATCAAGCACATCGATTATTGCAGATGACTTGGTCAGGTCCTTGACCTAAGGTCACCTAGGCAGCAGTAATTTGTATTTGGGGAGATCCTAGATGGGGGGCAGTAACCGGCAATGCCCTCCCCCATGATCTCAGTCTGGGGGCAACCACAACTAAAATCAAAACTAGGAGCCAAGTAACAACTCCCAAGGGAAAAATGGAGCTTAGAGTATCTAATCACCAGACCGAAAGCAACACTGTGATCAGCACTCCATAACAAATAGAGGCGATGCCACACATTCGCACTCCTGGAAAAATAAATTTTCAGTGCCGGCAGGTATGCACCCTCCCATCTTCTTTTTTAAAGCTCATGCACTTCAATAATGTTTTTATGAAAAGAAGATGCTTTCACTTGAGGTAGTTGTTTTTTGCAGGAAGAACCCGCAAACCATCCACAAAACCGACCACCGAAAGTTTAGGAGTAGGTATCATTCTACCCTCAGCATGATAGAGTCCCCAAAAATTTTTCATATCCTGACATCATTTCTCCATCAGAAATAAACCATAGGGTCCTCATACCCGACCACGTTAATCATCACCTCACCCTGCATATGATAAACATCTGCGATGGTCGGTAGAGCCTCCCCTCCATGGCGATCGTCATCCAAAGTAGACCATACATCACCCCACAAGTGATGCCATGGCCATACCATGTTTAGTCCAGGAAGCACCTCATGCCCATCCATATACCATGCATAAGGTCAAGTTCACCATTTAAACTAACCCCCTTCCTGGACGATCAAGTTGCACAAGAAAAATGAAAGTGCACCTCCACGCACCGCATTTGACCCACCATACCTCCATCAGCATTAACCCATCTACGACATCTTCTGCTTCATCAACCCCACACATGAGACCAACCAATGTGACCCTTACCCCCAGCAAAACACCGTCCTCACACCATCAAGTGAGTGACCCTCTTTCATGTTTTGGGGTACCCTTCTCTATGTTTTGTACAAACCAAACCCCATTATTTTATTCTTTTGGTAAGTGTACAAAGATCACAAACAACGCCCTTCGCCTCTTCGCCCTCATATTGCACCTTTTTCTCCCATGGCAGCAATCCCCCATCTCCCTTGGTCAAAGTATTTCATACCCCCCATGCATGCACCATTATGACAATCATAGCCGATTCATAACCACCCTGGAAGTCCTATTGACTCCAGAGACTTTTCCCTTTAGAAATACCTATGACTTCCACCAAGCTGCTCAAACATACTTTGACCTCAGGCCACTGAATCCCCATCATCCATTTTCAACTACCGCTCACCAACATGCCTATGTTAAACCCATTATGTTTCGGTTAAGGCTTCCTTTTTGTCGACATCAACACCTCTTTTCCAAAAAGGAAGCGGTACCTTGGATGACCCCTCCCCATGCAAAGGGGTATCCTCAGGTGGCACTATGGGAGACATCATTGTCCATAGATGTCATCGATCCTCTTGACATTCGACTACAACAAAAGCTTTCATGTCACGATGGTATCATACCTTGCAACCATTGCACTTTGATCAAGATCTGTCGAAGACCCATTCCTTTATAAGCGTCTCTGACAACAATGCTTACATGGGAAGGTCCTAGCCAGTACATATGCTTACATTGCGCAGTGATATGCCATACCAAGATTACACATATGGGTACCACATTCCACCTATCGTCAAAGAAAAATGCCCCTGAGGGTGTCAGTAGTCGTCCGCAACAACCACCAGCATCACTACCATAGTAGTGGCACATACAACTCACACTAGTACATTTGGTGTAAATTCCGACACTTTTGACCAAATGTCGGAAATTTCCCCAAATTTTCTCAATTTTTCAAATCTTGCCCACAACTATCACTATATCGACGTTTGGAGACAAGTGTTGGTATTGCGACACTTAGAGGTAAGTTTCGGTCTTGCGATGTTTGTAGACAAGCGTTGGAGTTGCGACGAATTGGAGAGATGTGTCAGTCTTGCGACACTTAGAGCTAAGTGTCGCTATTGCGACGTTTGGAGGAAAGCGTTGCTATTGCGACAGTTTGGGGAAAAGCGTCAGAATTGCAATGGATTGAAGAGATATGTCGGTCTTGCGACACTTAAAGCGAAGTGTCGCTATTGCGACGTTTGGAGGAAAGCGTCGCTATTGCGACGGTTTGGAAATTAATTTCTTTGGCCTCTCCTTTAATAAATAATAATCTAACTTGGGTCCCAGGAAATTGACGATCAATTAATATTTGGAACCATAGTATTATGGGGTAGCCTCCTTTGGGAAATTTGAACTCCCTTCTTCCCCTTTTTGAATGGTTGGAGCAACATAATAAGATATCTTTAGTTGACATATCACATTGTGATGAAGATGGAAGGTGGTTATGATGGGACTTCTAAGGAGTTTCATAAAATATTAAAGACATGATGTGCTTACTCCTTGGTTCACTTTTAATGTGTGCCCCCAATCACGATCGGGCGCGCCGTGTCGCGTCGTGTGAGGTCACCCGACCGGGCGCGTTAAGGTTGGGTCGTTTCATTCGAGGGCGCCCATATTAGTTTTTCTAAGTTCTGACCACCCGGGTGCCTTGTGCATGTTTGGGTGGCCCATTTTCCATTTGCTCCCTTGTGGCATTGCTTGTTCGGGCACGCCGTGTCACGCCGTGTGAGGTCGGCTAACCGGGCGAGTTCGGGTTGGGCTGTTTCGTTTGACGACGCCCGTATCAATTTTGCTAAGTTGTGACCACCCAGGTGCCTTGTGCATATTTGGGCAGCCCATTTGTCATTTTCTCCCTTGTGACATCGTTTAGTCAGGTGCGTCGTGTCGCGCTGTGTCGCACCTTGTGACGTCGCCCGACCAGGCGCGTTTGGGTCGGGTCGTTTCGTTCGAGAGTGCCCGTATTAGTTTTGTTAAGTTGTGACCGCCCAGGTGCCTTGTGCACGTTCGGGTGGTCCATTTTCCATTTACTCCCACGTGGCATCATTCGTCGTGTCGTGCCGTGTGAGGTCGCTCGACCAGGCGCGTTCGGGTCGGGCCATTTCGTTCGAGGGTGCCCATATCCGTTTTGCTAAGTTGTGACCGCCCGAGTGCCTTGTGCACATTCAGGCGGCGCATTTTCCGTTTTCTCCCTTGTGGCATCGTTCGGTCAAGCGCATCATGTCGCGCCATGTGAGGTCTCCCGATCGGCGTGTTCAGGTCGGGCCGTTTCGTTCGAGGGCGCTCGTATCAGTTTTGCTAAGTTGTGACCACCTGAGTGCCTTGTGCACGTTCGGGTGGCCCGTTTTCCATTTGCTCCCTTGTGGCATCGTTCATTCGGGCACGTCATGTCGTGCCGTGTGAGGTCGCCCGACTGGGCACGTTCGGGTCGGGTTGTTTTGTTCGAGGGCGCCCGTATGAGTTTTGCTAAGTTGTGACCACCTAGGTGCCTTGTGCATGTTCGGGCAGCCCGTTTGCTGTTTGCTCCCCTATGGCATCATTTGTCATGTCACGTCGTGTGAGGTCGCCCGACCGGGCGCGTTTGGGTTGGGCCATTTTGTTCGAGGGCGCCCGTATTAGTTTTTCTAAGTTGTGACTGCCCAAGTGCCTTGTGCACATTTGGGTGGCCCGTTTGCCATTTTCTCCCTTGTGGCATCATTTTTTCAGGCGTTCCGTGTCACGCCGTGTGAGGTCGCTTGACCGGGTGCGTTCGGGTTGAGCCATTTCGTTCGAGGGCGCCCATATCAGTTTTGATAAGTTGTGACCGCCTAGGTACCTTGTGCATGTTCGGGCGGCCCGTTTTCCATTTACTCCCTTGTGGCATCGTTCGGTCGAGTGCGTCGTGTCACGACGTGTGAGGTCGCCTGACCGAGCACGTTCGAGTTGGGCCGTTTCTCTCTCTCTCTCTCTCTACCCTCCAATCCTCTCACTATATCCCTCCCTCTATCCTTCTTTCTGCCCCCCTTCCTCTTCGCTTGGCCTCTTCTCATTTCTCATGATTGTGGGACACTCGAACTTAAGATTTTCTGGAGTAGTCATGAGGTGTAGTCTAGTTATTAAGACTTCATCATATGGCCATTCTCTAGACTTAAATTGTGTGACAACACTGTGGCTGAGTTTGAAACTGGAGATTGAACATACATTTGGTTTGATTGCAATAGACATTTTCATCAATAAATGTTAAGCAATGGCTAACAAATACTACAAATTAATAAATAAAGAAGACATGGCAACAAGCAATAATACTTACAAAATTGTTACATTGGGATGCAAAGAATAAGCAACTAATGTGCACAAACAGAGACCAATGAAACTATGATCTTAACTCCTAACCCCTTTAACACTAATTCCCAACCCCTTACCCATTTAACCCCCTAAACCTCTAAACCCCTAACCCATTTAACCCCTAAACCATAAACCTCTAAACCCTTAACCCCTAACCCCTAACCCATTTAACCCCCTAAACCCCTAGTAAACCCATAACCCATTTAACCCCCTAAACCCTAAACCTATAAACCCTTAACCCCTAACCCCTTAAACCCTAAACCATTAAACCCTTAACCCTAACCCCTTAAACCCTAATTCCCGACCCCTAACCCATCTAACCCCCTAAAACCTAACCCCATTAGCCCCTAACTTCTAACCCCTAAAATCATTAACTGCTAAATCCCCTAACCCCCTAAACCCCTAACCATTTAACCCCCTAAACCCTAAACCTATAACCCTTTAACCCCTATTAACCCATTAAACCCTAATTCCAAACCCCTAACCCATTTAACCCCCTAAACCATAAACCTCTAAACCCATAACCCATTTAACCCCTAAACCCTAAACCTCTAAACCCTTAACCACTAACCCTTAAACCCTTAACCCCTAACCCATTTAACCCCCTAAACCCCTAAACCCCTAACCCATTTAACCCCCTAAACCCTAAACCTCTAAACCCTTAACCCCTAACCCCTTAAACCCTATTTCCCAACCCTAACCCATTTAACCCCCATTTGCCAGTTTCTCCCTTGTGCCTTCGTTCGGTCTTGCACATCGTGTCGCGTCATGTGAGGGCGCCTGGCCAAATCTATCACACTCCTTAAGTACCTCTTGTGACTGCATGGGTGCCTTGTGCACGTTCGTGCGGCCCATTTTCTTTTTGCTCCCTTGTACCTTTGTTCGGTCGGGCGCACCATATTGTGAGGGCGCTCGCCCAAACGCGTTCAAGTCGGGTCGAGTTGTTTTGTTTGAGGGTGGCCATATCAAATTTGCTAAGTTGTAATCGCATGGGTGCCTTTTTCACATTCATGCAGCCCGTTTTCTGTTTTCTCCCTTGTGCCTTCGTTTGGTCCTGCGCGTCGTGTCGCGCCGTGTGAGGGCACCCGCCCAAATGCGTTCGGGTTGGGTCGTTTCGTTTGAGGGTGGCCATATCAAATTTGCTAAGTTGTGACCGCACGGGTGCCTTGTGCACGTCCATGCGGCCCATTTTTCGTTTGCTCCGTTGTGCCTTCGTTCGGTCGGGTACGCTGTGTCGTTTCGTTTGAGGGAACCCGCCCAAACTCGTTCAGGTCGGATCGTTTCGATTGAGTGTGCCCGCCCAAACGCGTTCGGGTCAGCCCCCCTAAGCCCCCAATCCCTAGTCCCTTTACTACTAACTCATTATTCGACCCCTAACCCCTAAATGCACCTAAATCCCCTAACCCCTAAGCCCTCCAAATTCGATGAATTAGCTTTGAATAAGTAATTGTTTTCTGCAATATGGTTTGTAAGTTACTTAAATAGAGGTATCTTCTCTAGAGTTATTTTTTAGATCCGTAGTTTCATTTACTAATTTTTGAACAAGGCGTATGACACTCTTCATGTCTATGGGAATTTCATCTTGAAGCTCATTATCTATACGAGTATTTGCTACTTCAAGGGTTTCCTAAACCTCTAAACCCCTAACCCATTTAACCCCTAAACCATAAACCTATAAACCCTTAACCCCTAACCCCTAAACCCTTAACCCCTAACCCATTTAACCCCCTAAACCCTAAACCTATAACCCCTTAACCCCTAACCCATTTAACCCCCTAAACCATAAACCTCTAAACCCCTACCCTCTTTAAGAGCCCGATTTGTAGCCTCCACAGTCTTGAAAGTCACAAATGCAAATCCCCTGGATTTGTTGGTATTCTTATCATATGCAACCGAACCTTCTTCTATCTCTCCATATTTGGAAAAAACTTCTAAAAGCTTATCATTGGCCATGTCATATGAAAGACCACCAATGTAAAGTTTCCTTTGAGCCTGATCTGTACTTTGACCAGGACCTGTGCTTGCCACTGCCATATTGCTTACATTAATCCTCCCATCAATAGTCTTGTTAGGCTCTTTCAATGCCCTTTGAGCAGAATCCATATGCTTAAATGTGACAAAGCCAAATCCTCGTAACTTTCCTGATGTCTTATCCATAATAACAGCACCTTCTTAAATCTCCCCATACTATTCAAATGTATCACATAGGGTATGTGAAGAAGTCTCCCAAGCCAATCCATGCACAAACAACTTTCGATGAGTAGGTTTCTTGCTTGCAACATCTTTATTTTCTTCTGCAATTGCAGGGTATGAAGAACCTGCATTGACCATCAAATATATCAATTTCTCTTTGCTCAGTGGCTCCAACAACGAGTGCAGATCATCCTTCGAGAGTTGTAGAGCGGCACCATTGGCTTCCTCGTCCAGCTTTCTCTTCTTACCATCGCCCTTGACCTCCATGATTTTTTCTCTGGTTTGAGAAGAGGGGGGTTCATACTAGCTTCAATTCCCCAAATTGACTCATGCCAGGTCTTTTAAAGATTGAATGATTACAAAGCTTCCCTATTAGACATGTAGTTTGGTCAGTCACCTATAGGAGGATAATTTAAATTTTAAACCACATTTTGATATCTATATTCCAAAGCTTAGGTAAAGTTTAAAACTCCTTTTAATAAAGCATGATGATTTAGTAGGGTAGAAGGATTACTATATGCAAAAATCAGTCAATTATTTACTCATATAATTTTAATTGCTTCTCAAAAAGATATGTTTTATTTTTTTGATTGTAAATATTTTTAAACAATCAAAATAAACAAACATTTAATTATTTAGAAATTATTTTAGTTATTTAAAAATTATTATAATTATTAAAAAATATATATTTTTAAATTAATTTGAGTGGCCTTAAAAAAAACACACGTGTTTCATTTCAAAATGTCAAAAATTTTCAAATATCAAAATTTTTAATTTCCCTTGTTCATTTCCCTCCAGTTGCATGGTTTTTCCAGGGAAGGAGGGAGGATGCGGCCATACTGTCGCCGGTTTTGAGGAAGGATGTGGCCATACTGTCGCAGGTTTGGAGGAAGGATGCGGGAGATTTGTGCCCCAAGCCGTGCTCATGGATCTGGAGCCTGGCACCATGGACAGTGTGAGGATCTTTGCATTGCTCTCAACTCCACAACTCCAAAAATAGGTAATCTTATTCTTCAATACAACAAGAATTTTGGTTGGTGTTTTAACTTCTTTTTCAGGATCTTGTCTCATGGCTCTGCTTGTAATTTGTTCTATTGGGGCTGTCTTTGGTGGTACATTCGAAGCATTAATAAAATGAAAATATGCAGATTTTTGGAGTCTATACCCATTTTGGTTATCAGGGTCTTGGAAGGATTTTCTGTATTAGGTGATTCTATCTGTATGTTTTTGTCAATGCTTTGTTAAGGCTGTTTTAGAATCAGTGCTTATGATCTCTATACAACCAGATTTCCAGGATTTTGAAGGGTTGTATGTCCATGTGTCATACAAAATCTCGGTTACTTCACTTTCTGATACTATAATGTTTGTTTCAGTGACTATCTCAATTTCAAGAACTGAAGATTTCTTTTCACTTTGATTTCTGTTCCAATTTCATTCCTTGACTGTTCCACCGATCCGATAATATACATACTCGATGTGTTGAAAGAAATATTATGCAACCCATTACCAACCTGATCTGATGAAACAAATGCATAGTGGCCTCTGTGGGAGCTTATAAGCCTGATCCAGGTGTCTTTTCCTTGGATCTGCCTCTCCAGGGAAACAATACCCAATTGCGATCTCGATCCAGTTTCCCAGACAATGTATTTTATATCTTAGGTGTGAACAGAACCAAGGCATGCCTTTGGATCATGATATGGTGCAGTACTATGCATATCTTGACCCTGTAGGAAAATGATATTCCCTTTTCCTCTGATTGCTCCATATGGTTTCATGAGGGAAGATCGAGTCTTTAGAGTCAGAGCTTATGGCCTCTGCACCATCAGATTACTAGGGCGGGGAGAGAGAGAAACTCTGGGTCACATAATTTTCTGCTTTTTTAATGTTCTTTTTAGTGCACCATCAGATTACCAGGGCAGGGAGAGAGAGAACTATCTTATCATTTTTCTCTCTAAAAAAAGGCCGCAGTAAGATCCTTAGCGAAGGGAGAGGCTTGAAGTCATGCCTAATGGGCTATTTTCTTCTAGCAAGAGGCCGAGGTAGTTAGGAATATTTTGTTTGGGTTTTCTATTTTTTCATGGGAGTGCAGATACTTATGAAAGAAAGCCACAGGAGCTGAACATTTTTCTAGGCAGTATGTATGAGCCTTCTAATCATTTCAGAATCAGATTCTTGAACAACAAATAAAACCAAGTTTGGGTGCGGCCTAATCTTGTTTTCTTGCACTTGTTGAAGAATTTGAGGATGAATATTAATGAATTTTTTCCCATAACCATCTTCATTTGATTCTCCTTGTCGTGTTGATTCTAATGGTAGGTGGCACATCATGTGGGTCTTCTTGGTTGAGGAGATATGGATTCTTGAAGTTGAAACCCTAACTATGGTAAAAAAGCCTTTGAGGGAGATCTTTCTAAGGCAAAACATAGGTGGTTTCTGAAGTATTTTACAGACCTTTCTCAGGACTTTTCTCCAATTTCTCAGGTAAGTGTTTGCATCAATTTGCAGTTGCCTTAGGCCACCTAAAACATCCTTCAGTGAGGTATAATGATATTACTCTAAGGATGAGTAATCAAGGGACTGAAATAGAATACTTTTGAAGTTAATATGAGTCGTTGTGGACTATCTTCATCTTTTTTTGTGGTTGTATCTTTGTATTCTAATGCTTGATTTTTATAAATAATGGTTTCATTAGATATTTTTTGTATTGGAAACATCTGTGTAGTATAATTTCACTATCAATTTTCAAGCCATTTAAGAATATCTTCAAAGTTATTTTTAAGGTCAAACCTATCAAAGTACTTGGGCCTCAGTAGCCCTAAGAAACCTGATCAATTTTAGGCCACCTTGAGAGCATGAGAGTCTTATCTTATCACTCATTGAAAAGGGTTCCATCTATAGCAATAGGATCCATATATTAAAGGCATGGAAGACTGTCAGAGGAGCATCAAAATTTTGGAATCAAACGGAAGAGATTCTGCATATAAGGACTTGGGATACATATGTTGTGCAAATATTGTGCGTTACTAGAAGGTATATAGTCAGTTCTGGTACATGATTCAGCTGCTCCACAATGTATGGGCTAGGGATATTGTATGTTTGTGCAGGTTTTGTTGTTGCAACCAATTTTCCCTGAAGTACATCTTTGAAATATAGTCCACCATAGATATGTTCTTGATTCGGTTTTGTTCCTTTGGGAAAACTAGATCCAGCACCACCTCCTCCTCCCTTTGATTTTCTTAATCTAGCAGCTCTGCCTCTTAGCCTCAAGTTGAGAATGATGGTGGATGAAGGCAGTACATTGTATTCTTGTAGACTCCCTGATGCAGCCTTGGCTGCGTTTACCCACATTCTCACATTAAAAACAAAATACTTTTCTCATTCATGCGCTAAAATAAACCTAAAACAGAGGTACACTTCATAAGCAGAAGTATTTCCTCTTAATACCATTCTTGATCCTTAATCAAAGTTTAAACCCTTTATGTACCTTTGAAGTGGAAATAAAATCTCGCTTAATCACAATTTTGACTTTGGTTAAAAACCAAAGTACCAATCACACATTAATATTTTCGGCCCACAGCTTTAATAAACTTGCCTTTCGTCTACCATAGATCTTCACTTGTGATCCAATGGTTATTACAATTGAATTTCCAATCTGACGTATATCGCATCCAAATAAACTTTGACAGTTAAAGGCTCCAAGGCACGCGAAATAAGTGGTTCTAAACCACCACGTGTCATCTGCTGGGGTGTATCGCGCGGACTCCACAAATTACCACTTACCAGCTTTGTGCTACGTGAAAACCACCGGTTGGTTTTCAAAACCATCCACCATTTTGTGGTACCGTTGACCCTCGGTTCAACGTCTAACCTTGTTTTTGGTTTAAAATACACACTAAAATTAATTTCAATAGTCGCGTTCAATTATGCAATGCAGCTCTACTGCATGCTTATTGAAATACTCAACTCATCTCTAATTTCATACATTTCTAATTTTCTCTGATACAGATTCATTCAATGGTTGCTCCAAAAACTCTGCTGCATTGTCATCATAGACTGATTTCGTTTGATCTGCATGATTAATGCCTTCCAAAGTAGTTTTAGGAACTTCTTGACCTTTCTTAACTTCATTATGAACTGCAACATCCAGAAAACATGGAAGCCCAATCTCTGAAATTAAAGAATCATGTGGGATCGAAGTACTTTTAAGGACTAGTTCCATTTCCACATCAGCCAGATGCCCATTATCTAGGTCATACCACAGCTCCTCTTTATTGTCTCAAAAAGGTGAAGACTTATCAGATTGCTTTGTAGCAGTGATTTGGGCATTCATGAGAGTATCAAGAGTGGCAACATCCCTAGACTGTTGCCTTGCCTATTTGTAAATTTTCATTGCTCGCTGCATATGATTCTCCGATAAACATGGGAAAAATGCTCGTCACAAATCAAGACTTGAAAGGAGAGCCTCAATATATATATCCACCTCTAATTGGTGGTCTTCATAAGCCTTATCTGTAGTGAAATTGGCCTCATTAGGGTTCATAGTATGTCCTGTGCCAAGTTTGTTGATATATTGACTATATAGATCTGGAGCTGCCAATTCTGCTGATATGTCTAGTTTTGACAGATAATACCTTTGTCCTGAGATCTATTATGTATGAAGGTATATTTATGGACAGGGGCAACAAATACCTCATATAAAAACTTGATCAGACATTTCTAATTTTCTCTGATACAGATTCATTCAATGGTTGCTCCAAAAACTCTATTGCATTGTCATCATAGACTGATTTCATTTGATCTGCATGATTAACGCCTTCCAAAGCAGTTTTAGGAACTTCTTGGCCTTTCTTAACATCATTATGAACTGCAACATCCAGAAAAAATGGAAGCCAAATCTCTGAAATTAAAGAATCATGTGGGATCGAAGTACTTTTTGTCCTGAGATCTATTATGTATGAAGGTATATTTATGGGCAGGTATACCTTGTGTCCTCACATTCATGCTTATACTTATTTGTTTTTGAATAGAATACACACGGTGAATTTTCTAGAGCAACATTATGAGAAACCTGATCACACCTTTAGAGGCAATAAATTGCAGGCAACCATCAAATACCCACTCATTATTACTTAAGGAGCAATGGTGCTGGTTTGAGATAAGCATTGAATTTTTCCTACAATGAAACATAGAATTCTAGGCCAAGGTTGTTGAATTTTACCTTCACAAACTAGTGCTTCCATATATGACCATATGGGATCCAAACCAATATTTGGGGGATGCCAAATTATTGGCCCTATCATCTTCGATAAGGCATGAGGAGGTCAAAGTTAAAGCAGTAAAAAGGGTCATGGATGGAGAGTTGAAGGGGCCACTGTGGATTAGACCTAAATACCCAAATCCATACATCCTCACTTCCACTCATGCTCCCTTATAAAATGATCCTAAAGTGGTGTAAATTTACATACAGAGGCAAGTGCAGGCCATGCTCCACTTTGAAGACACTTTCACATTGTTGGAGAAATATCATAGCCTTCTAAAACCCAGTGAAGAAAGACTTGCAATATACTGGCATCTCCAAAATAAACAGGCTTGAAAAATTTACAAACCTTTGATTGATAAGTGTCTGCAATCGAGATGCTTTAAGTGCAGGAAACTGTAACTTTTCTCGGAACAAAGGATTAGCTTCTATAAGCTTTTTGAGTTCCAATAACATGATGTTCCTAGCTGATTTGGTATCCCCGTACTTTGAAAGCTGTTCATTTTCTCTGATTCACATACAGGTTCGTTAGCAAATACAGATAAAATTAATCCTGCTCAATTCATAATGTTATAACTTTAAAATTAAGAACCTATTATATATAGAAAACAAGCACCTGAAATTATCTAAAGTCAGAAGTTGTGTTATCTCCTTATACAGCTCCTCATTGAAGGAATAAAATACTTTTAGGTCCTCTAGTAGTATTTCTACAGCTTTGGCTCGGTCTGCCCTAGAAAGACATCCATTTGAAAAAAGGTTATATATACATGATATCTATTTCACACCTTAAAACTATACCTCATTAATTAACTGGTCATCCATATTGTAAGCAAAGAACATCCCACTCATGATGCTCATCAATGGATTAATGACATAATGATTTATATTAAGAAAACAGAGATCCATGAAAAAATTTATTTCTAGGTGCAAACAGAAAAACTAGTCTTGAAAATACACATAAATTAATGCTTGATGCATTTTCATAGGAAGTCAACAGTTGAATCTTTTTTCAATATCATCATGTTGCTTAAAACTTGCATTAGAACATCAACCTAAGACATAAAACCGAATTCATTTGCCAATTTCTGCATTTAGAAAGGAGCAAAGTTACCAGACTTTACTTGAAGAATGATTTGGTGAGGCTGAAGAGTAAGGTTTGGCTCAGAGTCGGGAAGACTTGGGAATTAACTCAGGAATACAGAAAAATGAAAGTTAAATTAAGCAATAATAAAAGAAGACATTTTAATTTTTACATAGTACTGAAGTTTTCAATGTCCATATAATGTTAATTTTGTACATATATGATACTACATACTACAATTCCCTGTGTATTCTTGACAGTTGACAAGTCTACTGGTTGTCGATTGTAAAATTGGATCAGAAAACAAGCAAACTGAGTGTTTAGTTTTGCTTTTCTTGTATTATTCATAGAGATAAATAATTCTGCTTTGTAAAACTCACAATTCAAATTGGTTGAGTCAATCTAACATGCGTTTGGTGATAGGCATCTAACATGAGTCAATCTATTCTCCATGATAGGCATCTATATTTATTATAAAATCAACAATTTCCAATTTTCCATAGAAATAGATAGACTAGAAAGCATAAAACACAGAAAATGGTGAATTTGACTGTGCTGTCTTAACTTACTTGTCCAATGCCTCTAAATATTTCTGCTTCCTGATTTCAAAAAATATCTTCATGGAGTATCAATTGTCATCCACTTTCGTAAAACTAGAAAGGTATCTCTCCACCTCTTCCCACTCTCCACCAAGGACCTGGTCCTCAAAATACTTCATATTGAAGAAAAATATCGACTCCTGCTCGAGCCTGACCAAACCAACCCCAAACGGCATGACAGAGAAAAGCAGTGATACCTTATAACATGAGAATTAGAGAATATATTTATTTATTTTTAAATATTTTTATCAAATAGGCACAGGCTGCTATACAGTCTGCTTAGACAACATGCACAGATTTTTTGGAAGATCAGTTTTTTGAAGAAGGCATGACAACATTATTTTGTTCAGCATAAGCTCTAAGACGTCAAACAGAACTTTGAGAAGCACAGATTTGAAGGTATATTTCTATCCTGATTTTATTTTTTAAATGCAAGCAACAAACTCATCTATTGAAAAATTCCATGGACTTAGCTTTCACATTTGGAAATCAAAGCTTCAACTTTGTTTAATGGAAAGAAGTCCATGAGAAGTATAAAGTTGCGTAGAAAAGTAACCCACAGGGGAAATTAAATTAGTTGAATGGTAGAATAAAGGCAATAGGACAATTGTCCTTATTCATTTGGGATTATCAAACAACCAGTCACAGCATCTGGATTTGAAGAAATCCAACAATGATATCCGCAAATCACTAGGAAAATTGTTTGGCAGTAAAAAAATGCAATATTGTACATAAACAAGAATTCTTCAGTTTGCAAATGTCATGTGATGCAAGTATGACACAGACTATGTAGACAATTTGAGGTTGTTGTTGTCACAATTAGCAGAATTTGTAGTCAATGTAGAAGAGAGACACAAATGCTGTAATATATTCATACATATTAGCTTCTGGTTTCTCCAGAATTGTTTTCACCTATCAAGGGGAGCACTGCATGTGAGGTGGAGGGATTGCACTATTACATGAAATTGTTTAAAGGGGCTGCAACTTGTGTAAAGGTCTTAGAAACATCTGGCACACCAAATAATGCTGGCCTCCCAAGCCATTCTACTTTAGAAGCTCCTCTGACAATTAATATCCCTAGCAACACTAAAATGTCAGATGTTGAGGTGAACAATCAGCAGTCAACAATTTCAACACAAGGAATGAATATTACTGTACCAGTTTCCATCCAAAAGAAATAGTTGCCAGCAGTATCTTCCTCATAAGGTATTGATGGAAATGTGTCAGCAAATTCTGCTCAGCTAGTGAGAAAGAAGAGAAAAAAATGGATTGAAGAGGAGGACAAAGAACTAATTGCTGTTGTCCAGAAGTGTGGTGAAGGGAACTGGGCAAGCATTTTAAAAGGAGCATTCAAGTATGATCGAACATCTTCTCAGTTGTCACAGGTGATACACATTTCAGTCATATTATAAATAGTCCTCTTCTTCTCGTCTTAGTATGAGGAATGAAAATTTGATCTGCTTGCTTTGTTTAGTTCTTGTAGATTTATTTATGTATATTGTGCATTTAGTCAGATTCAAGCTTATTTAGAAAGCATGATTCCTTTTATTTACCTGATATTTTATTAGGAATTTTCATAATAGTTTATTTTCCCAAGTTCGTTTTCCTTTCTTTTCCCTCAGATATGCTAAACACTAAAGCCAATAACAGGTCAGCCACTAAATATTGATGTGCCAGAAAGTGAGGAATGACAGTTTCTTGACGTTATTCATGTAGTCCCATAAACTATATTTCTAGGGTTATTACAACCTCAATAAAATCCTTATGTTTAACTTCATCATTTTCCTTATCTAATGCTGGCTTTTGAATTGTATCAACAATACTTAAACTCCTTCAAAGACAAACTTACATTGCAAGTTACAAAAAAGATCAGATAACCAAGCATTGTATGCAATGCCATAGGCCAACATTGTTGTATATGAGTAATGTCACGTTTCATTTTTTTTTAAATGTTTTTAGCCTTGTGTCGGAAGACTGACGTTTCATAAGTGTCGGAAGACCAACATTTCTTTTTTAAATATTTTTTACTTTTTCGTCGGAAGAGCGACATTTCCTAAGCGTCGGAAGACCGACGCTTTCAACGTCAGAGGAGTGACGTCTCTTTTTTTAAATATTTTTACTGTTTCATCGGAAAAGCGACGTCTCATAAATGTTGGAAGTGCGGTGCCTTAAACGTCGGAAGAAGACATGTTGGAATTCCAACAGTTGTATGAAAAATTGATAAACGTCGGAAGACCGAAGCTTTAAACGTCGGAAGAGGTAACGTCGAAATTGTAATGCATATGGATTGTCGAAAGACCGACGCTTTAAACGTCGGAAGAGGTAATGTCAGAATTGCAATGCATATGGATTTTCAGAAGACCGACGCTTTGGAAAATGTCAGAAGAGCGACAGTTGTTTGGAAATGTCGGAAAAAGTGTCGCTCTTTCGACACTTTATTGAAGTATCGGAATTGTGACGTAATGGCTAACCACGTTTTGCCCGGCCTTAAACTTTCGCTCTTGTGATGCCTATGTGTCGGAATAGTGACGAAGTGGCCGTCGGAAATTGGGGAAAATATACTAGTGTCATGTATCTGTCAATTTTGTTTAACTAGCCATAGCATCATGAGCATGGGACATGCTCGCCTCATTGAAATTTTCTAAATATGTTGTATATTTTGTCTGCTTGCAGGGCGTCCCTTAGGTCATGGTTATCTCGGAAACGGTGCAAAGTGTTGTCCATTCTGCATGCAGGCCTCTCTCTCTCTCTCTCTCTCTCTCTTTGTGTACGATACAGAAAAGAAACTATAATGTATTTCGGCTATACAGTTCTTCTTAGACCTCACACATTAAGGGGAAACTGTCAACACTGGAAAATCATACAGCAGAAAACGACATCACTTAATGTCGAGCCCAAGGATTTACAGGGCAGGGATACATTATGGAATCAAGAAGTATTTAGAATCTCTAAGGTTTTGAGGAAATTAGATCTAAACTAGTCATAAATGCTCAAATGCGTGCTTTATCCTTCGAAAAAAAAGCCTTCTATGTGCACTGGAGCCCGATAAGCGCGCATTCCTGGAAGTGGAAAAAAGTCACTTTCCGGGACCACAAGCAATCAAAGGACAATTTCTCCTTATGTGAAAGCCGCCTATGGACATCACCAGCACCTCCTTAGGCCTTGTGTGAGCACACAAAAGCATATTTCAACACACAATGGAATCATGCCCCTCCCTTGGGTCACCATCCACCATGTACCAAGGGAGGGAAGGAGGATTTGAAGCTCACCTATAAAAACCCACCAAGAGATGAACAAAGGGTGATCACAAATTTATGTTGGCCAAAGTTGCCCAAGCAACACCAGCATCATGTGTGAACCAAGGAGCTTAAGCAAGAGAAGACTCGATGGTTGGCCACCCAACATCTTAGTCCACTGCAGCAAAGAGAGAGAGTTAGACTACGTCAGAAGGCAGAACTTGAAGGAAAAACATCCTTGCATCGGGCCCTAGAGCCATTGCCTAGGCCCTTTGGCAAGTGGGTAAGATTTTGTTTTCATTCCAAGCATTCAATAAGAAGATGCCATCGAGACGTTGTTTACCTTGTTATTGTTTGGAACTCTCTATGTAGCTTCTTTTGTGTTTTTAGTTTTAGTTTTTTAATAGAGCATACTTTAGTGTATTACTTCACTTAAGTCTTATAGTTCTGAGCTCCCCCCAGATACTGCCTGTTACCTATAGTTTAAAGGGTAGACCACACTCTCTAAACTCATGCGATTTTGTACACCCGTGTGTCGAATCCACCACAACAAATACAATGATATTTCCCTCACCGAGGAACCTCTGCACTTTGTTGACTGTCTCCCTATGATCTTGGAAAAATCAGTCAAATATTTAACCAATTCTCAGCCTCTGTTTGACCAGCCTTGCTCACACATTCTTAGAGAAATTGTGGCCCTATTAAATAGGAAATTCCCAAGAATTGATTGCATAATTCCTTCAAGGCATCCTAATGACCTCATACATCACATGTACAATTTTCTAATTCTATAACTGATAGTTATCTTCCCTTTAACCTTAATCTCAACTGGGCCTTCCTTAGAACTGACACGCAACAACTATTTATAGTGAATTATAATTTAATTGATTGATCACTACTTGTGAATTAAATCAAATTTAATTCACTAGACCTATTACTAGCCCATCTCCCATTTAGAACTAATTAAACTGATTTTAGCTCAATTAATTGATTTAACTAATTACAACTCACAAATAAATGTATTTGGACCCCCTAAAATCATGGGAGAACTCTACATGCCTCCTCTTTGACCCTCAACTAGAATTTTCTAAGCTAACTAAGTCTTCCTGTCTCAGTTAACTAATACAAGTTGTCATGAGATGAAATTAAAATTTCTCTTCTAATTTAATTTTTTAGCTCAATTAATTGAGTTAAGTAATTACAACTCACAAATAACTGTATTTGGACCCCCCAAAATCATGGGAGAACTCTACATGCCTCCTCTCTGACCCTCAACTCGAATTTTCTAAGCTAACTAAGTCTTCCTGACTCAGTTAACTAATACAAGTTGTCATGAGATGAAATTAAAATTTATCTTCCAATTTAATTAAGGGAAAATTAAATCAGAAGCCCCCCTTTGGGTGCCATTTCAACATAAATTATACATTCTTAGTGATATTTCCCAAAGAGGCCAATCTAGTGTCCTTTCATAAATTTCTCCCAATCTCTCTATGTAGTGTCTCATTTAAAATAATTTCCAAGATCATATCAAGAATATTAAATCTCCTCCTCCCAAAATTAATCTTCGAGAATTGATGGTGCTTCATTCAAAAAATGAAAATAATGGTCAACATTTTTCTAGTGCAAGAAGTGATCCACTCTAGAAAATAATGGGGTGAAAAAATAATGATCATCAAATTAGATAAGCAAAACACCTTTGAATAGGTTTGTCATAGTTTCTTGTATGTAGTAATCCTCAGTTTTGGATTTAGTTCCAAATTCATCATGTGGGTTTCAGCATGCATCAACTCTCCTTTGATACCCCCTTCAATCAATGGTAGTTTTACTAGTTTTTTTAGATCTTATCATGTTCTCAAGCAAGGTTGTCCATTATTCCCTCTTCTTATCCTACTAGTAAGCTTTCTACGAAGGGAACGAGATCATGAACATAGATTTAGAAATCTCCCAAGTATTTCACTTGCCATGGGGGTCAAGGAAGTTAACCACAGCCAATCTATAGATGAAACACTCCTGTTGGGAGGAACTTAAACAATAATTTCAACTAGATGTAATGATTTTATAGATCAATTTATACAAGTTTCAAGAGGGTTAATGAATAAGATGAAATCTCTTCTAATATCTTGGAACATAAATAACATCACAAATCATTCCATACAGAGAATTCTCCAAATCCCATCCTAGAGAAAATATTCCTCCTTGAGATACCTTGGTCTCACCATCAATTTTAAACCCTCCTCCCTCTTGTCTTGATAGACGGTTCTCAAGAAAATTAAGTCAAAAATCACTAAATCGGGAGCACAATAGCTTAACCAAACTAGAAGACTTGTTGTTCTAAATTTTATTTTATCCACCCTTCCCATCTACTAATTCTCTACCACATTAGCTCCTATCGGAGTCTGAAATGAATCTGCAAAGGAACTAAGGATATTTCTTTGCCAAGGTGGAAAAAAAAATTCTAAGATATTTCACTTAGTCAATGGGGCAAATTTTGTTGAGATTCAACAAGAAGATTCAACACCCACGCCTAGTGCATTAAGCACCTGGTTGCATTCAACACTAGGTTACATTAAGCACTCGGACTAGGGTGGGGCCCATAGTGTTATTTTTGGGTGCATATCTATTTTTATTATCCCTTAATTTAGATGAACATTAAAATGTAATATATTCTCAATGTGGAATTGAATGAGTTAACTGAAAGTGATAAATTCAGTTAGCTAGTGGATTTCGAGTTAGAGGTTGGTTGGTGTGACATGCATAGTAATTATAGTTGTAACAGAGTTCGAAGTGCAGTGGTGCATGAGTTGGTGCAAGTTGTAAACTATTTAACTTAGTTAAGCGAGTTAAACTCAGTTGTGCTAGTTGTAACTGAAGATACAATAGTGAGAGATCTAGTGAATTAAATATTAATTAATTCACAATCAGTGATCTCGCATGCAACTGAGGATTTACCATTATTAGCTTCATGCATGTCAGATCCAGTGGAGACCCAGTTGAGTTCTAGGTGAAAGGGAGATTGACTATCAGTTGTAGGATTATCTGCTTGCACACATGCAGGAAAACACCCATTGGAGTGCCCATGATATTTCCGCAGTCAAGGCATGCAATAAGTCCTATATTTAGGGATCTTTACCATCATGGATTGCGCAAGCAAGGCAGGTTGTCTGGAGGTTGAGAATTGGCTATGTGTTGGTCAGTTTTTCATATGACAGTGTGAGACAATTAGCTGATGTACTGAGGGCTCTTGTGAGAAGAGTTTTGTATGTAATTGTTTCAAGATCCATGCTTAATATCCATATAATATAGTGGGGTTTTTAACTGTAATATTTCCCTGGGAAATTATCTGTGTTGTGTGCGATTGATCTTTCTTCATGTTCATGTGATTAGCGATTGTGTTTTTAATTTTTCAAAAGGTTTTTAGAAGTAATGCAGTATTTAACTTTAGTACATTGTTAGATCGGGTGAATCCAAGATATACATGCTTGTTTTATAATTTCTACATGGTATCAAAGCACAGGAAATTGCAGAGCTGAGTTTGTGACTGGATAGAATTCGAATTTGCAGAAATACTTTCTTGGTGATACAACTGATTCAAGATCGAAATGGATTTCAATGGCTTGAGGTTAGCATATGCACTCGACGGCAGCTTGAACTAAATTTCTTGGAAGGATAGGATGGAGGCAGTACTCGAAGAAAATGGCTTCAAGGAATTCATTGACAAAGATGTTCCTAAGCTAGATGTTGCAGATGCTACAAATCTTGATGCATGGAAAAAGAAAGTGGAAAAGGCGAGGAGGATCATGTTGGAGGGAGTATGAGGCCACATTGTCTCAAGCCTCCATGGGAAAGCCACACCATATGCAATGTGGAAGGCTTTGACGGATCTATTCCAAAGCAGCAACGACCATAGGAAATTGGCACTCAAAGATAAACTCCGGAAGATCAAGATGGAAAAGGGCGACACCATTCCAAAATATCTCATGAAGTTTTTCCACTGTCGGGATGAAATGGGGAGTGTGGGAATAAAATTCGCTAATGATGATTTGGTGAGCTTGGCTCTCCTAGGACTTCCCAAGAGTTGGCATAGTTATTAAGACTCTGTCAACGAAAGGGAAAAATTGCCAGATTGGGAACGACTGTGGTCGGATTTGGTGCAGGAGGAGTTCAGACGGAACACTAGAGATGGATCTTCATCTATGAATGAGGATGAAGAGGATTGTGATTTGGCTACCAAGGCGAGGAAAGGGAAGGGGAAGAAATTACATTCAAAATTCGAATCCAAGAATGGCAAGAAGCAGGACATGTCCAAGGTGAAGTGTTTTTAATGTCACGAACATGGGCATTTTGCTACTAACTGTCCACAAAAGAAGACGAATAAGAAGGTTGTTAGATCTGCAGTTGGTGAGGCCCTTGCCTTGCAAATTGAGCTTTGATTCTCATTGATTGCATGCATGGTGTCTAGTGCATTGGGATTTGTGTGGTATTTGGATAGTGGCGCTTCCTTTCACATGACGGGAGATAAAAAACTTTTCAGTGAATTGGAGGAGAAATATCTCTAGATGCATATTGAGATGGGCGACAACAGAAGATACAATGCTACCAATATTGGTACCATTACCTTTCAGAGGGAGTCACGTAAACCATTTCAATTAAAAGATGTAATGCATGTACCAGGTCTGAAGAAAAATTTGGTCTCAGTCGCAATGTTGGAGGATAGAGGCTATGACGTTGTTTTTGGTGCTAGAAAAGCTTTCCTACGACATAAAACAACAGGTCAAGCCAAGAGGATAGGGATTCTTCCCATGGGTACACTTGCACAGTCAGACACATGAAAGGGATAAACTATGGGAAAATATGTAAAGGCCACCTTTCATGAGAAGGAAAACTGAGCTTCAGGGATCCTTGAGAGAGTTCACACAGACATGTGTGGTCATTTCTCAGTTGCTTCAACAATAAAACACAAGTAATATGTAATATTTGTTGATGAATTTTCTTGTAAGTGCTGGATCTTCTTCATGCAGAAGAAAGATCAAACATTCTCTAATTTCTGTGAGTTTAAGGCACTGGTGGAGAAAGAGTAAGGGAAGCAAGTGAATGCTCTTAGGAGCGATAATGATGGAGAATACATCTCTAATGAACTCAAGAACTTATGCAACAAACAAGGAATTTGAAGAGAACTAATAGTGCCTCATAACCCACAGTAGAATGGGGTTGTGGAGAGGAATAACATAACTATTTTGGGTGCAGCACGAGCCATGTTGCATGATAAAGGCCTATTGATGAATCTGTGGGCGGAAGCATGCAATGCAAACGTACATGTGCAAAACCACTGTCCTCATAGAGTACTTGGCATGAGTACACCTGAAGAGGCTTTCACTAGTAAGAAACCTGATGCTTCACACTTTAATATTTTTCGCTCATCTGTTTATGTGCATGTGACGAAGGACACTAGGAAGAAGCTGGAACTAACTGCTGAAGTTGGGATTTTTGTGGGGTACACAGAAACATCCCATAATTATCATGTGTATTTTACAAACACCAGAATGAATATTGTGCGACGGGATATCAAATTTGATGAGGAGAAAGCCATGCGGTTGTCCCTTGAGAGGGAGCAGGACTTGCATGCAGAGGAGGAACTTCTAGTTCCCAAGGATGAGTCTCAAGATGTGGATCAGCCCCATGAGGAGGTTCATGGAGTGGAGGAAATCACTCATGTAGAGCCATCCATCAGAAATGGAAGAAGGCACACCAAGAAAGCTGATAGGCTAAGACTTGATGTTTCACAAAATGTAGGAGCACCTACTTCACAGCATAGACAAAGAGAGTCTCCTTACCGATTTACTGGATACATGGCTCTTATGAGCAAATGTATTGTGACTGAACTATCTTCCTTTCAGGAAGCAGTGCAGCAGCCTACTTGGGTTGATGAATGGGTTGATGAATGGTGGACGAGTATGACTCCATTGTTAAGAACAATGCATGGGAGATAGTCCCAAGACGAGTTGACAAATCAGTGGTTGGATCGAGATGGATCTACAAGGTAAAGAAAGTTGTTGATGGGAGTGTGGAGAAATACAAGGCCAGATTTGTGGCCCAGGGTTTCTCACAGATCGAGGGGATAGATTATGATGAGACTTTTGCGCCTGTCGCAAGGTAATCTTCCATAAGATCCATCCTTGCACTCTCAGAGCAGATGGGATGGAACATTCATCAGATGGATGTGAAAATTTTGCTTCTCAATGGGATCATTAAGGAAGAGGTTTACATAGAGCAACCTGTAGGTTTTGAGATCTTCAACAATGATTCGCATGTGTGCAGACTCAAAAGAGCATTGTATGGCCTGAAGCAAGCACCCCATGCTTAGTACACTCAGATAGACAACTATTTCACCGGACTAGGCTTCACCAAAAGTGAAGTAGATGCAAACCTGTACAAGATTATGGTTGAGGGTAAGCTATTGATCATTTTTATTTATGTTGATGATATAATTTTGACTGGTGATGAGTAGTTGATACACTCATGCAAGGAGGATCTTGCAAGGGAGTTTGAAATGAAGGATATGGGACTCCTCCATTATTTCCTTAGATTGTTTATATGGCAGCAGGATGGTTAACTTTTTGTGTCTCAAGGCAAGTATGCAAAGGAAATATTGGGTAAGTTTAACATGGAGAGTTGTAAACCCATGGATACTCCTCTTCCAGGAAATTGGATGAAGGAGGATTCTACCTCTAGAGAGGTATTGGATGCTATTGTCTATCGATAGTTAGTGGGTTCGCTAATGTATCTAGTGAACACGAGACCAGATATTTTCTACGCAGTTAACCAGCTGAGTCAAGCTATGGTTAAGCCTACCAAGCTCTTTTGGAAGGCGGGGAAGCATGTCCTGAGATACCCGAGGGGCACATCATAGTATGGTATATGGTATAGAAGGACGGATGGAGTGAATTTGCATGGCTTCACGGATGCAGATTGGGCTGGAAGTCCATCAAACAGAAAGAGCACATCAGGGGGGATATTTAGCATTGGATCGATAACAGTTTCCTGGTACAGCAGGAAACAACGATATGTGGCACTCAGTTCAGCGGAAGCAGATACATGGCAACAAGTCAAGCTGCATGTGAGACTATCTGGATGAGAAAGATCTTGGTTGGTTTGTTTGGTTCTCAAATGGATCCAACATTGATTCATTGTGACAATCAGAGTTGCATTAAACTCTTGATTAATCCTGTGTTTCCTGATAGGTCCAAGCATATATATATCTGGTACCATCATCTCAGAGATTTTGTGCAAAGAAGTATCATGTTGCTTCAGTACATTCCCACGAAATATCAGAATGCAGATATTCTAACGAAGGCACTCACTAGGAGAAAATTAAAATACCATAGAGACAGGATCGGGGTGAAGGATAATCCCTTTCTTATTGATAGGGAGCGTTGAGATTCAACAAGAAGATTCAACACCCACACCTAGTGCATTAAGCACCTAGTTGCATTAAGCGCCTAGACTAGGGTGGGGCCCACAATGCTATTTTTGGGTGCATGTCTATTTTTATTATCCCTTAATTTAGATGGACATTAAATTGTAATCTATTCTCAATGTGGACTTGAATGAGTTAACTAAAAGTGATAAATTCAGTTAGCTAGTGTATTTCCATTTAGAGGTTGGTTGGTGGGACATGCAAAGTAATTCTAGTTGTAACAGAGTTCGAAATGCAGTGGTGCATGAGTTGGTGCAAGTTGCAAAGAATTTAACTCAGTTAAGTGAGACAAACTCAATTGTGCTAGTTGTAACTAAAGATACAGTAGTGAGAGATCTAGTGAATTAAATATTAATTAATTCACAATCAGTGATCTCACATGCAACTGAGGATTTACTATTATTAGTTGCATGGATGTCAGATCCAGTGGAGACCCAGTTGATTTCTAGGTGAAAGGGAGGTTGACTATCAGTTGTAGGATTATCTGCTTGCACACATGCAGGAAAACACCCATTGGAGTTCCCATGATACTTGCGCAGTCAAGTCAGGCAAGAATTCCTATCTTTTAGGGATCTTTACCATCAGGGGTTGCGCAAGCAAGGCTGGCTGTCTGGAGACTGAGAATTGGCTATGTGTTGGTCATTTTTGCATATGATAGTGTGAGACAATTAGCTGATGTACTTAGGGATCTTGTGAGAAGATTTTTTTATGTAACGGTTTCATGATCCATGCTTAATATATAATAGAATATAGTGGGGATTTTTTCTGTAAGCTTTCCCCGGGAAATTATCTGTGTTGTGTGTGATTGATCTTTCTTCATGTTCATGTGATTAGCAATTGTGTTTTTAATTCCGAAAATTATTTGTAGAAGCGATTCAGTATTTAAATTTAGTACATTGTTAGATTGGGTGAATCCAAGATATACATGCTTGTTGTATAATTTCTACAACTGTTAATACCCCCATACATCATGGTCGCCTTAGTGTGAAAGAGTCATCCTACATGAATCTAGCAATGGGAGGGAAGTTATTGTGGAGACTTATGACAAGAAACTATGATTGGTGGAAGTAAGCCTTACACCAAAAATATCTGGCTATATAAAGGATTTATTGTTTATATCGAGTTCTCATTAGCAGATGTGGGACTAAATATGGAAATTAATAGCAACAACAATCCTCGTTATCTAGAATTAGCTCACATGGTTCATATCCAATGGAAATAATAATAACCTTTGGAAATATATCATTATGGGATATCCTCCTTTGTTGAACTCTCCACCCTTAACCCCCCTTTAGTGTTGGTTCTCTCGGCTAGGGAAGTGCTGCTTGTTTGATACCTTAAGGTGGAACTAAGTTAGAGGTTGAATTAGTTGGGATCTCAACCCCATCCGACCTCACCTTCTCTACCTCTCCCTTGTCCTCCTATCTACATTAGAAACTTGTGACCCAAGGTATTTTTTAGATGAGGATCTCAGAGGTTGGGGAAGATTGGCATATATTATTAAATTAGGATATCAATATCTAATCTTCCTTGGCATCTCTCCCCCACTCCCCCACATTTGGTCCAATATATGGAATCTTAAATGCCTCCCTAAAATTAATGTCTTCTATTGGACTCTCTCCTACAAAAGAAGCCTCACAACTAATAACTTATCAAATAGGGGGAATATAAGGCCCCTACATATGTGTGTTGTGTAAATCTAATCTCATAACAATAAAACATTATTCCTAGAATGTGAATTCTCCAATTAGGTTTAGATCATTGCATTTCAAAAATTATCTCTAAGATTGATTAGGACTAAGTTTGTTCATTAGTTATTTGAATCCTAAAAAACCTCTATACCACATATTTTAAAGGAAAACATTTATTCAAAATAATTTGGGTTGCTCAACCTAAGTATATGTGTTTGAAAGTATGGCTTGAAAAAAACAAAGTAGTGTTCTAGGACATATCCACTATTCTTAAACTTGTAGCAGGTATAGCCAAATATATATTACTAGAACATATGCAAACAACGAAAGCTATACAAATGTCAACAACTAGGCTCATTCAAAAAAATATGGATCATGCAGTTTTGTTCACAACATTTATCTCCTCCTCCTCTAACCAAAAACCATTCATGGAAATTATCCCTCTCTAAAAACCAATTTAAGCATTGGACTACTCACAAAAAGAATGCATCCTATGTTTTGATGGAGCTTTCAATACAATTTTAGGGGTGGTAGGTGTAGGGGGGTGTTATATGGCCCTAGACGACAAATTGAATTATCTTTTGTTGAGAGGTTAGGTTTAGCCTTTAACAACTAGGAAGAACTATATGGCTTTGTCCAAGGAATAATTTTGGTTAATTCATTTCCCCAAAATCCTTGATCACAGTAGGGGACTCAAAAATCTTATTAGACACCTCATCTTAGGCACTTTTCCTTATAACATCAAGATAAATTCATTATACAAGAGAATTTTGGCCCACTTATTCTTTATCCCTAAGATATAGATGAAACATGTCCTGAGAGAGATCACTTCATTGGCATATTATATAGCCAATCATGTAGTCTCTCTCACACTTGGAACCTTTCTTGTAGATATATCCATGAGGAAGGTCCTTATTCCATAAGACTCACCCATGTAACCACCAAACCTAATCCCATCAATAACATGTCAAGCACACAACCATCAACAAAAGAAGAACCCACATGTTAATAAGTGTGGTTGAATATTTGATTTAACTCCTCAATATAGGAAGCCTTTTGATCATAATCATGTCATCTGCTAGCGAAATGACATTCCCTTGCACACACAAATGATGTTTCAGGTGTTATTCCAAGCTGATCTTGTGTGAGAGGAGAGGATCATTGAATCAAGCCTCACCATTTTCATTCCACGCTCCAAAGGAAAAAAACCCATAGGTGGGATGAAGGGTATGATGGACCATGTGAATTTGTTATGGTTCAGGCACATTTTCACACATGCACCACCTAATTCCATCTCAATTCAAGTATGGCTCTGTAAGGTGGAGGTGGAGTATTTCTTGCCACCTAAATCTCCTATGAAATCAACAAAAATAGTCTTTCTCTCCTCTAAAATTTCTATGCATGAATGTCTTGGATCGTTAGACCCTTTACCAAAACATATTGTTGTCAGTGCATGGAAAACACTCACAGACACGACAATATCCCTTGGGTGGAGGAATATATCAGGGAAAACAAAATACAAAAGTAAATTGTAGCACTCAGATTAAAACTTGCTGGGATGACACCCTAAATGGACAAATCGCTAGAAATTATGTCTAATTAGAGGATCCAAATCCAAGAGCTCCATAAGGAAATTTAGAGAGTAAAATCCCAACTATCACAGTTCAAGAAATCCAACAAGGAGGAGACCTAGCCAACCAGGCTAGAATTTGATCTTCCAACTCCGCACAATATGTGGTAGTAGGACTCCTAGACGTGAACCAAGTATCCTCAATTGATACTAGAATAATGATTGATGATTGACTCTCATGGCTTAATCTTTAGTTTTGTTTATGTCTGTTAAAAGTTGTAAAATTTTAAGCATCTTTTACTAATTGTATACTTTTAGAATTGTTTGGATGTATGTTATAAATGTTTGGTACATAAGAGTGGAAATGTTTAGAATCTTTATAAATTATCTTGGGAAAAGGCACTCTTCAAACTCTATATGTAAATTGCATTACCGTGGGCACTAATTTTGTTTATATAATCATCAAATCATTGTTTAAAAACACGAAAAATAATATATGGGCATCATTAAATATTTTGGAAACCTCTGCGAGAAAAACAACTTAGAATAATAAATATATTATTCCATGGCCCAAAGGAAAATTACAATGGAGTTATCATGCCCTTAAATAGGCTACGTTACATGAGAATACCATGGGAAAAACCATGGGTTACAAAAACCTCAACCCCGTAAACCACCAATGATAAATTGACTCTATGACTCAATCAAGCTTACCCTAACTTCCCTAACAATCTCCCCTTAAAGTTGACTTGGGGAGATTAAATTGGTCCCAATATCTTTTCAGAAGTTCATATAAAAAAGTTACCATCTACCAGAATACATGGGTAACCAGTTGTTTCTGCCAGTTTTCTAGGATACCTTTTCCTGTATATGGTTCATCAACCATCTCACGTCTTAAAGTCTAACATTTCCCACTTCAAGCTAGCATAAAGTACACCTTCCACCCTCATACCTATTCAAGTGGCCGATTCCATAACTTGCTCATACATAAATCCCAGCATTACAACACTACAACATGTATGCCTAAATAATGTCTTACAACAAACTAACCTCAAGCTATCATACAAGTACACTAGCAGTCCTCATACTTGTTCAAGTGGTTCATTCCACAACTTGATCCTCCATCCTCTCTATGCATGAGAGGGATCACATCATGTGCTACCACACTACATGTATGCTTGAACAACATGCCTTACAATAACCTTGGGGAATACTTACTACATATGGCTCAGATTTACAACTTGGATCAAACACTCTAAGGTGTTCCTACACTAATAAGACTCTTTATAACAAACTGACTCCTTCGCTAGACCTCAACACTATCGACTCTATCTATCTTTTCTCGTCCATGCAACTATGTAACATCTCTCTCACTATATACTCATGCTTTTGAGTGCCTTATACTTTGCATCCAATCAGAAATTTTCTACGACTCTTGTCTAACCTTGACCCAACCTTTTACTCTACTTTTGCAACTAGTCGGGTTATGCCTCTCTCCAATGGATCATATCTACACTGTGATTTATTTCACAACTCTCTCATGTAGATATAATGCCCACTGATGAAATTCCAATTAGAGTTCCATGTTAGCTTCAACCTCGTATAATCTAGTGCCATTTGTAACCACTCCCTCCTTTTATGGGCCATGATCCCTTGGCTCTATTAATAAATTTTATAAAAAAAGAGAGAGAAATAAATACATAATAAATACATAACAACAATGATACATGGACACCATAAAATGTCTTGAAAACCCTTGCAGGAAAACCAATTCCAAATAATAGATCTATTATTCCATGGCCTAAAGGCAAATTATAATGAAGTCATCATAACCTTAAATAGGCTACACTAAATAAGAATACCATGAACCAAACTAAAAGTTAAAAAAAACATCAAGTTCATAAACTGCCAACAATTATTTAACTCTATGACTAGATAAAACCAGAGATTTTCTATTCATGGGCTGTTATGGTAAATGCTTAGAGAATGCTTAGAGGATTGGGTTTCCAATTGCTGGATTCGTCGGGACTAAAACTGGGTGTAATGTCTTATGATGTAATCACTCGTATTTGATTGAATATGAACTGTAATACTACAACCTTTTTTTTTTACTGAAAAAAAAGTTTATCCTAGTAAATTAACTCTATAACCTAATCAAATTTACTCCAAATTTACTCTAAGATTAAAAAAAACCGTTGAGCTAATAAATTACCAAAGATAAATTTATTGTGTGAACCAACCAACTTTACCCTAACAAATATCTATTTAAAAAAAATTGATATGAGTCTAAATTCTTTAAATGGATCCCAATTTTATTATTACTTACATTTTCATGACAAATCTTCACAATGTACCGAAAGTCATCTAGTTGTCAAAAATAAATAATTTGAAAATTGCAATTAATAAAATGAAAGAGGCAATTTTGTAGTTGAAATTCGTGCCGTGTTGTAGCAGACGACAAAAGTAAAGACAAGGGTGACGTGACTTGACACGACAATTCGCTGTCGGAAAAGTTGCTGTGAAAGCGCGTGAAATTTCGATTGCATCTCAAAACCGACCACCATAAATATCGTTCAATCATTTATGCTGCTTATGATTTTTAAATAATATGGGTTTAAATTTCCATGGTAGAGGAATAACTTTCCTCATACTCTTTCCATGGTAGAGGAATAACTTTCCTCATACTCTTTAATTTACACGAATTTGTTGCATATGGTAAATATAAATATCTAATATTAAAATTGGAAAATATTAATTTTTTTTTTAAAGAAAATACAATTTATTTAAAATTCGTGAAAATTAATATGATAATTTAATTTTACTTAACCATTATTATGTTTAAGGATTTTAGTTTGAGTGATTTTGTGAATAATTTATTGTTGTTATTATATGAGTTTGAGTATATGAAAATAGTGTAATTGGCTTATTGGTGTATATAAATTTTACATCATAGTTTAATTAATAGACAAAATAATTTATTTTTTAAGGTCAATTTTAAATAATCATAATTATAAGATATTTAATTTACAAAATTCAAATATCTCTTGAATTTTTGAAAGCATTAAATTTATTTATGCATTTTAAATAATAAAAAATCACAATTTTACCTTAAATTGAAAAAAAACTAAATTATGAATTTTTTTACTTTTAAATGGTAAAACATTGAAAAACATTCTTCTTAAACATTGAAATGTTAGTTTGTATTCTTTGATTATTGCTTGGTTAATATGTTTGTATTCTTTGATTATGGCTTGGTTAATATATCATGAAGTATTTAATTGTTACAAGATTAGTATCGTATGAGGCATTTTATGGTTAATGTTAACCAATTAAGTTACAATTTATTTAGTGGTTGTAGTTGGGACCACATGTTATCATAATTATTATATAAGAAAATTTTTAATTGTTAGTGTTAGTTGGTCTATTAATTATTATATAATAAAAGTTTTAATTATTATATAACAAAAGTTTTAATTGTTAGTATTAGTTGGTCCATTTTGGTTTAGTGATTGAGATATATGGTTAGTAATTTGTATGGTTGAAGTTCAAATTTTGTAAGGAAAAGTGTTTGATTTTTGTTTTATTTTTTATTTTTTTAAATTATAAAAAAAATGTTTATAAGTTAGTTAATTATGGAGAAATTTGAATATGGTTATATAAGAAAAAAATGATGAGAAATGATGTGAGAGAGGAGATGGAGTTTGAGGAAACCCTAGGTAATAAATTTTCTTGCAGATTTACCTAGTACAATAATGTGTTTAGATTAATTTGTGTGTCCGCACACAATGGTGGAATTTTTTTGGATCCACTAGATTTAGTAGATCCTTTCCCCTCCATGTGCTCAGTCATCTATTAAGAGAGGTTTGAGGTGTCGAAGTTGGCCAATAAGTATTTAGGAATTAAGGATGTGGCATGAGATGGGGTTATAATGTTAGCCTTCCAATTGAATTTCGATGGAGGGTTATCTAAGGGATCTAGCATTGTTAGGGATGAAGTCACAAAGGGTGAGGTGGAGAGGGACAATGTGGATGCTAGGGTGTTTGGATTTGGTGGAAAAATCTCAAAGTAGATTTCTTTAAATGGTGATCTAAGTTACACAGAGACTAGATAGAAACCCATCAACTCTAGTTTTTGAATCACATAATGATCTTTCTTCTATGTTGGGCATGTGTTATATTCTTTGCATGACTAGCCCCATACACTATTCATACGCCAAGCACAACAATAGCATTGTAGAGGGGGTCGAGCCCACCCTACCAAAGGTTTATAGCGCCTATTCAATGAGAGGTTGTTATCAATCGAATTTTCTTGATATAGTACTTTCCTTTGGTAGTTTTGTAGCACACAATTTTGTGGTTCATGGTAATGTAATTTTGGTTAAGGAACTATAGTTCTAGTATAATCCAAGCTTAATGGATTGGAGGTTTATGGGTGTTGTAGGTTATACATATTATATTGTAATATTGTAAAGATATACTATACTGAATCTTTCTAGTTTTCCCAATTTTGGGTTTCCAAGGTAAAATTTTTGATGCAGACACTAGCCTGCAATAACCAGGATCTTCATACATTTCTGTGCTTACATTGCAATCACTGCCATACTAAGATTCCAATCTGGGCAATTTCATACATTTCCCAATTGCGGAAGTTATCTTTCAATTTATGGTTATAAAACCATTTCACAATCTCTGATTATGAGAGTTTACTCCTTCATGGAAAATTCATAACTTCTGAAATCTTCAATCAAACCCAATGAAACAAATCATTCACTATTTAATGACAATGTCCAATTTGTTTTCCACAATCCCAAATAAAATTCAGACTCACATTATCATTTCTTTCCAATGGCATGAGCCATCACCACAATCATATATATCTTTCAACAAAAGGTATTTGCAGCCTAATGTTTAAACTTCAAATCTGTCCAAGAATAATCACCCACACACATACCTTGAATTCATGCTCATGGAATTCATTACCGCCATGATTCCTCAACGCAGCCAAACATTTGAATGCTTCCACAAATAAAACCTGTAACTCTCATTTATATATGACTGGACTCAATTAAAAGAATGCGCTCTTACTCAATGTGGCACACATATTGATCTTATACACCACACATCAATGAGATTTGTTTGATTTTAATGCGAGAATACCAGCGTTCCATTCTATATTCAACCAAAATTCATTTCCTCTGATCCAACTAATAATTTCAACTTCACCAATAGCCCAAATACCAAGGATTTAACAAATCACTTTGAATTCATTGTTTCTGTGCACCTTTGTCTTTTTAAACAAGATGGACGTTATTTAATCAATCAAAATTATAATGCCATCCATCCTTTGCGCAACACACATTACTGGTTGATTACTGGATTATCAACGTTCCCAATTCGGTGAACACACTCAGAAATATGCCACGACATTAACATTAATGTGTTTGCCCATTCAACACAACTATATATACGCCTTTTCCTTTTCAACATACCCATTACAAAGCAAATCCCATTTCATCACACACAATTAGAATTTGCTTGTTTCTGTTATACTGCCACTTCTTCAACATGCCAGCGCTCTAATTCAAAGTCTAATACAAAAATCTTGCCTACCTGTGTTAATTTATCCACGTCTGGCGCTTCAACATCTGCAATGGTTGCCAATTGGTTTGTTTCAATGCCGTGCTTCTGGTTTGTAACCATCGTTCCGCCTTTAACTTTCATTTGCTGGACCGCGCCTATGGCATATCATTTCACTGTTATCAAAATAGATAAATTTTTAAACCAAACTCTGTACATTACCTCCATTTAATTGGACCGCTAATTCCTCCTTGATCCGCATTCCTTAACCACTTATGGACGCGATCTAAATTCCAGAACTTGCTATTCTCCTGTAGCTGCACAGTATTTGATAATTATAACAGATTTTTTTTGTAAGCCACGGTATTCCAGTAACGCATCTAACCTACGCATTCCAGAAATTAAATCATTAATTTTCCGTCGCTCCTTGTGTACTGCTATTCATTTATGGATGAATTTGTTATTTGCGCAGACTCATTTACTCCCTCAGATATGTACTCAACGCACTTTCTGATCCCTGTAATGCCAATCAATCAATGGCATCTACCACTTCAATATGAAATTCGATTGAATTTTCTTATATGAGATCGATCACTCCAGTGATCGATACAACAAATTATATACCCTTGTGTCAGCAATATCATTCCAACGATTTTTAATTTTCCTTCTATGAAGTCGATCATTCAATAATTGATACAGCAAGTTATGAGCTCTTTAAATATGGGAACAATTCCAACAACTTTAATAACATCGGTCCAATCAAGATCAAAACTAATTTATCAATCATCCAATACCCAAATGTGCATAATTCAATCAATATATAATCTGAAACAAAACAATGACTTACAACTCTTGTTCTTTGGCCGGATATTCAACATTTAGGCCCTTACAAATTGCCAGAGGCTTACAGCCTTGGCTGTTCAAAACCTGCTCTCAACCACTCACTCACAATCTCAATGTGTTTTTCTCTCAAAACCCCCTCCTATTTATACAATTTTAAAAATAATCTAATTTAATGCTCAATCCCCTTAATATCTCAATACCACTAAAATATCTCAACAAATCCTATCATCTAGAATCTTATCCCTTTATATCCTTAACTACCCAAATTCTCTCATATCCTTTTAATTAATTAAAAGGATATTTACAAAATCCTCATTTTCTCCTATTTTATTTAAAATAACAAATTAATTAAATAAAATATTAAAAATTGTCACACCCCCTTTTCTAACATATTTACAAGTAAAAAATACCCTTGATGCTCCTGCATCAGACTCCCCATGTAAGAAACTTCATGACCACCTGGTCATAAGTCTGGATAATTATTTCCTCACGGATCCCAAATTTTATTTTGTAATCTTTCCTTTCTTGACAATTGCTTTACTGCTGTTGTTATCTGCTGTTGTCCTCCAGGTTTCCATAATTTGTGCTGTAATGCTCCACTTGCTTTGCCTTCAAGATCTGCTACTGTCTTCCTCTTGTTGTCACTCCTTTTCTTTCTTGCTACTGTCTTTCTCTGAGACATTTTCATCATTAACCTCCTTATCAACTCAATTTCTCTGTCCAGTATATCCTCTGTCTGCTGATTGTTTCCAGCATCTTCAATAAAACTTGTTGCTCTAGCTATCACCATGGATGTTGCTGCCTCCCAAACTTCCTGTCCCTCTGCAACATTCCTTTGCTCATCATCTGCAATTTCATCTGCAACTTTTTTCTCTGGTTCAAATGTCTCCAGCAAACATTTCAGCATTTCATCAACATGCTGCAAATTAACTCCAACATAATCTCCATCTTCCTCTTCGACAATCTTCAGTAATTGTCCAGCATCATCTTGATTGATTCTGGCAATCAAATCAAGTTTTTCCAAAACTGTAGCCTCATCTTCTAACACTATAGCAGCTTCAAAACTTTGTCCACCAGCCTTTTCTTGGCTATACAAACAAGCCAACTCTTTCTTGTCACCCACGGTAACAAGTCTCTGCTTATGAGACATGACTGTCTCATCCTCTATCTGCAATAGTTCTTCTTCTTCCAAGACAATCCCAAATGATGGACTGTCTTCTACATCACCTGTAAACACAATCAAATTGTCAGCATCAAAATCACAAGACCCACTGGTCTCACTTGTCGATTCAGTCACCAAGTTTTCTCTCTGCAGCTCCAAGTCTTCTTCAGGACTCAGAAAATCTTCACTGGCTTTTTCCTCAGCTTTCTCTGGCAACACTTCAGTATGCTGCTCTGAGTTCCTTCCCAAATCCTCTGTCAGCACGTCAGTATGCTGATTTGCATTCATCAAGAGACTATCAGCTAGTCTCGCCTTCTTACCATCATCTGCTTCATGACTGTCCTTCATGAAAACTTTCCTGCCTTGTTTCCTCAACAAATTATCCTGCACATAAATCCTCTGTCTCTCCAATTCTCTTCTCTGGAGATCTAGTTTCCTGTACAATTCAATAACTTCATTAGGAGTAGAACTTGGAAACTTCACACAACTTTCCATACCTTCACCAGTGCTTGACCAATCATCAGCTGGTCCTTCTCTTTCTACACCAACATCCTGATTAGACTCCTTCGTCTTCATCTCCTTCTGAGATCTTGCTATCTCATCATTGATCTGAACAGCCTTCAGATTCACCTCTTCTTGAACAAACTCTAAAGCTTGTTCATCTCCCTGTACTGTACCTGCAAACATACACAACTCGTTAGTTTTAAAACCACAAGACTTTTCAGTCTTGACTGCTTCCTCCAACACATCTTTCTGAACAAATCTGCGTGTGGAATCTTCAAATTCCATCTCTGGCTCAAGAACTCTAAGTTCCTTTTTCAACAAGGCAATCACAATTTGCCTCAACCTCCTCTGCAATTGTCGCCAAATCACTCTCTTTCCCTTCAGTGGAAAGATCCATTTTCTATTCTGATCTTCCTGCTCTTGCAGCCATTCTTCTAGTACCTGCAATTGTACCTTCATTACTGCAATTTCTCTTCTTCTGACCTCATCAGTCATCTCACCTTTATGGCATTCCTCTGAACCTCTTCTCTGATCCTCCATGATCATTTCCTTCATCAGTTGTTCGTTCACCATGAGTTTCACTAGCCTCTACGACAGCAATCTCTTCTGCTGCCACTTACCTCACCAAGCTCTCCTCACTCAGTCTTTTGGTAAGTACTTGGTTCACTGCCTCTGGAACCTCTTTGAGCACTCTCCTCTGCTCACTCTCTAGGCTATCTCTTCAACTCACCTTCTTCTTCAGGACACTGCAATTGTCCTCTTTATCCAGCCTTCAGCTGAATGTCAGGTTCACTGCCATCATCTTGTCTTGCAACCATAAACTTGAATCATAAATTTCAAATCAGAAAATCATCTCACCTTTTAAGATCCTGCATGATCTTGTCTCCATTTACTTCTGCCATCCTGTTCACTTGCAATTGTGTATGCTGCATATCAGATTTAAAATCTGATCTTCATCATTCATCACACATTCAAAAATACATTTCAGTTCAACAAATCTTCTTGTCCTCATTCAGAAAATAAACATTTTTCATTTCAACAGAGCCAAGCTCTGATACCAAAAATGATGCAGGCCTAAACCTGCATAACCCAGAATCTTTATCTCTTGTGCATCTCAACATACATCTCAGCATTTTCTCAAATTAAAACCTCTAATAGCTGGCAATTTCATACATTTCCCAATTGTGGAAGTTATCTTTCAATTTATGGTTATAAAACCATTTCACAATCTCTGTATATGAGAGTTTACTCCTTCATAGCAATTTCATAACTTTGAAATCATCAATCAAATCCAATGAAACAAATCATTCACTATTTAATGACAATGTCCAATTTGTTTTCCACAATCTCAAATAAAATTCAGACTCACATTATCATTTCTTTCCAATGGCATGAGCCATCACCACAAACATATATATCTTTCAACAAAAGATATTTGCAGCCTAATGTTTAAACTTCAAATCTGTCCACAAATAATCACTCACACACATACCTTGAATTCATGCTCATGGAATTCATTACTGCCATGATTCCTCAACGCAGCCAAACATTTGAATGCTCCCACAAATAAAACCTGTAACTCTCATTTATATATGACAGGACTCAATTAAAAATTGCGCCCTTACTTTTATATTCAACCTAACCATTTAAACATCAACATTCAAATAACATTTGGCCTATACAAGATTTCCCTTTTCCATTCAGCTTACCAAGCTTCTCGACACCTTCATTGAGAATTCGACCCCTTGCAATCGAGTTTTTATGATCAAAACTCAATAACTGAATGCGCCCATGCTTACTATTGGTCCATGCATTTATTTCAGCGCTGCACAATATGCGCTCTGCCAATGTTCATATACGTTGGCCAGACCAATGCTCATTGACTTCATCTATTTAGTTCGAAGTTCAATCTGATCCTTTGTTTAACTGATATTTCTGTTGTCAGTCCCAAATACAGAATTATAGTTTTTGTTACGAAATATAAAGTTCTGCAAAAATCAATTAAACAACCATATTTTCTTCTTCAATCTCACCAGGGACCTCATTAAACATGAATTTCTCCTGATACTCCATAAGGAATTGCGTTGACCTCTTAATATCCACAAATAACTGGTAAACCCTGCTAACATCCTCAAGTTCAACAAATTTCCCCTTTCTCTTTTGGCAAGCTAGTGCAGCTGCTGTGATTAAATGAATGGCATAGCGCAGTGATGTCTCAACTGCTATCTTTGTTAGAAGTTCCTTTGCATCATCCGACATTTCAACATCTTCTTCTTCACATCTTATATCAAGAATTTGATGCATCTCAGCTTCCATGTATGGTTGTGTCGAAATGATGAGCAGGCGATCTAATAGATCAATGGGTATACCATGTGGGGACTTGTAATTTGTTCCACCGCTTCAACTAATTTTTCACTGTGTTAGTAATTCGACTCAACGCATAGCAGCGTGACTCATTAAAACACATTCATTTTCTATTAGCGCCCAACATAATACATAACAGAAATAAGACTCGATCCATAATTCTCATTCAACATTCCTCTTTCTGAATTGACTCTGAATATATAAAACTTGACAGTGTTATATCAAATCGAATCTCCATTCCATGTAATTCATTACAATCTCATGAATCAATTTCATTTCTCTTACCCAGGATATATAGACTAATCGAACCCAGAAAGGCGAGAATACTCTCTCCCTGCCAGCGTAGCTGTCAATTGAAGATCGAGCTTAATTGATTCGGTTGACTTTATCAAACAGTTTTAATAAGATTTTGCAAGATTAAACTTCTTTCGCAGAGACTAAAACGCAATTCCCTTACAACATTAATATTCCAGAATTTAAAAAGGATCAAATTTCCTTTGATTTGTTAAACACACAATTTCAATCTCACGCAAACTCAATAATGGCATAACTGCAGGAAATCAAATACTGTATTAAAACACACACTACTTACATAAAACCTCCTACTTTGGCCTGAATTTCGATCATTTGGCCCTTTACAAATTGCCAGAGGCTTACAGCCTTGGCTGTTCAAGCCTGCACTCAACCACTCACACTCTCCAACTATCTCAATGTGTTTTTCTCTCAAAACCCCTTCCTATTTATACAATTTTTAAAAATCATTTAATTAAATGCTCAATCCCTTCAATTCCTCAACAAACCCCTAAATCTCTCAACATCCCTAAAAGAGAGATTTTTATCCCTAAGACTTAGAAACTAATTCCAACTTAGGCTCCCTCATTAATTCTAAATAATCTAGAAACTAATTTCTCTCACATTTACAATTTCTCACAAATAATTAATTAATCACTCAAAATAATATTAATATTTACATGAATTTTAATATTTCTTCAAAACATGAAACCCCCTAGCTTAGATAAAATACAATGTGTTTTTTCGGAAGTCGATGCTCCCGCATCACACACCACCCCCCCCACCCCCACGGTTAAAGCTCAAAGGCCGCGCGAAAAGGGATGATGACCATCAAATGCGAGAGATGAGGAGCGAAGACGGCGGAGAAAGGTGTGGGGGTCTTAAGGTGGGATGCAACGCATGGGGGTCGGGGAGAAATGATTGTCGGTGTATGGGTGGATGGAGACGTGGCAAGGAGTGCATCCAACTCTTTACAGAAGTCACAAATAGGAGTTTGTTAACATATTCCTTGAAGCGAGTTAGTCCCTTTAAGCTCGTGAACTGCGATTTAGGCCCACACAAGCTCGGACCTCAACTTCTTTAGATTTGATCTTTGAATTACATCACATCCACTTCCATATCACACTTCACTACCTTAGGGTTTTTAACATTTTGTTTAGCGCTAACCCTTTTGAACTTGCGAAGTGTGATATGCAATTAGGTCCCATCCATATCGTGGAAATCACAAGATTTAAGGTTTATCACACATCACAACTTTTAATTCTTATTGCACACCGCGATGAATAACTTATCGCGTCGCAACTTGAACCAATTAACCCTTTTGCAATGTCTTGACGTGCAAACATAAAAATTGCTCGATTGCGATGTGGAAAGGCAGCAGCAGGGAAAGGGGTCATCGAGATACCAGCTTTTAGGTGGAATTTATGGTAAGGTAAGGTTGAAGCGGTTTGTAATATCTATAATATACATGTATGTATCAAGAGGCCTAAAGTGGGGACAAAAGCTACAAACAAGAAAATGATATGGTTGTTAGTGGGTGAGTACGAGTCGATTCTTCAACTATAAAAATCGAATTTTAATAGTTAAAAAAAAGAGTTTTGAAAGAAATGAAGCGTGGGACTTAGAAAAATGGAAAAAATGAAGGGAAAAAGAGGGTAAATGAAATTATATGAGGGCAAAGGGAGTAATGAATTTTCTTCTCACCATTAAACCTTACACGCAACTCTTTTCCTTCTCATTGAACCGAAAGGGTAGATGAATTCCTTTCAAGTCCTCGATGTCGTGATTTATCTTCCTTTTCTCGAAATAAATGACATCCATGGAATATTATCTTCAATATACAAGATTTGAAAATAATAATCGGTCACATTTTGATACTATAGATTATATGGTACTAAAAGAGGCTCCAAAGTCGGGATACCAGCAGCTCCTTCAAGAGGGTGTCAAGAACATCATAGACTAGTAGCCCAATCCATTGGCCTACGATCCCAAATGCACAACTTTCGATCCTCGCTACAACCTCTGTGGCTGAAAATATTCAATCAAGCTTTCTTCGAACCTTAGATGAGAATATGATCCGTGTACTATAATCTAGAATGAAACCATAGCTTAAATTAGGCAATCGCAAGCTATCAAACCGAAATCATTACTTTGCACCCTGAAAATCTCGAATGCCTTTGAAATATGAAATAAAACACAAAAATGAAAGAAATCTTATACTAAAGCTGATATGATACTTAAACTACTGAACTTATTTGAACACCCCCTACATCTATTTCGATAAAAAATCATCCCATCAAAAAATAATCGGATTTTCCAATATAACCATTCCTAGTAGATGGCTAGATGATTGATTTTTGCTCACTTTTTTGAGCAAGTCGAAAACCGAAATGACCACTCCCATCTTAACCGTTGTTGAACATAAGGGTTCAAATTTTTCCTTGAATTCCACAGAAAACCATTCATGGTATAACATACTCCTTCTTTAAAATGATTCTAAGAGACCTCGTAAAAAGGATCTTGGAACAATACCTAGTCTCGAGGATTCAAATAACCAACCGCATCTAGGTCTACTCTTTGTTCCAATCTATTATGCTCGAGGTCACTGCGAAAGAGAATATATATACATTATTCGTGGTCATCTAATATGGCATCCTCATCATATACCAATATGTTTTCTTCAAGCAAAACCCGATATGTCTTGACCGCGAGATTACGGAAATTTTGTTTGAAGACCATCATTTTGATGAGAAAGAAGTACTTTCTACCAACAAGCCTCCTTGTGAATGTAAAACAATCTACAAAGATCAAGTTCTTCTACATGCTGTTTCTTCATGAGGAAATACTTCAAGTACATAAATCAACAGTAGAAACAAATAGAATTAATCTCCCCGATTACATAAAGATTGAGAGGTTGGTTGCATGCTTAGAAGATCCGATTAATTTCTTTAACTTCAATATTTGTTTTCTTTGGATTAAACAACAATTGTTTTCTTGCTCTCTTGAAGATTGATCATGAGGCCGAATGTATTCTTTAGCCTCATACAAAAGAACGAGATGAATTGTCATTTGTTTCCACAGAGAGATCTTGTGGATCTACTTTCATTTCTTGATTTCTTTCATCTTTAACTAACTTCTCTTGGTTATCATGACGCGTTAACTTGAGAATGAAATCCATAAATTACTCTCTAATATATCCTCATCATTAATATTTCCCATATCTTCATCAATATTTTCAAGGTATTGTATTAGATCCTCAAGCGGTCACAACAATCAGCCTCTAATGATAAAGATGGAGAAAATTCTTTATAATGCTCATAAACACACCTTGTGGAAATCCTTTAAAGAAAACAAACTACCGGGGTTTAAAAATCTTCATACCATTCCCTCACCTTTCCCTTCTAATTTTTTCCATTAACATCTTCATGAGGCAATCCTCATGCCATTCGACTTTTCCACTCCCATGAATGTATATGAAATTTAATTAGATGTAACAAAGCATCATCAACATCCTCATCTTGAAAAAATAGGAAGATTTCTTTGCCAATTTACACCGAGGCATTTTGTTTGGAAAGGAAAGAATGTGATCTCTATTCATTGGAGCATATATCCTTGCAAAATACTGATCCCATTTTAAGCTCATGGAGTCGCTAGTGAATCTTTGTTTTAGGATTTTTTTGCTACTGGAGTGGAGTTTCCCGGTGAATGGAACATCCTTCTCGGTGTTTGACTTCTATTCACCATCAATGATCTGAAATGATCGTATTATTTTTTTTGTGCTAAGTGTATTTTCATTTTTATAAACATGTGCATAGTAAATTCATTATTTTTCATAGGGATTTCGAGGTGTTTATCCATGAATTGTAGATTATTTTAGGTGAATTAGAAGCATAAAACAAGCTTAAATAACACTAAAAAATAGTGTAAAATAGAGAAATAAGTCACCACATGAAATTTAAACAAACGAGGCATGATGCAGAGCAAGCTCACCCTCCCCGAGCTATATCTACCGGTTCAGCTCCCAATGGCATGTCCATCTTTCATTATGCTCAAAATGTTTCAAATACATGTAGTTAGAGTGCTCTAATGGTTTTTTTCTCTCGCACTAATGGCTCCACAATGCTCCAATTAGTCAAAAATGACTCTTCATTTACTCGGAATGGGTGAAAATTGAGTCTCCTAGTCTTTTGCCCAGATACACCTAGAGAAAAACTCCACTAAAAGTGGAGAACTCCACTCTAAAGTCCCTTGACTAATTTCTATTAACTAAATATTATAATACAAAAACTTCCTCGCCCTAGCTTGAAAGCTCTGCGAAAAGCTCAGGGCTTTGCAAACCATGCATCATCTCAAAAATAAGGCTGCCCACATAGGGAAACCAGCTTTTTAGTGTATGTCACACCGCCCTTGGTATGGGAAACCTGATCGGAGTAGTCATACCGATTTGTAATGAGTACGCAGAAAACCATTACTATCAAAGACAAAAAACTATCACTATACGCTGTCCTGAGAAGAAAAGACCCCACGTCAACTCTATGGACGTAAACAAGTTCGAATTCATACGGTGCCTCTGTCGACGCAACCGCTGGAGTGAACCTATGAGGGTGCTCCTCCTCAATTCGACATCCGGGCAGTAGGGCCTCGGGGTCATCCACGATAGCGTCGGGAAGAGGATACTCTGAGCTCAAGACACCATCCGCATGCACTCGCAAGGAGAAAAGGCCCGGGGAGGGAGGAGGATGGACGGATGGGGTCGCTAGGGGTCGGCTAGGCCGGCACGAGAGGCGTAGTCGGCGGAGGCAGACCGAGGCGCGAGAGAGGTAGGAATGAGGGTCGAGAGGCGGAAAGGGCGTCCGGCGTGATGAGGAGAGCAGAGAGGGCCTCGTCGGCGAGAGTAACGATAATGGTAGGCGAGTAATAGAGGGACAATTAAAAAACACCGTCGAAATGCAATTATGCCTCTCGCGTAGTTTGACCAGTGAAGAGAGAGCCTGCGAGAGGGTTGAGGGCGGAGGTGTGAGAGCCGGTGGAGGGGCGTCGCAGGTGAGGGGAAGAGGGAAAAGCTGCCATGAGGGACTCGGAGAAGGAGAATTTGGGCCATGCTCGCTAGAAACGGAGCGGTCGCACAGCGAACTTCCGCGAGAAGCCTCACGACGGCGCGGGTCATACGCTCGCTCGGAGCCGGGGGCAACGGACTCCGGTCCCCGGACTGTTGGTGTCCCGCGTCGGATGAAGAACGCGAAGCAAAACTCGAGATCCCGAGGAGAAAATTAAGCCCCAGAAGCGCACCCCTAAGAGTACTGCGAGGATCGCAGAGCCAGGGCGAAGACGGAGAAGTGTTTAACAATCCAGGGCATGTGGTCGCTCGTTAGTAAAATGCACTCCCGGCATAAATTCAATACAAAGACAAAGTAGAGGGAGCAACGTCGGCATGTGCTCGTGCGAGCACTTGGCCCGAGCGCATAGAGCCGGGTGGGTAAACACCGTTCGGAGGAACCAAACAAAGTCATTCGGAGAGTCCGCAAGCACATCGAAGGAGGAGTCGGCATCCATCGTGCGAGAGGCCAAGCCAAGTTGAATAGTTGTAACGCCGCCGCTCGGGAGGGTAGTTATGGCGATCGAGAGTATTGAATGCGGCACTGATGGCGTGCTGGTGGTGAGCCATGTGGTCTCCACACGCCTCATCCTTTGGGAAGAGGGGCGGTCCATGTGGCCCGATTAATCCCGAGTACCATCCGCATCCGGAATAATTCGACTCATTCCCGCACCAAATTGATGCAATTCTCAAGAGTATCCCACTTTTGTATCATGAATGATTTGGAGAGGGCCATGGATGAGAGTGTCCGAGCTTTCGACTCCTGTAGATTAGCAAGGAGGTTCCGCTATCTTATTGCCTTCTCTTTTGATATGGACAAAAGAGATAGCTTTGATTATTGTCCAACCGAGAAGTCTCGAGCTTGTCGAGGCGAGAGAGCTAATCTCCGCCTTTTGGCCACTTTTTGTGGCTTTGGTACCTCGAGAAGCCGATTGGCGGTGTTAATGAGAATGCGAGAGTCTCCTTCCACGATGATAGGCGAGAGATTATATTGATGGGAAAGAACCGGACCTTGCCGCAGCCCTTCCGCTCCGCGTAGTTGTTGGTGTCACTGTACCCTATCGAACCATAATAGATGGCAAGAGTGTCTCCTTTTGAGTTTCCGAGAATGCCTCCGAAGCACCGCTGGGACCGGGATTTCCTTTGGAGGCGCCATCAAAGTTCGGCTTGTAAATGCCTCGCGGAGGATTCCAAGGGGATAGGTATGTTGGGAGTCTTCGGCTTGGAGGTATTTGGCGAGATCATGCAGCTTCTCGCCTACCGCTTGCCAAAGTAGCTGCTTCTCGCGGATGTTTGGGGAGGTCTTCCTCTGCCCAGATCGAAGGGCTATAGTCTCTTGGAGATTTCTCGTGGAAATTGTCCCAAATGATATCTAGAGGGGTGGCTTGTTTTTTGAAGATTCTCCGGCTCCGTTCCCTTCCACAAAGTGTCTCGGAGTAAGAGTAGGCCCGGGATAATTTGCCACGAAAGTTAAGAATGGAATCGCATTATATGGTCGCCGTAGCGAGCAGACAGCATAATGCCGGTGGGATCCCCTTTGGGCTTGTTTCTCTGACTCCCGAAACATATTTTCTCCCAAAGTTGATGAGCAAGGTGGCAAGTCGGCATAAGGTGTTGCATCGTTTCAATTTCCCGCCGGCAATTCGAGCATTGTGAGGGGCCACGAAGCCACGCTTGATCGGGTTGTCCTGTGAGTACTCTTTTGTGTTTGAGTAACCAGAGAAAAGTGGAGACTTTGGGCCAAGTACCAGGAGCCGGCATAAATTGCGCAGCTTATCTATAGGAAGGCTGGATGGGATGTTGAGTGAGAGAAGGCTTCTTTAGTTGTGAACACGCCTTTGGGCGAGTAACCCCATCGAAGAACGAATGTCCGCTTCCCTCGAGCATGCTTATTTTCCGGCGTTGCAATTCCTTTTGAAGTGCTTCTTGCGTGCATCCGGGAGTGTTGGGTAGCAGGAGTGTTGTGAGCCTCCATTGTCTTCGAAGTCGTTGCTTGTCTGGCTGTGTGTCCAACTTTGGCTTACTTTGGATTTCCTCCGGGATTAGTGCACCCATTGTTGGAGAGTCTCGAGAGTATCCAAGAGTTGAGGGGTCTCCGTCGCCAAGAGCCGGTCCCGTAACTGCGCCGTGTGCCCATTCCTAATTTCCCAGTGCCGCTGTCTCTGTCGAATGAGGGCTGATCAGTGTCAGTTTAGCGCATTCCAGATGAGGGATCCGCCTTCTTTCAGAAGGAGCTAGACAAGCCCTCGATGCTGTTCGTTATTGGCATACTTGGCTGTCCATATTTTTTCCCATGGTTTGAATGGATTCGAGAGCCAATTCCACCAAAGTACGTGCCCGCATGACTTCGTTGCTATGAATAGGATTTCTGAGACCCAAGACCACCAGTACGCTTTTGGGGAGCATACTCTGTAGTTCCAGGCTTGACCGTAGCCCATTTTCTTTTTTTGATCGAGAGGATCCCGCATAGAATCGACGTTGCAAATTCTTTATCCGATTGAGAACCCATTTTAGGAGCTGCAAGCACGTAGAGAAGATAGAGAGGCATGGCTTGTAGGACAGATTTGATGAGGACAAATTCCGTCTGAAATATTGAGAGCTTTCCGAGAGTCCATGAGGAGAGGCGGCCTTCCGGGTATTTTCCAAGAGAGTGAGTCCCAAGTGGAATGCTTGATGGCAAGGGCGTATCGTGTTCCAAGATACTTGGATGGAAGTTGAGCAATAGAGAAGCCAAGAATGCGGGTTATATTTGCATTGATTAAAGTAGGGGTATTGAAGAAGAACGATTGGGATTTGGACACATTTACGTACATGCCCAGAGGCAAGGAGAAGAGGTTGAGAATTCCTTTTAAAGGATCTAGCTTCTTGGACTCAAGGGAACCCAAACAAGCATGTTGTCATCCACATATTGTTGGTGAGTGGTGCGAGTGTCATGAAGGAAAATACCCCGCAAGTGGTTATTGCGCGACGCATTGTGGATGAGATGCTTGCCGAGGCCATCGCATACGAGGACAAAAATGAAGGGAGAAAGTGGGTCACCTGTCCGACTCCTATAGAGGGTTTGAAAGGCTTTGAGGGTGTTCCATTGACAAGAATGAAAGCGGGGAAGTGAGAGAAATGAGAGACATAACTCATCTTATGCACATGTAGATCAAAAGACCAAAGGCTATTAGGACGTTGCAATATACCGCCAACTCAAATACTCAAAAGCTTTAGATAAATCGATTTTCGAGAAGCATACACGGCTTTTTAAAAGCTTCTCGGTAGAGAGTGTATAACTTCATGCATGAGAATGATGCCACGTCCATGATTCTGTCGTCCTTCGACATATCCCGTTTGCTCACGCGTGATATGAGGAGAGGAAGCAGAGGCTTTAACTGTTGGCTATGACCTTAGAAATAACCTTGTATATCACATTGCAAGAGAGCTAATGGGTCTGAATTTTTTCCGCGTATCTGGGCGCTTTCTTCTTTCTGTACCAGGGATATGAAGGTAGCATTCAAGGAGAGGAGCCAATGGGAAATTCTGATCCCTCCACTAGCCGCGGACCTCGCTTTGATAAGGTCCCTGGAAATGGTGAAAAAATGTGGAGGTGAAGTCCATCTGGGACCGAGCGCCTTTCCCTCCTTCATCCGCGTTTCTATGGCAAGATCGACCTCATGTGGAGATACCGGGTGAAGTAACATCTTGTTATGTTCTGCAGAGGACCCGTTTAGGGATTATCCGGGAGATTTGGTCGATAGCAGTAACAACAGGCGTCGACCCTCATGGTCTCTTGTTGCATGCTTTGAAGTAATCCAGGAGAACTTTGTTCTATTTCCTCTCGTATGTCATTGACTTTGTGCACCTTGCATGATGTATAGTACAAGGAGAAATGCGATTTTGCATTCGTCTTTGTATTGTCGACTCGTGGAAAAATTTAGTATTCCGCTTCTCCCTCCTTTATCCAAGTTATTCTAGATTTCTGCACTAGCTGATGTGATTTCTTCTTGCTTGCGTCTCTCCTCTAGTAGCTTGTGGAGTTCTTGTTCCCCTTTGAGCAGCTAGACTCTTCGCTACGCCTCCGCTTATGATTTTTTGTCGAGTTTCCTCCATTTTCCTTTCAAGTATTTTTATCTGCTTGGAAGATGTTTCCGAAGCCAGTAGGTGTTTGATTCCGCTCTATAACCGCTTTGGAGATTTTTAGCTTTTTGTTGGAACTGCACATCTTCGAGCTCGGTGGTGGGATGAAGCTCTTCCAAGCTTCGAGAGATGATTTCGTTGAAAGAAGGGTGTGAGAGCCGAATGCTTCTAGTTGAAGGGTTTTTTGTATTGAAGGCCCACATTTTTGCCATAGGGATGCAAGATGGGACAATGATCCGACCTGCAACGGTAGGGAATGATTGAAGCTCAATAGAGTCCCCTCCTATATGGATGACGTTATCGTAACAGACGATCAGCGATGCAGTCATTTGCTTGTTCAGATGTGTTGTGTTCCCGTCCTCTTTGTTACTCCACGTGAAGGTTGCCATTGTGAAAAGGATGATGTCCAGTATAAAGCCATCGTTGGCTATGAATTCTCCGAAATGAGCGCTTTCCGGATCAACTCTCAGATCGACTTTCCTGTTTTTTCTCCCATTTCATGGTGAAATCATGTTGATCCCCCGTCTCTATCCAAAGGGGGTGGGTTCTCGTTTGAGGTTGAGAAGCGCCCCATGGAGTCCATGACAGATCGAGTTTCCTTGCATGCTCCCGAGGGAAGTAGAGCGATTTTAGGTAAGGTGCCCGTGGATGTTAGATCCAATTGGGATGGAAAGCAGATTGAATCAAATGATGCGGCTAGCATGAAAGTTGGAAAGATTGACGGCCGAGTATCCCGTGCCATAGCAAGACCTCCGAAGGTGCTCAAGGCTGTCCATCACTACCTGAAATGCGCTGGGCCAAGCTTTGGACGAAGATTGATCCTAGCATTTCGCCGTTGCATTTGTTTCTTGAAGAAGAGAATGTTTGGTTTTTCTTCTCGTAACATAGATTTGAGAATTTTAGTAGCTTGCACAGGGCTATTTAGCCCTACGATGTTCCAAAGAGATCACACATGGGGAGTCGTTCGTGAGAACAAGAACTCCGCAGCTTAGAGATATCGACCAGAGTCAACCAATATTTTTCCCTATAGTGATGGTTCGACCGCCACTCAGTTTTCGACCTCTTTTTCTTTGACTCCCTTGTGATTTTGGAGACTGTCCCAGGTGGACTACTCATGCTGGATACCGAGCTATCACGGTAGAACACTAGAGAAGACCTTTTCGAGCTTTTTCGATTTTGGTTAGGGTTGATGGTGAAATCAGAACTGCTTGGTTTATGCAAGCAGCTATCTTCGAGGGCCTTGTATGTCGATTTCTCCTAGGTCCTAGGGCTTCGCAGTCCTCATCCATAAAGAGTCAATGGCTGACTGCACCGATTAGGGGCTTCGGTAGTAACAGTTAGAGGTCGGGAGCATTGGCCTTGGCTCAACGTCCATGAGTGGCAGGGTGCCAGGGGTAATAGCTAATTTCATCGATATGACTTCCGCAGGTTTCTGTCTTTAGAACATGTCACGGTAGGTCTAGAGGGAGGAGTTGGAAACGATAGTAAGGCTTTGGAATATCCAAGGGTTTAGAGGGGAGTTTTAGGCTGGGCGTATGAGGCTACCTTAGGGACGCAGATCGGGGTTTGGCAAAGCACAGCTGCATATCGGTGGAAGGAGTAGTAGGGAGGAGAAGATTTCTCACCGGGACGTGGAGGTCTTCTCGCCATGCCTTCGTCGCGGGGGCACCTTGGTGAAACCATCTACGTTTCCTCGAGTGGCTTCGGCTTCCTTGGCTCTGGATCTTGTTTAGTGAGGGGGAAAGTCTCTCAAAAGATGTCCATGCAGTGTGGCATCTTCGACATCTGAAGTGCGTACATGCTCATAGTCTATGGGTTGGATCCATTCAAAATCATCATGATATATGCTCCACTGACATCTGAGGCCTGCCTAAGTGCATGTATACGTGTATGCGTGCATAAGAAGTATATCGGTGAAGCTTGGTTTACTTCAGCGATGCTTAATGCAAAACTCCCCAAGACCTTTGGCTATTGCTTGGAGTGATTCTTCGTCCCAATATTCTATGGGTAATCGAGCAGCGGACGGATCCAAACAGCGCCCGCTTGAGAGTATTCCTGTCCGGTTAAATCCCTCGATCCGAGTTCCGCGGAGTATAGCCCACAGCGAGTTGAAGAAATAGAGCCCTCCATCCATTACCACCGTTTCGGTCCTCGAGGCGGTGGAAGATCGCAGAGTGAAGAAAGCCCTTTGGCCCCGAGTCTGTAGCGTGACCTCGCCCTTGGGTTTCCATTTGAAGCAACCCGGCCATATGGGAGCTTTTTCGACTGGCCGAAGTCAATGAATTTTTCCAATGAGGGCATGGTCCCTCATGTACTGAATCCCGGCATTTATCCCGTGGCTAGGGCGGTTCGATTTTGGGTCTCTGCCGTCGCAATGGGTTTTGTCTTGAGCAGAGGACGTGGGAGCCGTAGCTCCCCGCCGGGCTTGCATGTTCTGAGTGCTTTTTGGTGGCATAGCGCCCTGACTTTGTCACGCGTCTATCATTGCTTTGCACGCAGAGCTTACAAAGGTTCCGTCATTGTTGATAGTGTCCCCTCGAGCTTGAAGCCATGGTCGGGCTACGCGTGCCTCGATAGGGGGATGCGCGCAATCGAAGTTGATAGTAGCAGCAGATCGGCCGAGCTGGGTTTCACGGGAGGGTGACCGCGACATTCATTCCATCCAGCCGTGGAGAACTCCACTGCTAATCGGGAGTTAAAATAGTAGATTCCGCCCAAAATGGCACTTGCTGACAAAACTTCCCACTCGAATTTAACATGTTGCAATAAGTGTTGCGGTTGGGGGTGGCCACATGCCAACCCCACAACCACGAGACTAACCGTCGAAGGTTAGCGAAACCTGGCTCGGCGGAACGCAGGTGGTTTGGATTGCGTTGGATCATGGTTGAAATCATGGTTAGCAGAGACTATTATGACAAGCCGCGTGGAGTTTTTCATTTAAACATGGCCATGTGACAACACAAATTTTAACGTTGCGAATATGCTGCGGTTGAAGGTTGGAGGTTAGGCCGATCGCGATGGTGGATATTATATTTTTTCCATGTGATAACACCAACGGAGCCACTAGCGGGTTGGGACCGCTCGGCGGTTCCAACTTCCATATATGATTTCAACATAACTTAAATACAACCCGCAAACTACATGTTTAAGAACTAACGTGTAGCTCGTGCGGTGGAGACTCGTGGCATTCCCGCGTAAGGTCCTAAGGTCGAGCCTTGCGGACTCAACCAAAATTTTACCATGCGAGCCTCGGGGACATGTGGTGGCTTCGGGGCTAGCCATGTGGTGCCCTATTATTGGCCCTCGTAAAACGTACAACCATTAGAATTGAGCCACTTGTCAACCTCGGTGTTGGTTCAAAGGAAAGGAATATTCCTCATAATATTCCCCTTTTGCTGATCGGACCTCCACCCATTTTCTAATTGTGCATCCTAGTCAAACCCGGTTAAACTCCGTCATAATTTACCTATTTGGAATTTCGATCATAATTCGATATCTCCCTCATAAGACATCGGTTTTTCGAACCGTTCGTCGTGGCCCCGGAATCGTGAAGACGAGATATATGCAACCATCTTCGTTTCAACCAAATCCCGTATGTTATACGTAAATTTCGGCACCATTCCCAATGATCTAGTTAATCGGCATCATCTCCAGGACCGATGATCAAGGGGTCTATCATTCCCTATCATCTCGGCTGCTATATGCTCTAAGACGATAGAAAAACAAGACAAATCAAGCAAGACTTTTCATCAAGCAAAGGTTTCCATGGTTTGAAGCTTATTATTTAGCATATGAAAGCTCACCAACACAAAGCTTCTAAGGGGCCTAAGTGCGTTGTATATGCAGGTAGCCCCATGCAAGGCTACTCCGCAAAGCACTTCACACGACATTCAAAGGTGTGTTGGTCACATTGGGAGTGAAATTCTCATTGTTCCGAGTATCGTCAGCTGGCTGACTGCTTTCTAGAAGAGTTCACATGTGTCAAGCTTCTGATCCAAGTGTCCATTTTACATCTACATGAATGGAAACATGTCTTGTCCTATTTTTGGAAAGCTATTGATTGCAAAACAACCTACATTTCATCTATAAATTGAACACAAATCTAAGTGTTTAAGAAGGAAGAATTTGAGTAGAGAAATGATGGAGAATTTTCAATTGAGAGCTTGGTTTGTAGAGCTATTGTTGGAGAGATTTATGTCAGTGATGAGACTTGGAAACTATGCTAGAAGGTCACTCCAAATCGAGTCACTAGGTTGTAACCTCTCCTTCTATCACCAATAAAGAGTACTTCTTTTTTCCCTACATGCATCTATGTTAACTTTGATTTTCCATATTGTAAGATCTCGTCGATGAATGTAGTATATGCTTAACTAATTTAGCTAACTCACTTGAATAGATATCTATATTATTGCGTCTTCTCGTTGTTTCAGTGTTCTTTTCTTGCGGGAAGCTATCTGGCTAACAAACCGCTTGAATTTGAAGCCGCCAGCGTGCTTGCGACGAAGGGAGCCATTTGGAAACTGGCGACCCGAAACAATCCTCCAATCCTCTCCGTGTATCCGTTTTGAGTTAGGAGAAATGGTGGTATAGTCTTTTCACCTCGTTGTTCTAGACTAACACCTGTCTAGGGAAGCATAATTTATCTCGTAGATTACAATTCTGGCCCAACAAACCTGAGACTCCCGCCGGGGAGAATTTCTCTTAGTTTTAGGTGTTTTAGTCTGCGATTTGTTTTCTAAATCCACACTAGTAGTCGTTAAACATAAAGATTAGAATTTTTCGGATCTTAATTTGAAAAGAAAGTGAGCCAGACAAAGTATTTTTTCTTTGTTTATTGCGCCCAATGCACCCTTAGTCAGGGCGTAGTTTCTTTGCAGAACACCGTCTCCCTTTGCGGAGACTACGTTGGCTCTCGAAAGGGGACCAAATTCCCTTGAATACGACTTTTGTAATTTGCTTCGAGTTATGTTTACGTCGTTGTATTCTAAAAAGTTTTGATGCTCAATTGACCGAGCTACTTTGTATACTTCTTCGGCCCTTTGGCTGAAAATTTGTTCAATGTTTTTTTTAGAAAAAAATTTCTTTATCATTGACAAGTTTATTTCAAAGTATTTTTTTACTAGCCGCATTAAGAATCATTTTGCTTTCGAAATAGGAAAATTTTCGTAAAATCTTCATTTCCTTGATAGATAGATTGTTGTTGAGGAAATCCTCGTTTTTCCTTCAAAAGAGAAATTGTTGTTTATATTCTTCATTTCTCGAAAGTAAAAATCACTTGAATTATTGATTTAGTGCACCTAGTTTTCCTTTTTTGCATTCATAGCATTAAGGAAACTGAAAAAGAAAAACTTGCATTTGCATGCGGGATTGTGTGTTTTTTGCAAAAGGAACATTAGGAAATATGCATTTAGTTTGTGATTCATTGATTTTTGTTTTCTTCATTGATTTGTTTGCTCACAAATTATTTGCTCTCTTTCCAAAAAACTAGCGTTCTCTTACCTTAGTAGCTAGGTTCTTCATTAGAAAAAAGCTTTGAAAGTGAAAAGTTTTTTTTATCATTCTTAGTCGTATTTTAGGAAATTTTATATACATCATCATGGTGAACTCTGAAAGGAAAATTGTTGAGCAAGATCAACATAAAATAAATCTCAATTTACTTAACAATGCTTTGGAACATTAACGATAACATTTAGAAGGTCTAGGCTAGAGATGTTTTCCAGACATAGTAAAACATAGCAATTGTCGTTAACTTGTCTCATGCGATACATTCCGAGTGTGATACCTCACTCCATGTACATAAGTATATCGTAGCTCATCCACGTACTCTCGGGTATATCGCGGTGTTACGCGTACGATAAGTATAAAGGGGTGCTCTAACCTGTGCGGTTTCACATCGGACAACGCTAATACGGACTTCGGCGATCCACGGTACCTTTGGGTATATTTGGGAGGACAAATTTTTAGGTGCTATCCATCCATAGTGAACCGAGTCGCCCGCCCGAAATTGTGATACACCCGAACTACAACATTCGAGGAGATTACATGCTCGTTATCACTCATATTTTCCTTGATTTTGGAAGAGGAAAGGAGTTCCGAGGTAACCACAAAACCAAACCTTCGGAGTCTGAGCATCTAGCCAATCTGTACCCGAGAGAGGGCTCTCTCTATAAAATTTAGCTTTGTTTTTAGAAAATATTAGGCTAGTTATAAAGTTCGGTGGGTTTTGTTTGAGTTTGGGTGGTGGAATTCGATAACTAAGGGCAATATTGAGTAGTTCGGGTCATTGGGATATGGAGTCAAAAAGATGGCTTCACCGAATTAAGTTTCTATACAAAATATGGTTTTACAGGGGCAAGATAATCAAACGTGAGAACAATTTTAGATCTAAAGTGAATGGAATGGATTTAAATGGATGAAAAGGAAATTAATAATCTTTCAACACATTCATAAGAGGGAAAATTGAGTGATTATTAACAAAGAGAAATTAAGTATTCTTTATTAAAATAGTACAAAATGCTTAAACTAGAAAAAGAAAACATGAGCAATTAAGAATTCCCTTGTTTAAAACCAGCTTTAGAAGAAAACATTTAGAACAATAATGATTAAAATCAGATTACACTTAAGTACCTTCTGATTTAATCCTTTTCATTAATCATTCGGAAATGAAACACAAATGATATAATAAATAAATATAAATACTTTAAACACAAGGGAAAGATGACTTATTGATGCGCGATACCGACACATGAATCATCTTTGTAAAAAGTATTTCGCTTCAATTCATCATCCAACTTAGCCACAAAGAAATTTCTCCAATAGCACTTTATTCCAAAAAGTCAATGTTATAGCAAAGTATAAGACTCCACCCCAAAATACTTCCAAGAGTGAAGTATTTATATAAATTCTAAACTAAAATATCTTGAAAAAAATATCAAGATTAGTTCACAAATCTCTCCAACTATTTTACATAAATAGAACTTAAGTAAAATACACTCAAACTAATGCATATATTTGGCACTATTTTGTATGGATAGGTGATGATAAAGAGGAGAATTCGAATTTGATCCAACTCTTAGTTGATGATGAGGCGATCCAAGTCACAAAAGCTCGCTTCCTTTCTTTGTGCATTCTCGCTCCAACAATTACTGCAAACTTGGGGTCCAATGCTATCTTTTTTATTTCTCAATCCGTAATAGATATGTAAAAATTGAAAGAGGTTATTGTGGATTAATATGTTGGTGAGATACAACTCTTTCGTTTTCCCAAAATTCCTCTCCAGCTGTGCATTTTCAATAGTCTCTCATATATATATGTAAAACAGAGTTTTACGTAGTCTGAAACTATAGCTCTGTAAATATGTGCATGTATCTCTCATTCTGAAATCACCGTGAAAAATGTGAGATAGGTTTTTGTAGATATGTCTCTTAGGAACAAAAACCACTTTCAGTTTTGTATGATGTATTTCTTATTGGCCACAATATTCTCTTGCAAAATGATGACTTAAGCTGGAATTTTCCGCAAAAAATGCTTTCCAACATTGTTTAATATTTCCAAAACCATAATAGTACATTTAAGAAAAGTGAGAAAGGTTTTTGTAGATGGTCCTCTTTGGAGAACATAAACATCCTTCATTTTTTCAAAATTCATCTTATATTGATCACAATAGTTTCTCGCAAAATAATGACTAAAGCATGAAATTTTTTGCAAAAATGTTCCATATCTTGTTGTGTTTTTCAACTTTTCACTTTTTTGTCCTTTTGACTTTTTCACTTTCACTTTAGACAAAATTCAATGTTGGTGAAAGTATTTTCATTTATTTTTACCATTTTATTGCTTACGTAACTTCATTTTTTACTGTTTACCTTTTACTTTTACCACTCTATTTTTTATCTATCTTCACTTTGTCATATGAACTTGTATGTTCTGCTATGTAAATCGTCTTCCCCGTTGTTTATCTTCATGCTAGTTGATTTACTTGACTTGGTCTTCAATCTAATACTCTTTAATCATGATACTCTTTAACCCCGATACTCTTTAACTCGTTCTTCTTTACTGTGCTCCTTTTACCTTCAATGTGTAGTTTAGGTTTTCACCGTCTGTTTCAATAGTAAATCGTTTAATATCATTTTTCCTTTGCTTGTCTTTCCGTATGTTTTATCTTCCATATCTCTGTTTGAATAGATTTGGTAACACTCTTGGAGTAAACAAGTCTTATGACTAGTATTAAGACTGCTTTTATCCAAGGATGTGAGTATCTTCTCGATCACTCCGTAAAACAAAACAAATTATTAAGAAAGCATTGGTTTGTAAGGGGGAGGTCAAAAAGGTTTCATTTGATTTTGAGAGGTCCGTGGAGTGAATCTAGAATGATTTTTTGGGAGGTAAACCATGCTCGAATTGGTTAACGAGAGGCTTCAGTGTGGCGCAGACTGGGTTACAAAGGGTTTTACCGCACAATCAAAGTGAAAATGTGCAACACTAGGGTGTTTGTGTTTAAACGGGGTAAAACTACGGTTGATATTGGTGGGTAAGCTTTGAATGAAAAATGATTTGAAAAGGTCTTACATCAGCTAAGGCGGATGAACTCTAGATTACTAGTATGCAATAGTCCTCAACAAAGTATAGTTAAGGGTGCTCGACAGCTGATTTTTTGAAATTCTTTTCGCATGGAGGGTGAAGTCGTTTTACGCGTACAAAATGATGAAAAAAGACGCAGGTTTTTGTTTTATTGGCAAAGTCAAATGGTGGCGGATTTTTTATTATTTTAATAAATTACGTCGAGCATGTATGACAAAAGAGTCACGGGAGAAGGTGGTAAGCGGTTTTTTTCCGCACCGCTTTTGAGGGAAGGCGGTATTGAGCGGATGGGCAGCGATTCCACGTAACGAATGACACGTGGCAATGGTACCGTTTGAAAACCCACCGTCATTTCGCGCGTTATTTTTTCGGATTGGGGATGGCTAGCGGAATTATCACGGCCATTAACCTTGAATGGGTCGATCGAACGGTTGACGGGACAAGGAGATGATGGGGTTTTAATGGCGCGGGCTCGACGCATTTTATTATTGATTAATCACAGCGGGAGTGTTTTGATTGGCGGAGTTAGGTTCTTAATTAATCGTGAGGATTAATTAATTCCTTTGTTTTTAAAAAGCGGAAACGTGATCGGGCAAGGGGAAAATACGAAAGGGAATGGGATTTTTTCTTTTGAAGTTAGGTTTAAACAAACTTCGAGAATTTTTGTTTTAAACACATATCTAATATGTTTAAATGTTTTTCATATATTTTTATTATATGATAATTAAACCAATGTGATTTACTTACCATAGGGGGCGGGAATAAAATTAAAGTTATTTTTTAACCAAAGGGGACATAAAGTGGGTTTTTTAATTTGAACAAATGGAGATTAAATACTAGTTAAAACTATAATACATGGGTTTTTTGGGATATTATAATAAAAGCGGAATTATATATAATAGGAGAAGGTCATTTATATAAGGAGTTAATAAATAAAATCAATGTTAATATGACATGGAGACAAATGTAAACTCAAAATTGCGTTAATATAACTAAGCAAGTGAAGATTTACAAGCAAATTGCATTATAATAACTTCATCACTTAGACTTAGAATAAAAAGTGATTTTGAGGGTTTTTATGAAATATTGCATGATTTTCCTAATTAAAATGGGATTTTACTTAGAAAAAGATTTTTGAGAGGTGGATGAATGTTATGATGGATAATTCTCAAGTACTTAGGTCTTTTCGATTATTGGGCTGAGAAGTCGCAGTCCTTCCAAAAGTCAAGTGAAATGCCTTGAGCCCCTTTAATATTCAAATACCTTAGTGCCTAGGGAAATTAGTGAATTCTTTAGGGAAAAAATGAAGGGGAAGTTAATAATCTTGACTTTGCTCGCTGCCGTGAACTTTTTGCAATGTAGTATGTTTCGTCTTTTGCACTTGTGATGAAAGTTAAAATTTCAACCACATCAAAAAGCCATCATTCACCATAGGTAATTCAGCAACATCATCTACCTACCCTACCTACTTTACTCTACCATTTTTCCTTCTTTATTAGGGTGTACTTAGGCTCGGCAAACCCTTATCACACTTTTCTTTTTACATTTGGAAATCTATCTAATTCTAACCTTATTACATCCAAGGGCTCGCATTAAACTCGTTGAGCTCCTTTTTATTCACTCTACCTATCTACTTATCTTCCAAGATTAAATAGTTTGGTCGGATTTTATTCTCTATCTCTAAAACATGAAATTGAAAGATGAACTAGCCAAGCTTAAACTATTTGACCGTTCAGTAAATTGTGGCATAGAATACAAGTTGCACACAATTTGTTTATTACATCGCAGCAAAAGTAGTGGCATTTATACCCGCACACTTTCCTTGGCCTTTCTTTCGGTGGGGTTCATTTCTTTCACTTTTTTCGGGCCAATTTTTATTCTTTTCACCCTCTTTGATTTTTTCTTTTAGGGTATACCCTCTTTACATTTTTAAAATTTTTTGATTTTTTTGAAAATATGGAAAACCTTTACAACAAGAAAAGGTATGAACATATTACATAGCTCATCAAGTCAATCATGAAATATGACACCTATTGGTATAGGATTCTAACACCGGCTCCCACTTGGGGGATGGCTTTTCAGTGAAAAGTCAAGAACTAACGCAGTCGGTTGGCCTCAAAATAATTATGACCTGAACTATGGAATCTTCTCTTCTACTTCTTGCTTTATTGTATGTATGACGAGTAATACTTCCTCAAGCTTAGGGCCTTCTCCTCGGGCTTCAACTCCAAAAAGGTAAGTTACTATCCACTCAAAACTTAAAAATTTGTTTCCAGTTGAAAATATTTTGCCTTGGTCCAATCCCAAACATGCATTTGTTGTGGCTGAAAATCTTGAATTGAATATAGTCCTTTTTTCACATGACCCGAAATGCTGATCCGAAACTAAAAAAACACAAAAAATTTTCAAACCAACTTAATGAAAAGCTAGGCTTGAAAAATTGAAAACTAAAAAGAGAAAAAATGCTCAAAAATCCCTGAGCTTATTAGCACTCATCTACCTACTCAATCTATTGTTCAGACTCGCTAGTTAGGTAAAAATGAAATAGCTCAATACAACCATTCAAGCATTATGTTCTTTGATAGATTTTGTTGCATTTTTCTTGTGTTGATTATCAAAGCTGTACTTACTGCAACCTATTAGAAACTTGTCAACAAATGAGAGGATAAGGAAACACTTGATTTCCTTTGTTGACTCTAGAAAGCCGTACAAAAGGATCTTCCCAGAAATATATACACCGATGTTTAATTGATCTAAACAATTGTATATCTATTCTAGATGGCCTCCATGCCATGAATCCGAAATGTTATTTTCGTCTCTTATCTCCCTCCCGCAAACTTTCGAGATAAAATTTCTGATGATATTCCTACCGATTGTAATGCTCGATCGTTGAATCCTTTATCATCTTGATTCTGAAAATCATAGTTAGTTAATAGAGGAATGTTTTAGAATGCCTTCAATATTCAACATATCTATTATTGGATCCTCGAAAAACTTGGAAAATGGCTTTTCAACTCTATAACATATAGGTTTCCATGAGACTTCATAAACTTCAACAAGTTTCTCATCCTTTTCATTAAATATGTTATACCACATTTCCTTTAAACACTTAAATGATTCAAAAAATAGTGGTATGGAACTTTCTTGTGTCATTTGATTATATATTTCAATGGGAACCGATAACGCTGCAATTGTGAAACCTGAAAAATTTTGATCAATAGTTTCATTATCTTCTTTGTTGTCAATCACAATTCCTAAAGATTGTTGATTATTGATGGCATGATAGTTGTCTCTAATGAACCGAAATGAAGCAAAACAAAGAGGTAAAGAATCTTCACTTATTTCCACGATATTTCTCCTTCTTTCTTCCTCACTCTCATGGTACGATCTGTACTGGGTCGATCATTGTCTTCAACTCTGCCTACCGAGTTTCTTCATCCCACAAACTAGCTTCGATTTCTCACTGTCAAAGTTAGCTTGAGTTTGGAAAACATAACTATCATCATAATGATCATACTTAGCAAATAATCAAAAGAAGGAATGTCATCAAGCATACACATTAGATCAGTAGATTCCTCTTCCCTCATATTGATCTATAAATTCATTTTCCGATCTATGATAATTTGAATTAAGAGGAATTTGTTCATGGCTATCAACCTCTTCTATTTCTTCATGGTGATTTTGAATAAAAAAATTCATCTTTCATAGTGATATCCTGTTTTCCTTCATCTAGTTTTCTTACCAAAAAGTTGAGTTTTACCTCTACAATGTTTTTCTTTTCCTCTTCTTCTTCACTTTCAACTTTTCTGTTTGATTTGCGCATTAACTTCTACATCGACTCGCAATGTTATGCATGTCTGTACAAGTGTTTTTGGATCTCTTTTCTCTTAATCGAAATTCTATTTCTAGATCAAAGGCACTTGATAATTCAAGAGAGCTAAATCATGAGGAGTGTTCAATATTTTCTCGGGGCAATGAATAATAAACTTGATTAAAATGCTCGTCATAAAATTGTTGTATTGTTTCATTTGGATGTCTTTTTAATTGATTATATTCTTCCATGATCACAAAATTATTAACTTTGATTATCCATCTATCAAGGAAAAAGTTTGATACAACCGTCAGCCTGGAAATTTGAGATGCTAGCATTAGGGCGGACTTTTGAACCAACTCTTTATTCTATTTTGCAAAGAAAGAGCAAAAATTTTGGTTTTAACATCATCTTCATCAATCTAAAAAATAAATCCAAATAATTCTCAAAACCTTGAATATGTTTTTGGGCGATTGATACCATTCTCTCCATCAAATCTAGGAAGATACTTGTAGTATTTTTTAGGAAAATCATGGAGTATAGGAGGTAAAATAAGGGACTTATATCTATCCGGAAATTTATATGGCACGGGGATATGTGTCAGGGGATTGTAAGATCGATCTTGATTATTTGAGGCTTCTTAATTGGAAAATGATCATCATTAGATTCATAAGAAAAGCTGCTCAAAGAGATTAGGAGAATTATTACTTACAATCTTCAAGGGAAAATAACTAAAAACTAATCTAAGATCTTCTATAAAATACAACATACATTGAAAAAATTTCTTAATGAGAAAGAACATAATGTCTTGGATTAAGATCCAAGTTGAAAGCCCGATCTTTCCATATTGTTCTTTGAGCGTTCATTCCTCCCAAAGTGGAGTCTTGATTGTGAAATTGATTTGGAGTCGCCAGGGTGGATGATTTTAACGCTTGCGTGTACTGATCCCCGTCACACCATCATAGATCAGATCTAAACCCGTAAAACAATTCCGAAGAAAATTTAGTTCTTCAAAGAAAAACCAAATTTTAGGTATTTTTATATGATTATTTTGTTTTTTTATGATTTTTCAAAACAACTTCTATGATTTCTTTAAGAGGCTTTAGATATGAGATTTAAACTTTTCCTAAAGACTTATTTGACAAGAGGAACTGATCAAGTTTTTGAAACAAAATGTTCAATCCATAAACTAGGACCGGAGAATAGGGATCGAAGCGACGATTTATTTACTATGCAATTGCAGAATCGAAAAGCAGCTCAAAGGCTACCCTGGCTAACTTTCAGTTCAGAAATTTCGTAGTTTATAAAATAAACAATAGTAACAATAAAATTATTCGAATCCCCGAGTATGGTCGCCACTATGTTATCACTCGCATTTTTCTTTGAAGTTGTCGGGAAGAGGAAAGGAGTCCGAGGTAACCACAAACCAACCTTCAAAGGCTGAGACTCAGCTAATCCGTACCTAGAGAGGGCTCTCTCTATAAAATTTAGCATTGTTTTTAGAAAATATTAGGCTAGTTATAAAGTTCGTGGGGTTTTGTTTGAGTTTGGGTGGTGGAATTCCGATAACGAGGGCAAGATTGAGTGAGTTCGGAGCCATTGGGCTATGGAGTCAAAAAGATGGCTTCACCTGAATTAAGTTTCTAGACAAAAGATGGTTTTATAGGGCAAGATAATCAAACGAGAGAACAATTTTAGATCTAAAGTGAATGGAATGGATTTAAATGGATGAAAGGCAATTAAGAATCTTTCAACACATTCATAAGAGGGAAAATTGAGTGATTATTAACAAAGAGCAATTAAGTATTCTTTATTAAATAACCAAAAATGCTTAAACTAGAAAAACATGAGCAATAAGAATTCCTTGTTTTAAAACCGACTTTAGAAGAAAACATTTAGAACAATAATGATTAAAATCATATTACACTTAAGTACCTTCTCGATTTACTCCTTTTCATTAATCATTCGAAATGAAACACGTTGATATAATAAACAAATATAAAGACTTTAAACACAAGGGAAATGATAGACTTATTGATCCGTAGTCCGACACATGAATCTCGTAAAAAGTCTTTCGCTTCAATTCATCATCCGAAACTTAGCCACAAAAAAATTTCTCCAATAGCACTTTATTCCAAATAGTCAATTTTATAGCAAAGTATAAGCATCCACTCCAAAAATACTTCCAAGAGTGAAGTATTTATACAAATTCTAAACTAAAATATCTTGAAAAAAAATATCAAGATTGGTTCACAAATCTCTCCAACTATTTTACATAAATAGAACTTAAGTAAAATAAACTCAAACTAATGCATCTATTTGGAACTATTTTGTATTGATAGGTGATTACAAAGAGGAGAATTCGAATTTGATCCAACTCTTAGTTGATGATGAGGCATCCAAGTCACTAACTGCTTCTCTTTTCTTTCAGTGCATTCTCGCTCCAACAATTTCTGCAAACTTGGGGTCCAATGATATATTTTTTATTTCTCAATCCATAATATATATGTAAAATATGAAAGACATTATTGTGGATTAATCATGTGGGTGAGATACACCTCTGCTTTCAAGCTTTCCCAAAATTCCTCTCAGTGCAGGCACTAATAAGTCCCCCGTAAAAATATGTGGCACACGAGCTTTTTAATGGTAGGGGTCCGAAACATAGCTCGTAAATATGTGCATGTATTCTCATTCGGAAATCAACTCTGTAAAAAACATGAGATAGGTTTTTGTAGATATGTCTCTTAGAAGCAAAAAATTCTTTCAGCTTTTGTATGATGTATTTCGTATTGGCCACAATCGTCTCTTCAAAATGATGACTTAACCGGAATTTTTTACAAAAAATGCTTTCCAACATTGTTTAATATTTCCAAAACCATAATAGCCATTGGAAAAAGTGAGAGATTTTTTTGTAGATGGTCCTCCTAAGAACATAAACCTCCTTTCATTTTTGCAAAATTCATCTTATATTGATCACAATAGTTTTGCAAAATAATGACTATAGCATGAAATTTCTGCAAAAATGTTCCTTCTTGTTGTGTTTTTCAACTTTTCACTTTTTTTTGTCCTTTTGATTTCGTTTCACTTTCACTTTAGACAAAATTCAATGTTGGTGAAAGTATTTTTCATTTCTTTTTACCATTTTACTTGCCTCTGCAGCAACTTCATTTTTACTTGTTTACCTTTTACTTTTTACCGCTCTATTTTTTATCTATCTTCACTTTGTCATGAACTTGTATGTTATCTGTTTTGTAACTGTTCTTCCACTGCAAAGTTTATCTTCATGCTAGCTGCTGATTTACTTGACTTGGTCTTCAATCTGATACTCTTTAACTCTGATAATCTTTAACCTCGATACTCTTTAACTCGTTATTTACTCGTGTCCTTTTTACCTTCAATGTGTATAGTTTAGGTTTTCACCGTCCGTTTCAATAGTAAATCGTTTAATATCCTTTTTCCTTTGCTTGTCTTTCCGTATGTTTTATCTTCCATCTTTGTTTGAATAGATTTGATAACAATCTTGGAGTAAACAACTCTTATGAATAGTATTAAGGCTTGCTTATCCAAGGATGTGGTCTTCTGATCACCACTGTAAAACAAAACAAATTGTTAAGAAAGAATTGGTTTGTAGGGGAGGTCGAAAAGGTTTCATTTGATTTTGAGAGGTCCGTGGAGTGAATCTAGAATGATTTTTGGGAGGTAAACCATGCTCGAATTGGTTAACGAGAGGCTTAAGGTGGCGCGCCTAGATACTGAAAGGGTTTTACTCGCACAATCAAGTGAAAAATGAGCAACGCTACGGGTGTTTGTGTTTAAACGGGTAAACGGTTGATATTAGTGGTAAGCTTTGAATGAATGAAAGGATTTGAACAGTAATCAGTTACGGCGTATGAACTTCCGGATACTCGGTATGCAATAGTCCTCAACAAAGTACATAGTTAAGGGCGCTTTCGACGCTTGATTTTTTGAAATTCTTTGCATGGAGGGTGAAGTCCTCTTTCGCAAGCATTAAAAATGATGAAAAAAGACGCGGGTTTTTGTTTTATTGGCAAAGTAAAATGGTGGCGGATTTTTTATTATTTTAATAGATGACGTCGCGTACGGACAGACAGAGTCACATGATCAGCGAAGGTGGTAAGCGGCGGTTTTTTCCGCACCGCTTGAGGGAAGGCGGTATTGAGCGTGATGGGCGGCGATTCCACGGGAAACCGAATGACACGTGGCCATGGTACTTTTTGAAAACCCACAACGTCATTTCACGCATTATTGTTCGGATTGGGGATGGCCAGCGGAATTATCAACGGTCGTTAATGTTGAACGGGTTGATCGAACGGTTGATGAGACAAGGAGATGATGGGGTTTTAATGGCGCGGGCCCGACGCATTTTATTATTGATTAATCACAATGAGTGTTTTGATTGGCGGAGTTAGGTTCTAATTAATCGTGAGGATTAATTAATTCCTTTGTTTTTAAAAAGCGGAAACGTGATCGGACGAGGGGAAAAATACGAAAGGGAATGGGATTATTTCTTTTGAAGTTAGGTTTAAACAAATCTTGGGAATTTTTGTTTTAAACACATATCTAATATGTTTAAATGTTTTTCATATATTTTTATTATATGATAATTAAACCAATGTGATTTACTTACCATAGGGGGTGGGAATAAAATTAGTGTTATTTTTTAACCAAAGGGGACATAAAGTGGGTTTTTAATTTGAACAAATGGGGATTAAATACTTTGGTTAAAACTATAATACATGGGTTTTTTTGGGATATTATAATAAAAGGAATTATATATAATAGGAGAAGGTCATTTCTATAAGGAGTTAATAAATAAAATCAATGTTAATATGACATGGGACAATGTAAACTCAAAATTCGTTAATATAACTAAAGAAACGAGTGAAGATTTACAAGCAAATTGCATTATAATAACTTCATCACTTAGAAAGTTAGAATAAAAAGTGATTTTGAGGATTTTTATGAAATATTGCATGATTTTCCTAAGTAAAATGGGATTTTACTTAGAAAAATATTTTTGAGAGGTGGATGAATGTTATGATGGATAATTTCTCAAGTACTTAGGTCTTTTCGATTATTGAGCCGAGTGTCCGGTCCCTCCAAAAAGTCAAGGAAAATGACTTGAGCCCCTTTAATATTCAAATACCTTAGTGCCTAGGGGAAATTAGTGAATTCTTTAGGGAAAAATGAAGGGGAAGTTAATAATCTTGACTTTGCTTTCCTGCTCGTGAACTTTTTGCAATGTAGTATCTCGCCTTTTGCACTTGTGATGACAAGATTAAAATTTCAACCATCAAAAGCCATCATTCACCATAGGTAATTCAGCAACATCATCTACCTACCCTACCTACTTTACTCTACCATTTTTCCCTTCTTTATTAGGGTGCACTTAGACTCGGCAAACCCTTATCACACTTTTCTTTTACATTTGGAAATCTATCTAATTCTAACCTTATTACATCCAAGGGCTCAGATTAAACTATTGAACTCCTTTTATTCACTCTCTACCTATCTACTTATCTTCCAAGATTAAACGAGTTTGGTCGAGATTTTATTCTCTATCTCTAAAACATGAAATTGAAAGATGAACTAGCCAAAGCTTAAACTATTTGATCTGTTCATAAATTGTGGCATAGAATACAAGTTGCACACAATTTTTTTGATTCCCATCGTAGCAAAAAGTAGTGGCATTTAGACTTGCACACTTTCCTCGCCTTTCTTTCGGTGGGGTTCATTTCTTTCACTTTTTTGGCCAATTTTTATTCTTTTCACCCTTTGATTTTTCTTTTAGGGTATACCCACTCTTTACAGTTTTTTAAATTTTTTGATTTTTTGAAAATATGGAAAACTCTTTGCAACAAGAAAAGGTATGAACATATTACATAGCTCATCAATTCAATCATGAAATATGACACACCTATTGGTATAGGAGTCTAACATTGCCCATACTTCTTGGTTCACCAGAGGTGATTCACAGTTCACGAGCTTTCTTGCAACCCTTTTTTCCTAGCATTACCCTCTCTCTATAGATAAAATAAATCATTAATCGTGGAAGAACACAATCCCTACCCCCCTGTCGTTTCGCGTAGATTAGCTTTAAAACCACCTTTACTTACATAAGTTACTTCGTAGGTGAAGGTGATCACGATCCGGCAAATCA